>JAAGEH010000381.1:1962520-1989312 GCA_011751065.1 Lasiurus cinereus
AAAAAAAAAAAAAAAAAAAAAGAATCCAAAATTATGAAGATAGTGTAAGGAGCCTCTGGAATAACTTCAAGCATACCAACATCCAAATTATGGGGGTAGCAGAAGAAGAGAGTGAGAGCAAGATATTGAAAACCTATTAGAAAAAATAATGACTGAAAACTTCCCACACCTGGTGAAAGAAAAAGACTTACAAGTCCAGGAAGCACACAGAACCTGAAACAAAAGGAATCCAAAGAGGACTACACCAAAACACATCATAATCAAAATGCCAAGAGCAAAAGCCAAAGAGAGAATCTTAAAGGCAGCAAGAGAAAATAGTTAGTTACGTACAAGGGAGTACCCATTCGACTGTCAGCTGATTTCTCAACAGAAACTATGCAGGCCAGATGGGAATGGCAAGAAATATTCCAAGTGCCCTAAATGGTTTGGCTCAGTGGATAGAGCATTGGCCTTCGGACTCAAGGGCCCCAGGTTTGATTGCGGTCAAGGGCATGTACCTTGGTTGTAGTCACATCCCCAGTGGGGGGGTGTAAGAGGCAGCTCATCAATGTTTCTCTCTCATTGATGTTTCTAACTCTCTATGCCTTTCCCTTTCTCTCTGTAAAAAATCAACAATATATATGTATATGTGTGTGTGTGTGTGTGTGTGTGTGTGTGTGTATGAAATAGTCAAAGTGATGAATAGCAAGAACCTACAATCAAGATTACTCTACCCAGCAAAGCTATCATTCAGAATTGAAGGTCAGATAAAGAGCTTCCTAGATAAGAAAAAGCTAAAGGAATTCATCATTGCCAAACCAGAATTATATGAAATGCTGAAAGGTATTCTTTAAGAAGAGGAAGAAGAAGAAAAAGGTAAAGATAAAAATTATGAACAAAAAATACGTATCTATCAACAAGTGAATCTAAAAATTAAGTGAATAAAAATCTGATGATCAGAATAAACTGGTGAGTATAATAAAATCAGGAGCATAGAAGGAGAGTGGACTGACAATCCTTGGGGGGAAAGGGGCATAGGGTGCGCGGGAAGAGACTGGACAAAAATCCTACACCTATGGATGAGGATAATGTGGGGGAGGGGAAGATCAGAGGTTGGGGTGGGAACCAGGTGGAAGGGAGCTGTAGGGGGAAAAAAGAGGAATAACGGTAATAACCTAAACAATAAAGATTAAAAAGAAAAAAAAAGAAAAAAGGATGCACAGAGAATCCCAAGCAAAAAGAACCCAAACAGGACCATGCCCAGACACATCACAATGAATATGCCAAAATTAAAGACAAAGAGAGAATTTTAAGGCAGCAATAGAAAAGCAATTTGATACAAAGGAGTTCCTGTATCAGGCTGCCAGCTGATTTCTCTTCAGAAACTCTACAGACAAGAGAATTGCATGAAGTACTCAGGTAATGGAAAGCAAGGATCTGAAACCAAGATCTATCACTCAAAATAAATGGTGAAATAAAGAGCTTCTCAGATTAAAAAAAAAAAAAAAGGCTAAAGGAGTTCATCAACAACTAAGCCAGCATTACAAGAAATACTAAAGCTCTCTCTTTTTCTGCCACCGAGGTGCATGTGTTTGCTTCTCCTTCACCATGTCTTCCCACAAGACTTCTAGGATCAAGAGGTCCCTGGCCAAGACACAAAAGCAGAATCGGCCCATTCCCCAATGGATTTGGATGAAAACTGGTAATAAAATCAGGTACAACTCAAAGAGGAGACATTGAAGAAGAACCCAACTGGGCCTATGAGAAATCACACATGAGGTATGACTCACATATTTATGGTGCATCCAGGTTGCTTACACCTTTAAATGATTGAAAAGATGTAACTGTCTGGACAGTTGGGGCATTTTAATTGGAAAATCAATGGACTTGTAATTTTGCTCTATTGATTTTTTTCCCCCTACAATATTAGGTTGGTTCAGTAATAAATGTGTGAGATCTTTTTTAAAAAAAAGAACTGCTAAAGAGACTGCTATGAGAAGAAAAAGTAGAAACCTAGGCATACAGAATTAAAATGGCGCCTATCATGATAACCTTAAATGAAAATGAATTAAATGCTATAATCAAAAGACATTGGATAGCTGAATGGATAAGAAAAACATGACTCAACTCAACTATATGCTGTCTACAAGAGACTCATCTCAGAACAAAAGACTCATACAGGACTGGAGTGAAGAAATGGAAAAAAATTTTCATGCAAATGAAAACAAACAAAAAGAAGCAGGGGTAGCAATATTCATATCTGAAAAAATAAACTTCCAAATGAAGGCCATCACAAGAGACAACAAAGGTCAGTACATGTTACTAAAGGGACAGATCCAACAGGAGGATATAACCTTGGTAAATATATATGCACTCAATATATAAGCACCAAAATACATAAAAAAACTTCTAGAGGACTTTAAGGGAGAGATTGAGAACAATACAGTCATAGTAAGGGACTTTAACATCCCACTGACTTCACTGGATTTTTGTCTTTCAGACAAAAAATTAATAAGCAAACAGTTGACTCTACAGGACACACTGGATCAGATGGATTGAATTGACATTTATAGAACATTTCATCCCAAAGCAGCAGAATATACATTCTTCTCAATTGCTCATGGATCATTCACAAAAACCACATGTTAGGGTAAAAACAAGTCTCTGTAAGTTCAAGAAGACTGAAATCATATCAAGCATCTTCTCAAATCACAGGGGAATGAAATTAGAAATCAACTACAGTAAAAACACCCCCAAACATTCAAACACACAGAGGCTAAATAATGAATGGGTTGCCAATGAGATCAACAAAGAAGTAAAAAACTTCCTGGAAACACACAACAAACAAAAACCTCTGGGACACAGAAAAAGCAGTCCTAGGGGGAAGTTCATAGCACCACAAGCATACCTCAAAAAACAACAAATATTAATAATAAACTACTTAATTCTACAACTTAGACAACAATAATAATAGCCCAGAGTAAGTAGAAGGAAGGATATCATAAATATTAAAGCAGAAGTAAATTATATAGAGACTTAAAAAAAACAGTACAAAAATAAAATCAATGAAACAAAGAGCTAGTTCTTTGTAAAGATAACCAAGATTGATAAACTGTTAGCAGACTCAACAAGAAACAAAGATAGCGAGGATTCAAATAAATAAAATAAAAAACAAAAGCGGTAAACAGTGACACCAAAGAAATACAAATAATTATAAGCAAACACTATGAACAACTAAATGCCAACAAGCTGGACAATGTCAATGAAATGGAGAAATCCCTAGAAAAATATAATCTCCCAAAACTGAATCAGGAGGAATCAGAAAATCTGAATAGGCCAATAGCAATTGAGGAAATAGAAGCAGTAATAAAAAAACTCCCAGCAAACAAAAGTCCAGGTCTGTATGCTTCACAGGGGAGTTTTACTAAATATTCAAAGAGAACTAATAACTATACTCCTCAAACTATTTTATTTATTTTTATTTTTTTATTTTATTTTTCCTCAAACTATTTTCAAAAATCCAAAAGGAAGGAACACTTCCAAACACTTTCAAAACCAGATAAAGATACTACAAAGGAAGAGAATTACAGGCCAATCTCCCTGATAAAGCTGATGCTAAAATCCTCAACAAAATATGTATTAGCAAATTAGATCCAGCATTACATTACAATGATCATACATCATGACCAAGTGGCATTTATTCCATGAATACAAAGCTGGTACAATATTCGTAAATCTAAATGTGGTACATCACACAAACAAAATGAAAAATAAAATTCACATGATCATAATAAATGCAAAAAAGCTTTTGTCAAAATCCAACAACCTTTTTTTTTTAAAATACACTTTTTAAAAAAAATATATACTTCATTGATTTTTCATAGAGAGGAAGGGAGAGGAACAGAAAGTCAGAAACATCGAAGAGAGAGAGACATCGATCAGCCGCCTCCTGCACGCCCCCTACTGGGGATGTGCCCACAACCAAGATACATACCCTTGACTGGAATCAAACCTGGGACCTTTCAATCTGCAGGCCGATGCTCTATCCTCTGAGCAAAACCAGCTTCGGCCAACAACCTTTTTTTTAATAAAAACTTTCAGCAAAGTGGGAATACAGGAAGCATATTTCAATATGATAAACACCATATATGACAAACCAATAGCCAACATCGTACTTACTGGGCAATAACTAAAACCATTTCCCCTAAGAACAGAACTGGACAGGGATATCCACTTTTACCACTCTTATTCAACACAGTACTGGAAGTCCTAGGCACAATGATCAGACAAGAAGAAGGAATAAAAGGCATCCAAATTGGAAAGGAAGAAGTGGAAATCTCATGATATGCTATTGGACATAGAAAACCCTATAGACTCCATCAAAAAAATACTACATTTAATAACTGAATTTCGCAATGTAGCAGGATATAAAACCAACACGCCAAAACTGATGCCTTTTTAAATACACAAATAATGAATTTCCAGAAAGAAAAACTAAACAAACAATTCCATTTACAATCGCAACAAAAAAATTAAGGTACTTAGGAATAAACTTAACTAAGGAGATAAAAGACTTGTACTCAAAATTATAGAACATTGAAAAAAGAGAGAGAATCCAAGATGGTGGCATAGTTAAACACCTACACTACTGCCTAGCAAAACAATTTCAAAACTACAACTAATAGACAGAATGGACATCATGCAGAACCACAGGAAAGCTGGCTGAGTGGAAATTCTACAACTAGAATGAAAGAGGGGGGGTCACAGAGACCCAGAGGAGCTGCAAAAAGCTGAAGTACGGAGACGCGTGAGTGGAGAGAGTGGGTGCCAGAGTACCTGGCTGGCTTTCTCTGGCGGGAGGGAGACGGAGACTCTCAAAGGCATTGAACTCCTTATCCTACGACACTAGACACCAGATCCAGCCGAAACTCATACGGGGAGAGTTTAGACTGTGAAAAGGGAGAAGTGCACGGATATTTAGGGGAGTCGCAAAAGATTGGAGGTCTGGTGGCGCGCACGGCACTATGTCGCAGAGGACCGACTGCTGATTGTGTTGCTGGCTTTCACGAGTTGGCGGGAGTCAGACCCTCCCAACTGTGCCACTTCTGACTCCACTGGACCCTGGTTTCAGGCAAAACCCTGGGGACCCAGACTCATATGGTCCCGGAGCACAGGGAAGCCTGGGGGGCAGCGGCCTAGAGGCACTGTGAGAGTGCGCGAGAGTGCACACAGGGACTGCTCCAGCGATTACCCAGTTACGTGAGATTCGGGGGCCGTGGAGGGCAGGGCCGACTGGAGGACAAGGCGGTCCATAAGCCCTGAGACTCCACCCTTCCCTAGCTTAAGAGAGAGGCTTTTGCAGTTTTGTATCATAAGGCTGAATCCAACACAGAAGTTCTCCTGGCATAGTGAAAATGCTGAGACAAGGGAAGGGAGCACAAACAAAAGAAATGGAGGAAAACAAATGACTGGATATAGAGTTCAAAACCACGCTTATAAGGTTTCTCAAGAATATCCTAGAAAAGTTAGATAAAGTTAGCGAGACCCAAGAGGAGATGAAAAAGAACCAACTAGAGATGCAAAAGATCCAACTAGAGATGGAAAAGGTCCAACTAGAGATGAAAAAGGACCAACTACAAATTAAACATACACTGACTGAAATAAAAAATATTATACAGAGTCCAAATAGCAGACTAGAGAAAGGCAAAAATCAAGTCAAATTTTGAAATATAAAGAATCAGAAAACACTCAACTGGAAAAGCAAGAAGAGAAAAGAATCCAAAAATGTGAAGATAATGTAAGGAGCCTCTAGGACAGCTTCAAGCGTACCAACATCAGAATTGTGGGGGTGCCAGAAGAAGAGAGAGAGCAAGATATTGAAAACCTATTTAAAGAAATAATGACTGAAAACTTCTCACATCTGGTAAAAGAAATAGACTTACAAGTCCAGAAACACACAGAACCCCATATAAAAGGAATCCAAAGAGGACCACACCAAGACACATCATAATTAAAATACCAAGAGCAAAAGACAAAGAGAGAATATTAAAAGCAGCAAGAGAAAAACAGTTCATTACCTACAAGGGAGCACCCATACGACTGTCAGCTGATTTCTCAACAGAAACGATGCAGGCCAGATGGGAGTGGCAAGAAATATTCAACGTGATGAATAGCAAGAACCTACAACCAAGAATAATCTATCCAGCAAAGTTATCATTTAGAATTGCAGGGCAGATAAAGAGCTTCACAGATAAGAAAAAGCTAAAGGAGTTCATCAACTCCAAACCAGTATTATATGAAATGCTGAAAGGTACTTTTTTAGAAGAGGAAGAAGAAAAAGGTAAAAGACAAAATTTTATGAACAACAAATATGTATCTATCAACAAGTGAATCTAAAAATTAAGTGAATTAAAAATTTGATCAACAGAATAAACTGGTGAATAGAATAGAATCAGGAGCACAGAAAGGGAGTGGACTGATAATTCTCAGGGGGAAAGGGGTGCGGGGTGTACAGGGAGAGACTGGACAAAAATCATACACCTATAGATGAGGTCAATGGGAGGGAGGTAAGGGTAGAGGGAAGGGTGGGAGTTGGGTGGAGGGGAGCTATGGAGGGGAAAAAAGAGAAACAAATGTAATAATCTGAATAATAAAGATTTAATTTAAAAAAATAGAAAAATAAAAAAAATTAAAAAAGGAAAAGGAAAAAGAGACAGAGAAGATATAAACAAGTGGAAGGATATACTCTGTCCATGAATTGGTAGAATTAACATTAAAATGTCCATACTACACATGGCAATCTACAGATTCAATGCAATCCCTCCTAAAATAACAACAGCATATTTCACAGATCTATAATAAACACTTCAAACATTTATATGAAACTAAGAAAGACCTCAAATAGCTGAAGCAATCTTCTGAAAGAAGAACAAAGTTGGAGGAACCACAATACCAGATTTCAAGTTTTACTATAAAGCTTACTGTACTCCAAAGAGCCTTGTACTGGCACAGGAACAGGCATACAGATCAATGGAACAGAACAGAGACTCCAGAAATCTATCAAGCCATTATGCTCAATTAATATTTGACAAAGGAGGCAAGGGCATAAAATAGAGTCAAGATAGTCTTTTCAATAAATGGTGCTGGGAAAATTGGACAGATACATGCAAAAAAAAAAAAAAGAAACTGTTACACCATATACAGCAATAAACTCAAAGTGGATAAAATACTTAAATGTAAGGCAGAAAACCATAAAAATCCTAAAAGAAACCATAGGCAGCAAAATCTCAGACATCTCTTGTAGCAATATGTTTATTGATACATTTCCTAGGATAAAAGAAACTAAGGAGAAAATAAACAAATGGGACTACATCAAAATAAAAAGTTTCTGCACAACAAAAGAAACCATCAATAAAACGAAAAGAGAGCCCACTGTTTGGGAGAATATATTTGGCAATGATACATCTCATAAAGGGTTAATATCCAAAATATATAAGGAACTCACAACTTAACAAAAGGTAGACAAAACAAATCCAATAAAAAAATGGGCAAATGCCTTCCTGGTTTGTCTCAGTGGATGGAGCATCAGTCTGTGGACTGAAAGGTCCTGGGTTGGATTCTGGTCAAGGGTACATGACCAGGTTGTGAGCTCAATCCCCAATAGGAGGCAGGCAGGAGGCAGTGATTCTCTCTTATCATTGATGTTTCTATCTCTCCCTCTCCATTCCTCTCTGAAATAAATAAAAATATATATTTAAAATATGGGCAAAGGATCTAAATAGATACCGTATTTTCCGGCATATAAGACAACTTTTTAACCCAGGAAAATCTCAAAAGTTGGGGGTCGTCTTATACGCCAGGTGTCGTCTTATAGGGTGGGTGCTGAAACTTCTGAGCAGAAGTAGAGAATCTGCGGTCGCCGCATACGGTGGGGGGAGCTCAAAAACGGCTGTGGCTGCATCCCTACCGTATGTGGCGACTGTATGAAAGCAGCAAGGCGGTGCTGTACAAGTATAGTAGAAGGAAATTCACTCACCAGGATTCGTGGAAAGAAGTGACTTAACGTGATCCCTATAACAAGGTGAGGGGGCGCCTCACGGGGAAGGTGTAAGTGAAGGGCGGAGCAAGCTACAGGCATCCGGGATGCCTGGGATATGGAAAAGAGATAGAGCGGTGCTGTGCCCAGAAAAACACGCCTCTTTTACCCGTCTGGCCCACCCTTGTATCCTATTATTGTATCTCCTTCTCTGCCTCTCAGATCTCACTCCTGAGGACTGCAGTGAAGTGGTGCAGGCACGCATGTGCGAGATCTGAGAGGCAGAGAAGGAGGTATAGTCTACTGGTGTGGGATATGTTCAGGGCTCATTTAACTCCCACCACCAAGCAAAGGCTTGCAAGACTAAACACAGATGCGGCAGTTATTCCTGCAGGATTGACATCGTTGGTACAGCCACTGGTTGTGTGCCTAAACAAGCCATTTAAAGATCGCATTCGAGAACAGTGGAATGAATGGATGGTTAGTGGTGAAAAGTCATTCACAAAAGCAGGCATCATGCGTGCTCCACAGTTGGATGTTTTGTGCAAATTTATCATAAAAGCCTGGAATGATATTGATGCAGAAACAGTAATCAAGTCTTTCAAGAAGTGTGGCATATCAAATTCATTAGATGGTATGGAGGATGACTACCTGTGGCAAGATGAAGAGGAAGCCAAAGCTGAGACCACACCATCTGATACGAAATTCGATCCATATGCTGCCTTATAAATGTATCACAAGATGTCACTGATGTACTTATGATATCTGATGACGAACAGGAGGATTTTGAAGGCTTTTAAAGGGAAACTGTCACGCCAGCAAAATCTAAAAATACCGTAGCTTGC
The DNA here is from genome assembly GCA_011751065.1 of Lasiurus cinereus. Lineage (NCBI taxonomy): Eukaryota > Metazoa > Chordata > Mammalia > Chiroptera > Vespertilionidae > Lasiurus > Lasiurus cinereus. The sequence continues at coordinate 1,971,380 of JAAGEH010000381.1, forward strand.
AGTTATGATGGGTGTTGCTAACTCTCCAGGGATTTGCCCGGCACTTGCTCTCTCTCTATTGTTTGTTATCTTCCTCCTATCATCATCAGGTTGTTTGGTTGACAGCTTAGAAAACAAACAGCATGGCAGCTCCCATGAGTTTATTGTCTTACCCTTCCTTTAAGCTTTAGAGTGAATTAGAAAAAGTTTAATCCACTTGCACTGTTTAATGTTTACATGTTTGATGACAAACAGCCTTATGTTTATAAGTGACAGTTTTCCTGCTAAGTACCTGCATTCATAAGCATTTAAATTAAAATTATCATATTGAAATCAAATCTGATGTTTTTTTAATTTTTATTTGGTATGCATTGGAAGAGGGGTAGTCTTATACGGCAAGTATATCCCAAACTATATTTTAACTGGAAAAGTTGGGGGTTGTCTTATATGTGCAGTCATCTTATACACCAGATAATACAGGTACTTCTCCAAAGTGGACATATAGATGGCCAGAAACATATGAAAAATGTTCAAAGTCACTGATCATCAGAAAGATGCAAATCAAAATGACAATGAGGTATCACCTCACACCTGTCAGAATGGCTATCTTCAAGAAATCCACAAACAAGTGCTGGCAGGATACAGAGAAAAAGGGAACCCTTGTGCACTGCCAATGGGAATGCAGTCTGGTGCAGCCATTATGAAAAACAGTATCGCATTTCTTCAGAAAATTAGAAATGTAACTGCCATTCGACCCAGTGATCCCACTTCTAGAAATAAATCCTAAGAAACCTGAAACACCAATCAGAAAAAATGTATACACCCTATGTTCACAGTAGCACAATTTATAATAGCTAAGATCTGGAAACAGCCCAAGTGCCCACCAGTAGATGAGTGGATAAAAAAGCTATGGTACACTTATACCAAGGAATACTATACAGCAGTAAAAAAAAGAGATCTCTTACCCTGTGAGACTGTATGGAGGGAGCTGGAGAGTATTATGCTAAGTGAAACAGGTCAGTCAGAGAAAGACAAGTATCACATGATCTCACTCATATGTGGAATCTAATGAACAAAATAAAGTGAAAGAATGGATCCAGAGACATGGAAGCAGGGAACAGAGTGCAGAATCTCAGAGGAAAGGCAGGAGAGGTGACTGGGTGGAAGGTAACCAACCAAAGAGCTTGTATGCATCTATGCATGGCCCATGAACAGACAATAGAGTGGTGAAGGCCTGGGGTGGAGGATAGGGATGAACTGGAGGGGGTCAATGAGAGGAAAAAGGGGACATGTAATACTTTCAACAAAAAAGATTAAAAAAGAAAGGGTTATTGCAAATATTGATGCAAGTTAGCTAGGTATTTTTCACATCTTGCTTTATGTTTTGCTTTGTCCTTTCCTCACCCTTTTGGTGATCATGGCAGTTATAATTTAGAAGCTCATTTAAAAACTCTGAACAGTGTCTGGCATAGCATGTCTTAAGCACTGTTTTTACGAAAGCCAGGACAGCTGTGCACCACTCCTTCAGTTGGGCAGAATGGAGCCACACACTTTAGACTAGATGAGGGCCCACATACGGTTTGCTCAGAGGCTTCTCCAACATCGTCATATTCAAGAATGGCCTTGTACAGGGTGTTAAGCAGGTGAGATGCTCGCACGACATTCCGAGTGTCTGGTGGGACTTCTGCTATCCCAGTGCTAAAGACTCTGTGCAGAACCTTCAGCTGAGCCAGTCGAGGCGACAACTTGTCCACTACTATGGCAAGAGTTATTGTTGTATCTGCAAATATCAAGAAATCAAACTCATTAGCCAGAAAAAATATGCTTTCAAATGTGTTCAGCCACTTATGGTAGGCAGAGCCAACAGAGGATGCTGGGTTTTCGTCTTATATAACAAAAGATTCATTTTCCTAAAGAAAGTACTTTAAAGGGAAAAAAAAAACAAACAGAAAAAATAATGTATAAAGGAACTGAGAGAAAAAGAAACACAAGTGATTCTTAAGCATATAGAAAGATACTTGATTTCACTTGTAATAAAATAATGCAAGTTAAAACTCCACTGGGCAAAAAAAAATCCCAGATTACAATGGGCTATTTCAGTGAGAAGAGGGGGGATGACTGACTACAAAGGAAGAGCAAAAGCAAGTCCCTTTGTGGGGAATGGCACAATTCTGAGTCCCCAATATTGAGGTGATTTTGTGAATGTACATAAGTGACAAAATGTCACCTAACTGGACACAGGTATTACTCACCCCCTCCCTCCAACAAACAGCAAGAACCTGCAAAACTGGTGAAACCCATATCCAGTTAATCAATATACCATGTCTATCTCCTAGTTTGGTAACATATGTAGCTAGTAACCCATTAAAAAATAAAAATAAAAAAATAAAAATGAAGAGGCTCTTTATATACTTACTAGAGGCCCAGTGCACAGATTCATGTACAGGTGGGGATTGGGCTGAAACCAGCTTTCCAACATCCCCTGAGGCTCCTGGATTGTGAGAGGGCAGTTCTCGGGTGATGCACCTTGAAATAGGGCTCTCTCCTCTTTGGTTCCGAGTGCGTCACCTGAGAACTGCAGCTGCCAAGTCACTGCAGCTCAACAGCTCCTGCATTGGGCATCTGCTATCTGGTGGTCAGTGTGGATCATAGCTATTGGTTGGTTAGCCAGTCGCTTGGGCTTTTATATATATATATATATATACACACACATATATACACATATATATATATATATATACACACACACACACACACACACACACACACTAGAGGCCCAGTGCATGAAATTAGTACATGGGGGGGGGTGTCCCTCTCCAATCTGGGACCCCCTCAAGGATGGGATCGGGCCTACACGGGCAGTTGAACATCCTTCTCACAATCCAGGACTGCTGGTTCCCAACTGCTTGCCTGCCTGCTTTCCTGATTGCCCCTAACCACTTCTGCCTGCCAGCATGATCACCCCTTAACCACTCCCCTGCCAGCCTGATTGATGCCTAAATGCTCCCCTGCCAGCCTGATGGCCTCTAACTGCCCTCCCCTGCCAGCCTGGTTGCCCTAACTACACTCCCCTGCAGGCCTGGTCATCACTAACTGCTCTACCCTGCAGACCTGGGTTGCCCCCAGCTTCCCTCCCCTGCAGGCTTGGTCCCCCCCCAACTGCTCTCCCTGGCAGGCTGGTCCCCCCTCAACTGCTCTCCCCTGCAGGCCATGGTCTTGCCTAATTGCCCTTCCCTGCAGGCTTGACTGCCCCCAACTTCCCTCCTCTGCCGGTCTGTTCACCCCTAACTGCCCTCCCCTGCAGGCCTGATCGCCCCCAACTGCCATCCTTTGCAGGCCTGGTCCCTCCCAATCGCCCTTCCCTGCTGGCCATATTGTGGTGGCCCTCTTATGTCCACATGGGGGCTGGATCTTTGACCATATATGGGCAGCCATCTTATGTTGGAATGATGGCCAATTTGCATATTACTCTTTTATTAGATAGGATAGAGGCCTGGTGCATGGGTGGGGGCTGACAGGTTTGCCCTGGATCAGAGTAGGGGTTCCCTCGGGTGTGGAGTGGCCATACCCTCCCATCCCACCACCCTGGCGACCCAAGCGGAGGCCCTAGTATCTGGGATTTATTTATTTTCTGTAATTGAAACTTTGTAGCCTTGAGCAGAGCCAAGCCTCTTGCTTGCTCTGTGGCTGCAGCCATTTTTGCTGGGATTTATTTATCTTCTATAATTGAAACTTTGTAGCCTTAAGTGGAGGCCAAAGTAGGCCAGGGTGTGTGGAAAGCTTAGCTTCCTGCATTGCTGGGGAAACCCAAGCCTCTTGCTTGCTCTGTGGCTGCAGCCATCTTGGTTGGGTTAATTTGCATACTTGCTCCTGATTGGCTGGTGGGCATGGCTTGTGGGTGTAGTAGAGGTATGGTCAATTTGCATATCACTCTTTTATTAGATAGGATAGATAAAATAGTAGTCTTTTCTTTTTAATATATATATTTTTTATTTCAGAGAGAGAAAGGGAAGGGGAGAAAGATAGAAACATCAATGATGAGAGAGAATCATTGATTGGCTTTCCCCTGTACTCCCCTTAATGGGGATCAAGCCCACAACCTGGGCATATGCCCTGACTGGGAATCATACTGTGACCTCCTGGTTCATAGGTCGATGCTCAACCACTGAGCCACACTGGCTGGGCATAAGGTAACAACCCATAAAAATTTAAATAAGAAATGATTTGAAGGGGGCAGTTAGTAGACGTCTAGGTATGCACATATGAACAGGCATAGATTGCATGTGTCTAAGTTCTCTCAGGGAGGGTGCACCAGACACTGATCACTTGGCTGCCTCTGGGGAGAGGAACTGAGTACTCATCTGGACAATTGGAGCAGGAGGAAAAATTTTCAGTCTTTTGTTACTGTTTGTATTTTTAAAGATATGAACAGTTTAAAATATAAATTTAAAGTAATTAAAAAAATGAATGTACTCATAACAATTATTTATTTGCCATGTAATTTTCAAACTTTATATCAATTAACAACTTAAATAGCCTTCAAAGTATGCTGTGTGTCAAAGGTAAGAACATTTAAATACCGTTACTGAGGATACACTTCTCAATTTCTGTAAGTTCTTCTTTGAAAGTAATAAAGTATTTGTAGAGGGCCCACATGAAAGCTTGGTAAGTTCGAAAGGGAGCTTCTGTCAGCTTCTTAAGGATGGATCCATTCCCAGGAAGCGTGTGCTCGGAGCTGTGCCCCATGACTTCATCAATGAACTCCTGGAGTCGGAATACAACCTGGCCATACGCTGCTATCTGCTCCAGCACTGACCGCAAACAGCTCTGTGGTCAGATGAAATGAGAATTAAACACTGCAATTATTAAAGTCAGTCTCTGTAAGCACTCAAATTCATATCCCCCTCACTGTAAAATATTTATTTCATGACTGTAATAATCTGAACAATAAAGATTTATCAAATAAAAACATAAAAAAATAAAATAAAAACACATTTCTGATAAATGCACTATAGGCAACAACAACAAAAATTACAATATACAGCCTTTCCAATACACAATGACAATCACAAATTAAAACTTAATGTGGTATCACAAACAATACTAAAGAATTCTCTAAGCACTGTAAAGATGCACTTAATTTTGCTTTTAGGTCTTAAATATATTTAGTAGTTTTAATAATGGAAAAATGTTCTGAAGTTATATAAAGATATTCCACATAAATTCTATCATTTAATTGTAACTCTAACAAATACAAACCACTTACATGTGTCAAATGGGTCACTATTATATTGTTTCTCACAGTTACCTTCCCATCTATCAACTGAAATATAAAGAGCTTTTTGACCCCTGAAAGTAACCTGAAATGAAATAAAAAAATATGAGTGTATTTTAGTCTAGAAAAATATTCAGTTCCGCAGGGTGGGGGAACCTTTCTTCAGCCATGTGCCATTTGGATATTTATAACATCATTTGTAGCCACACATAATTATCAACTTAAACAGTAGCCTGTTCTATTTGGTCAAACATTTAATTAGCTCTCCCTTAATGCCTAGCTAGGGCCAGATGGAATGATTTCTCAGGCCTTATATGGCCTATAAGGCAGATACCCAGACCTGCACTTCAGTAATAATAAGGAAATTTGACAAAAGACTCAGAATTGGATGGGAGAGACAGAGGTTAGATAACTGGAAAACAGAAGATATCAATCTTTTAATCTGATTACCTTATCACTCAAGATAATCTCAATACTGTCCTAGAGAGAAAGTTCAAAACAATGTTATCAAAATCTTTCCTCCCAGAGGAGAGGGTCCCACACTCTTCCTGCTTTGAGAAGGCCAGCATCCCCCTTTCTGCAGAGGGAGCAGAACTGGAGATCTCTGCAGCAACTGTGCTACCTGCTGAGCTTTCATCTCTGTTGGGTGTGACACCATCTGATTTCTCTGATTCCTGGTGTGCAGTTCTGAGGCACAGGCGAGCTTTCACTGATACACTCTGCCTGTTATAAGTGGTAAGCAGCTAACTAGAAACCTTGCTTTGAACTCAGTATTAGAAAAGTGATGGCTTTAACCTAATTAAATCAGATAGTAAGCTATTCAAAATAAAAAAGAAGAAAATACATCAAAACTGTCATCTCCATGGCTGAAAATGCAGTGTGGCCTTCCTGAGTTCAGGTGGGGACTCTTTAGGATTCATACCTAATGGCTTGTTTCTAGGTCACAGATGAAAAAACTCAGAAAACTTTTCTTTAAAAATACAACATTTTGCTTCTCACTAATAAAGTCCTCTAGACTATTAGCTGGGTGAACAGGACTCACCATAGGGTTTCCCGAATAACCTGTGTCTCAGTAACAAAAACTCTGTCATCTGGAACATATAACGGGTCACTGCTGTACAAGTGCTGGTCCCTATTGGAAAGCAAACAGCAAATGTCAATGAAAAAGTTTCTCATTTAGTAAAATTACCTCTCAAAGAATGCATCACAAGCTGCAAATGCCCTATCATATTAATTTTCACAATCAATTAAAATACTCCTGAAGAAGCACTTTCAGAGCAATCCCAATTGCTATGTTTATTGCTGATTCAAGCAAATATTTAAAGTATGTATCATTTGTGGGTTTGTTTTTTTTTTTGGTCAAAATGGCAATTGTACTTTTATTAACATCAAAGTTTTTTTAAAAATTATTTTCCTAAAGACAGGCCAACAAAGCCTAAACTTTTTATTTTACCAGCCAGCCCGATGCTGCAATTTAAAATCTTCAAGGCCCACACAAAGAGCATTCAGACTTCCTTCTTCCAGGGAACAGAGGCAGCAGAGGTCAGCCTCAGGTTATTTGCTGATAGGACATTTCTCTGTTGGTCTGTTACATAGGCACTAGCCAAGCTTCTTCTTTTTGAATTGATTGCTATTTATTTATTCATAAATCTATCTATCTATCTATCTATCTATCTATCTATCTATCTATCTATTTTGAGGACATGTTTAGAGAGAGGAAGCGGGGGGTGGGGGGGGATAGTGAATGAGTAAGAGAGAAAGAGAGAGAGAGAGAGAGAGAGAGAGAGAGAGACATCAACTGGCTGCCTCTTGCGTGCATACTGACTAGAGATCGAGCCCACAACCTGGGCACATGTGCCTTGATCGGAAATGGAACCTGTGACCTTTCAGTGCGTAGGATGACGTTCAACCAAACCAGCCAGGGGTAGCCAAACTTCTTATTCAGCCAGAGAATGGATTTCTGTCTCAGTGAATGGCAAGAAGATGCACAAATCTCTGGTGAGTATCCTGGGTCCCCCGCAGGGTAAGCTGGGCTGGATATTTGTGAATGGAGTTGTTGCACATGATCAAGGTGAATTAAGCTCTATCAAAAACTCCTCTCCCTCTTAGTGGTACGTGAGCTGCTCCTAGAATCCAGGCTGAAAATCATAGGACATCTCAGAGGCAGAGGTTCCCCCTGAGGTCAAGGCCCACACTGACAGCTATTCCACACATGGCCAGCTCCTCATGCACAGCTACATGGGAAGCACAAATCCCTTTGTGAGCTCTTTTCTGAAGGAGGAACTTTGGGAAAGTTGTGCGATGGACTTCTTATTTCTCACCAGCAAAAACTATGTATCTACACACACTCAGACACACATACATATCTATTTTCAAGAAAATTTTCTTGCCTATAACCACAGAAGCTTAGAATGCAGCTACCCTAGGCTGAGAGTTTAGATACTGCACAGAACTGGCGCAGCAACACATATAAGGCTTCTGTGCTGTCTCATAAACAGAGAAGATAGGGGGAAAGGTTGGCTTTTTGTGTGAAATCCAATCTAATTGGCTACAGTGTTAGGTCCAGGTTCTGCCCAGCCCCCTGTGGCAAAAGGGAGTGAGTGAGTGGGGACAAGAAGCATTTCTCATAAAGTCTCTGTGGGCACAGCTTCTCAAAGCCCGCAAAAGCCTGATGCAGCACAGCAAGGGGCAGTGCTGACAGGCCTGGAAGGAGCACTGTGTCAGCACAACATCAACCCAAGTAGCTCAGGGTACGATACAGCCCCATTCCTATCATCAAAGAAAAATACTTCACTCTGCTGAGGTGCCAGCCAGTGAGGCAGGAAGGTAGCCTGAGGCAGTACAGCTCCTCTGTGATGTTGGCTTGGGACAGGGGATACCCCAGAGTAAAATCCTACTGTCCTCAAGGCATGGAAAAATAAAGTCGTCTGGGAGAGGCAGCAACACAGATGATATGCCCAGAGTGAGCAGGGTATGAATTCAGTGCTATCTGCTGAGCCAGATACAGAAGTCTTCGCCACCACTGACAGCGTGTGTGCCAGAGCTAGGAAAGGCACAGGAGCACTATGCCATCGTGCGCATGCTTGCAGAACTTGTTGAGAGTGAATGTCTCCTTCTCATCCAGCTCCCACAATTCAATAGCATCTGCCTGGAAGCTACTAGAATACCCCTGTCCCCTCCCAGGTGAGGTCAGTCATTGGCCTCTAAGTGCACTGTAGTGGAGCAGACGCCTTCACTGGGGCAGCACAAGGGCCTTGAAAAGGCAGAGGGAGCCAGCTTAGCAGCAGCCACTTAGGCTGGGCCTCGGGCAGAAGTGCCCCATCTGACTGCTACCATGCAATTCAACGGCCACTTGGTACAAGCAGGTGTGTTAGGAAAAAGGTTCCAGGGGATGTGAGGGAAGGTGTGGTTCCTTCTGCATCTTTACTGTGCCAATTCCAACCTAGACCCAAACTGGATATCATCAGAGATTTAACTCTGGCAGTCCATAACCAAAATTTATTAACACATTAAACAAAAAATCGAGTTTCTTACCAGACAGCAGCTAAATTGGAGTGCAAATGCAAACTATGAGGAAACCTTGAGGCTCGAGCTGTCCAGTACTGACAGACCACATGCTGCTCCAGCCAGCTTCGGGCATCTGGCTCACTCACTAAAGGAAATGTAATATATTTATGTGTTAACAAAACAGCAACACTTGATCAACTTTGCCACAATATCTTAACTTACAAGTCCCTTCAAATATTCAACAGAAAAAGGCTCTTTAGCCGAAACTGGTTTGGTTCAGTGGATAGAGTGTCGGTCGGCCTGCGGACTGAGGGGCCCCAGGATCGATTCTGGTCAAGGGCATGTACCGTGGTTGCGGGCATATCCCCAGTGGGGAGTGTGCGGGAGGTGGCTGATCGATGTCTCTCTCTCTCATAGATGTTTCTGGCTCTCTATCCCTCTCCCTTCCTCTCTGTAAAAAAATCAATAAAATATATATTAAAAAAAAAAAAGGCTCTTTAAAATAACAGCTACCACCCTGGCTGTCGAGATTGCAGGCTCGATTCCCAAAGCACATACCTAGGCTGTGGGTTCAATCCCCAACAGACAAGGTGCATATGGGAAGCAACAAATCAATGTATCTCTGTCACATTGATATTTCTCTCTCTCTCTCCTTCCCCCTTCCCCCCCTCCCTTCCTTCCTTTCACCCTCCCTCTCCAAAATTAATAAAATATATCCTCAGGTGACAAAAAACAGCAGTTACCTGACATTTGTATATATAATTATTTATTTAAACCCATATATATTAAAACATAGCTAACCCAAGTTCAGGTCAAAATGGCAGAGTAGGTAAACACTGTGCTTAACGTCCTCCCATAACCACATCAAAATTACAACAAAACGTAACAGAACAGCCATCACTGAGAACCGCCTGACATCTAGAGGAACAGAAGTCCTAAGAAAGAAGAAATCACATCAAGACTGGCAAGAGCAGCAGAGACATGAAACCCACATGTGGCAGCTGAAAATCATGGGATATCTCAGAGGCAGAGGTCCCCTCTGAGATCAAGGAGTCCCAGCCCCCTACCAGGCTCCCCAACCCAGGGTTCCAGAGCCAGGAGGAGGAGACCTCACAATGTCTGCCTATGAAAACTAGCGGGGATTCTGTCCATCCAGGTGAGATGGGAGCCTGCCAGAATTCAAGGCACCCACTTAAAGAAACTATGCATAGAATCACTTGCCAAAATATAGAAGCACCCTAAGTTGTCCATTGATAGACAACTGGACAAAAAAGTGGTACAGATGCCCTAACTGTGTGGCTCAGTGGATAGAGTGTCAGCCTGTAGACTGAAGGGTCCCAGGTTCGATGCCGGTCAAGAGATGTACCTTGGTTGCGGCACATCCCCAGTAGGTGTGCAGGAGGCAGCTGATCGATGTTTTTGACTCTCTATCCCTCTCCCTTCCTCTCTGTAAAAAAAAAATCAATAAAACATATTTAAAAAGAAAAGAAAAAAAGAAGTGGTACAGATATATATAATGAAATAGTTCTCAACCATAAAAAAAGAATGAAATCTTACCATTTTTTACAACATGGGTGGGCCTTAAAGGCAGTATGCTAAATGAAGTCATATAAATACCATATGATTTCACTTATATGTGGAATCTAGAAAACAAAGTAAATGAACAAAACAAAAACTAGACTCACAGATACAGAGAACAGGGTGATGGTAGCCAGATGGGAAGGGATTAAGAAGTAGAAATTAGCAGTTATAAAATAGTCACGGGGAATGTAAAGTACAGCATAGGAAATACAGTAAAAAATATTGTATTGACTATATATGGTGTCAGATGTATTCAAAACTTATGAGGGGCAGATTCTTAAATGGCAAAAGAGTAAGTGGATGCTCATGGACATGCTTCCCAGGATCAAACTGGAATTACAACTAAAATACAAAAAAACTTTCCAAAAAATCAACTGAAGACTAGCGGGAGAGAACCCTGATAACCAAGGACAGAAAGTAGAGACCACACAGAGAAAGGCAGGAGGGGTGGAGGCCAGAAAGGGCTGGCCGGGCTCCCACAGACAGCAGCTACAGGTCTGGAGAGATCTCATCTGGGGGAGAGACCCACTGAGAACTCTGGGGTCTAAACCCTAAGCTGGGCTCCCTGGTAAAGAGCACAACTGAGAAAGGTGCCCACATAACATGTGATTGTGAAAGCAGCAGGGTTGCTGTCTGCCAGGAAGAGATGGATGGAAATGCAGGCACCCTCTTAAAGGGCCAACACACAAAATCCTGTGTGCAGCCACTCACCTTGGGTTCTGGCAGAGGGAGGGTAGAGTGGAGCTGAGTGATCAGAAGCCAGGACCAGGAGTTCTGGGGGGCAAAACTTGGAAGGCAGATACCCTGGTTTCCTGTGCTGAGTCATTCCATCATACTGCAGAGGTCACCTTTCTCTGGTGACCTTTGCTATCCAGGCAATTTTTATCTGGGGAGTGGTGGTGGGTGGAAAGGCAGTTGCCCCACCTACTGGAAAACCCTTTGCCCCACCCTGTGGAATTTCTGAGGCCCATTATGAGACTGAGAATAACAGAAGCAATTGCCCCACCCTGTAGGGAAGACATCATGCCCCGTGATTGATAGCCTGTGGTTAATCAAGACTGAATACAACCAGACTACAGTCCAAGGCAGGTCTCTGAAGGCTTTGAGTTTTTGCCTGATCTGCTTCTGGCCCTGGACTCGGAAAACCAGACCTTCATGTACATCTTGGTCCTTTCCAAAGGCACCCAGCTGCAGCAGAGGGAGCCACAAGCTGTGGATTGCTGATAACTCCAAACAGAGGGCACTCTGGTACTAGAGATTGGGAGGTGTAGCAGGTCTACTTACTACACAGACACAAACCCAAACAGGCAGACAAAATGGGAAGATAAAAAACAAGCCCCAAACGAAAAAACAAGGGAATCCTCCAGAAGAAGAGCTAAATGAAATGGAAATAAGAAATGTATCATAGAGTTCAGAATAATGATGGCAAACATATTGTAACTATGAAGAATGACATAGTACTAATAAAGACTCCGCAAGGAATCAACAGTAGAGGATTCTCAGAATCAAATAAATAATTTGGAATATGAAGAACCAAAAAACTCCCAATCTGAACAACAAGAATAAAGAAGTATGAAGATAGTGTAAGGAGCCTCTGGGAAAACTTCAAGCATACCAATATTCGTATTAATAGGTGTGCCAGAAGGAGGGGAGAGTGAGGGAGGAAGGGAGAGAGAAAAGGAGGGAGAGAGGAAGAGAGGGAGGGAGGGAGAGAGAGAGAGAGAAAAAAGAGAGAAGAGAGGAGAGAGGAGGGAGAGAGAGGAGGGAAAGATATTGAAAATATATTTGAAGAAATAATGACAGAAAACTTCCCTTATCTGGTAAAAGAAATAGAATTACAAGTCCAAGAAGTGCAGAAAGTCCCAAACAAGAGGAACCCAAAAGAAGCCCACACCAAGACACATAATTAAAATGCCAAGGGTTAAAGACAAAGAGAGAAGCAGTTAGTTACCTACAAGGGAGCTATCCATACAACTGTCAGCAGATTTCTCAACAGAAACTATGCAGGCCATAGGGAGTGGCAAGAAATATTCAAAGTGATGAATAGCAAGGACCTAAACCAAGATTACTCTACCTAGCAAAGCTCTCATTTAAACTGAAGACCAGATGAAGAGCTTCACAGATAAGAAAAAGCTACAGGAGTCCATTACCACCAAACCAGTATTTCATGAAATGTTGAAGGGTATTGAAGAAAGAAAGGGGAGAGAAAAAAAGAAGCAGAAAAAGAAAAATATGAACAATAAGATGACAATAAATACACATCTGTCAACAACTGAATCTAAAAATCATATTATTCAAACAAGGAATCTAATGGAAAAAATAAACTGGTGAATAAAATAGAAGCAGAGGTATGAGAACATAGAATAGAATGACAAATTTCAGAGGGGAGAAGTGTGGGGAGTTGGGAGAGATTAATCAAAGATCTTATATGTATACTAGAGGCCTGGTACATGAAATTGATGCATGAGGAGATGTCCCTCAGCCGAGCCTGCACCCTTTCCAATCTGAGACCCCTCAAGGAATGTCCGACTGCCTGTTTAGGATAGGGCCTAAATGGGCAGTCGGACATCCCTCTCACAACCCAGGATTGTTGACTTCCAACTGCTCGCCTGCCTGCCTTGCTTGATCACCCCCTAACTATTCCCCTGCCAGCCTGGTCAATGCCTAACTGCTCCCCTGCTGGCCCGATTGCCCCTAACTGCACTCCCCTGCCAGCCTGGTCACCCCTAACTGCCCTTTCCTTAAGGCCTGGTTGCCTCCAACTGCCCTCCAATGTTGCCATGGTCACCCCTAATTGCCCTCCCCTGCCGGCCTAGGTCTCCCCCAACTGTCCTCCCCTGCAGGCCTGACTGCCCTCAACTGCCCTCCCCTGCTAACCTGATCGCCCACAACTGCCCTCCCTTGATGGTCATCTTGTGCCCACATAGGGGTGGCCATATTGTGTGGTGGAGTGATGGTCAATTTGCAGATCACCTCTTTATTAGATAGGACTATAGGCCAGGTGCACAAAATTCATGCACTCAGGGTGGGGCCCTAAGCCCAGATTATAAGAGGGCAGTAGTGCATGATTGAGGATGGGAAAGGATGTGAGAGGTTGGCCAGCTGGGGAGAGACTGCAGGAGGGCTCCAGGGCATATCTGGCCCAGTCTTGCACAATCCTGATCAACTGGACCCCAGAAGCAAGCTAACCTACAGGTTGGAGTGTCTGCCCCTGTTGGTCAGTGCATGTCATAGCGAATAGTCAACTACTTTCCCCCCTGGTAGTCATCATAGCAAGCACGTCATAGTGAGTAGCTGAGTAACATTAGCATATCATTAGCATATTATGCTTTAATTAGGTGAATGGATGACAAGACACTTAGCATATTAGGCTTTTATTATATAGGATATGCATTACCTATTAAAACAGACAAAAAGGGTGATGAAGGCCTGGGACAGGGTGGGGACCAGATGGAGTGGGGCAATGGGGGGGAAATACTCTCAACAATAAAGATTAAAGAAAAACCATATGGGGGGGATCTCTGTACAAGTTATACATGTTTAACCACTATGCTATATACCTGAAAAATAAAATTTTGAACACCTAACCCAATCCAATAATGAAGTAAAAACAAACAGCATGATCAAGGAATTGTAGCTCAGGAATTCAAGGACAATTCACTATAAAAAAAATCTATCAATGCAATAGTAAAATAAGAGAGAAAAATTATAGGATTATCTTTCAAATAAAGAATAGCATTTGATAGAATTCAATATCTATTCATGATTAAAGATGCCTCAAAACACAGAAATAGAAGAAAATTGTCTCAATTTGATAATGTTCCCACACCCAAAACCTATAATCCAAGCCCATTACACTTCATGAAGGAAATCCAGGTGCAATCCTCTTAAAGGGTTGCACTTCCACACCCCTTGCTTCCTCTGCAGACTACAGGGCTGCCCAGAGAAAAGTCACTGTTAACATGTCTTTTTTAAAAAAAATATATTTTATTGATTTTTCACAGAGAGGAAGGGAAGATGGATAGAGAGTTAGAAACATTGATGAGAGAGAAAGACATCGATCAGCTGTCTCCTGCACACCCCCCACTGGAGATGTGCCCACAACCAAGGCACATGCCCTTGACCGGAATTGAACTTGGGACCTTTCAATCTGCAGGTCAATGCTCTATCCACTGAGCCAAACCGGTTTCAGCTTTTTTTTTTTAATGTTTTTATTGATTTGAGAAAGAGAGGAAGGGAGAAGGAGGGAGAGATATAAACAACGAGACAGAATCACTGATTAGCCATCTCCTGCACACCCCCTACTGGGGATCAAGCTCGCAACTCAAGCCTGTTTCCTGCCCAGGAATCAAACCAGTGACCTCTTGGTTCATGGATCAATGCTCAACCACTGAGCAACACCAGCTGGACTATTAACATATCTTGAAGAAGACTAATATATAAGAACCAGCAGAAGGAGATAAAACTGTCAATATTTGCAGGCGGTATGCACCGGTGGGGTCCTTCAGCCTGGCCTGCTCCATCTCTCAATCCAGGACTGCTTGGGGGATGTAGTACTGGATGTGGCTATGGTGCTGCTCCCACTCATCCCAGCTGTGCTGTGCCTGCTGCTAATACTGCTGCTTGGTAGCACGCTAATGCAGAGGCAGGAGAGGCGCATGCTGCTGCAGCTGTGTTTGCCAGCTGTGAGCCCAGCGTCTGGCACCTATCAGTCAGCTGGGCAGCGCTGGCCCCTGGTGGTCAGCACATATAAGCAACTGGTCGTTCAGTCGCTTAGGTTTTTATTTATATACTGGAGGCCTGGTGCACGAAATTCGTTAAGTGGGGGATGGGGGTTTCCCACAGCCCAGCACCTCTCCAATCTGGGACCCCTCGGGGGATGTCCGACTGCTGGTTTAGGTCTGATTCCTGTGGGACTGGCGTAAACCAGCAGTTGGACATCCTTCTCACAATCGGGACTGCTAGCTCCCAACTGCTTGCCTGCCTGCCCCTAACTGATTCTGCCTGCCAGCCTGATAATTCCCTAACCACTCCCCTTCCAGCCTGATCAATGCCTAACTGCCCTCCCCTGCCATCCCAACCACCCCCACTGAACTTCCCTGTCAGCCTGGTTATCCCAAACTGCCCTCCCCTGCAGGCCTGGTTCCCTCTAAATGCCCTCCCTCTCCTGCTGGCCAGGACACCCCCAACTGCCTTCCCCTATGGGTCTGGTCCCCTGCAACTGTCCTCCCCTGCTGACCTAGTTACTTCTAACTGCCTTCCCCTGCCGGCCATCTTGTGACTGCATCGGGGCAGCTATCTTGTGACCACATGGGGTGGCCATCTTGTGTGAGGGTGTGATGGTCAATTTGCATATTACCTCTTTATTCTATAGGATTAGAAGCCTGGTACATGAAATTCGTGTATGGGTACTGTCCCTAGGCCTAGCCTGTGATCAGTGCCATCTTCCCCAGCTGCCGTCAGCTAGCCCTGCCCCCCGCTGCCACCCACCGTTTCCCATTTTGCGATCGGGTGATTGTAGCTTGATGGCCAAGGGAAGAGGGACTGAGTGGTTGGCCGGTCCCACCTGCTTGTGGCCCTGACCCACTATGGATTGCCCTCTGTGTGTGGGGTGATTGGCAGGGTGGGGGCCTTTTCCTGGTGCTTCCTACATCCTCCATCACCCACCCCTAGGCCCCTGTTTGCCATCAGGAGATGGGAGCCAGCAGGCCAGGGAAAGGGACTGAGAAGTGGTCAGTGCACCTCATAGTGACTGGTCGAGCAGTCATTTTGGTTGTTCTGCCATTATGGTCACTGGGCTTTTATTATATAGAACTAGAGGCCCAGTATCATGCCTAGCTGCCATCAGGGCCATTTCTGCCGCCCCATGACACCTTGCACACTCCATGGATGCGGTTGGTGCCCCACGACGCTCTGCAGACTCTGATGGCTCCCTGTGATGCTCCACTGACACTGCTGGTGCCCTGCGATGCTCCGTGGACACTGCTGGCACCCACAATGCTCTGCCAATGCTGCTGACACTCCACAGATGCTGCCAATGCCCAAGGGGTGGGGGTTAGGGGTATGGGGAAAGGATCCAAGAGATGCTCCATGAATCTCATGGTGACTGGTTTAGTCATTTCAGTCATGACACCTCTGGCCTTTTTTTTTGAAATTATTAAATCTTTATTATTCAGATTATTACATTTGTTTTTCTTTTTTCCCCTCCATAGCACCCCTCCACCCAGCTCCCACCCTTCCCTCCCTCCCGTTGACCTCATCCATAGGTGTATGATTTTTGTCCAGTCTCTCCCTGTATACCCCTCACCCTTTCCCAACAATGATCAGTCCACTCCCTTTCAATGCTCCTGATTCTAGTATATTCACCAGTTTATTCTGTTGATCAAATTTTTAATTCATTTAATTTTTAGATTCACTTGTTGATAGATACGTATTTGTTGTTCATAATTTTTTACCTTTAATCTTTTTCTTCTTCCTCTTCTTAAAGAGTACCTTTCAGCATTTCATATAATACTGGTTTGGAGTTGATGAACTCCTTTAGCTTTTTCTTATCTGTGAAGCTCTTTATCTGCCCTTCAATTCTGAATGATAGCTTTGCTGGATAGATTATTCTTGGTTGTAGGTTCTTGCTATTCATCACGTTGAATATTTCTTGCCACTCCCACCTGGCCTGCATCGTTTCTGTTGAGAAATCAACTGATAGTCGTATGGGTGCTCCCTTGTAGGTAATGAACTGTTTTTCTCTTGCTGCTTTTAATATTCTCTCTTTGTCTTTTGCTCTTGGTATTTTAATTATGATGTGTCTTGGTGTGGTCCTCTTTGGATTCCTTTTTTTTTAAAATTAAATCTTTATTATTCAGATTATTACATTTGTTTTTCTTTTTTCCCCTCCAAAGCACCCCTCCACCCAACTCCCACCCCTCCCTCCCTCCCGTTGACCTCATCCATAGGTGTATGATTTTTGTCCAGTCTCTCCCTGTACACCCCTCACCCCTTCCCCCCTGAGAATTATCAGTTACAGGTGGGTCTGGAGCAGCAAGTCCTCCGCGGGCTCCGCTGTGAGTGACTCTTCAGTCCGCGGGCCGATGCTCTACCCACTGAGCACACCTCCTCCTGCTGCCACAGCGGCAGCACACACACGTGGGGGGGAGCGGGGGGCCGCGGGGCCGCAGGGGTTAAGGGAACCAGCACCGGCGCTCGCTACTGCAGGTCCGACCCGGCCCAAGCCGTACCGGAATCCCTGAGGGCAGGTGCCCTGGCGGCTCTAGAGCCGAGGACGCACCGCTAAGTCTCAGCCTCAGTGTGAGGGTCTCAGCCTCAGCCTCAGCCTCAGCACGAGGACCTCAGCCCCAGCCTCAGCCTCAGCCTCAGCATGAGGGTCTCAGCCTCAGCCTCAGCCTCAGCACGAGGGCCTCAGCCCCAGCCTCAGCACGAGGGTCTCAGCGCCTCAACCTCAGCCTCAGCACGAGGGTCTCAGCCTCAGCCCCAGCCTCAGCACGAGGGTCCCAGCCTCAGCCTCAGCCTCAGCACGAGGGTCCCAGCCCCAGCCTCAGCACGAGGGTCTCAGCGCCTCAGCCTCAGCACGAGGGTC
>JAAGEH010000381.1:1989956-2059269 GCA_011751065.1 Lasiurus cinereus
CCTCAGCCTCAGCACGAGGGTCTCAGCCTCAGCCCCAGCCTCAGCACGAGGGTCCCAGCCTCAGCCCGAGCCTCAGCACGAGGGTCTCAGCCTCAGCCTCAGCACGAGGGTCTCAGCGCCTCAGCCTCAGCATGAGGGTCCCAGCCTCAGCCTCAGGCTCAGCACGAGGGTCTCAGGCTCAGCACGAGGGTCTCAGCCTCAGCCTCAGCACGAGGGTCTCAGCCTCAGCCTCAGCCGAAGCACGAGGGTCTCAGGGCCTCAGCCTCAGCCGAAGCACGAGGGTCCCAGCCTCAGCCTCAGCACGAGGGCCTCAGCCTCAGCACGTGGGCCTCAGCCTCAGCCTCAGCACGAGGATCTCAGCCTCAGCACCTGGGCCTCAGCCTCAGTGCGAGGGTCTCAGCCTCAGCGCGAGGGTCCCAGCCCCAGCCCCAGCCTCAGAGCGAGGGTCTCAGCCTCAGCCCCAGCACGAGGGTCCCAGCCCCAGCCTCAGCACGAGGGTCTCAGCCTCAGCCTCAGCGCGAGGGTCTCAGCCCCAGCCTCAGCGCGAGGGTCTCAGCCTCAGCCTCAGCGCGAGTGTCTCAGCGTCTGCAGCCTGGCCCCAGCTCTCCAGCCCCCCAGCCCCGTCCCTCTCCCCCGTGGGCGTCGCCTGCAGCAGGGACTCAGTCCAGCACTGGGAGGAGGACGGCGGGGCGCCGAGCGGAGCTCCGTTAGTCCGCGTTCCATGCCTGCGTTTCCCCTTTGGGGGGCCCAGCCCGGCGCCCTGTGCTGCGGGGCACGTCCCCCCAGGCTCCGGGGCCTCGACCTCGCCGGCGAGCCCGCCTCCTGGCCGGGGACGCGGGCGGCTCCTTTCCCGGATTCCGGTCCCCCTCAGTCATTATTTCTTTAAATAGGTTTTCAGTATCTTGTTCTCTCTCTTCTTCTGGCACCCCCACAATTCTGATGTTGGCACGCTCGAAACTGTCCCAGAGGCTCCCCACATTATATTCACACCTTTGGATTCTCCTCTCTTCTTGCCTTTCCAGTCAAATGTTGTCTGCCTCTTTATATTTCAAATTTTTTACTTGATTCTTGCCTTTCTCCAGTCCGCTGCCAGGACTCTGTACAATATTCCTTATTTCAGTCAGTGTATGTCTAATTTCTATTTGGTCCTCTATCATCTCCAGTTGGACCTTTTCCATTCCTATTTGGCTCCCCTGCATCTCTAGTATGTCCTTTTTCATCTCCTCTTGGGTCTTGCTAAATTTATCCATCTTTTCTAGCATATTCTTGAAAAACCCCATAAGCGTGGTTTTGAACTCTATATCCAGTCTTTTTTTTTCCCTCCATTTCTTTTGTTTGTGATCCCTTCCCCTGTCTCGGCATCCTCACCATTGGATTCAGCTGTATGATGCCAGAGGCAAAGCCTCAGAAGCCTCGGTTGAGCTTGGGAGGGGTGGAGTCTCAGGGCTTAAGGGACCGCCTTGCCTTCCAGTCGGCCCCGCCCTCCACGGCCCCGAGTCTCACGTGACTGGGTAATGGCTGGAGCGGTCCCTGTGCGCACACGCACCCGCAGTGTCTCTAACCGCTGCCTTTCCATCTCCCCTGCGCGCCAGGACCACACGAGTCTAGGTCCCCAGGGTTTCGCCCGAAACAGGGGCTTAGTGGAGTCAGAAGTGGCGCAGTTGGGAGGGTCTGTCTCCTGCCCACTCGCGAAAGCCAGCGGCACAATCAGCAATCTGTCCTCCGCGCAGCACCGTGCGCGTGTGAGACCGGACCTGATTGTTAGGTTTTATGCCGCCGCAAAGAAAAACCGTGAGTCCAATTAGAAAACCAGATTAAACAGGCTTTATTGGGGCATACGGGCGGGTTCACCAGCTCGGGAGAGGAGCAGGGGAAGCCGCGCCGCACTAGGGCAGAGGCGGGTTTTTTATACTGGCTGGAGCTGGTAGTGGTGAAGAGTTTCCGTAGCACCTGTGGTTTGGCCGTTGTGCTGGGGGGCTATCCATTGTGGCTTGGGGCAGAACTGTTCGCTTAGCAGGAACATTCCACCGGGATGAGGCAGTTCCAGGAGCTGCTTATCAGGCAAGGTCTGGTCATTAGTTCAGGAGGGGGGGGTTTCGGCCCCTAGGGCAAGGTACCGGCGGATACCGGACACTGATCTTCTGCGACTCCCCTAAATTTCCGTGCACCTCTCCCTTTTCACAGTCCAAACTCCCCCGTATGAGTTTCGGCTGGATCTGGGGTTTAGTGTCTTAAGATAAGGGGTTCAATGCCGTTGAGAGTCTCCGTTTCCCTCCCGCCAGAGAAAGCCAGCCAGGTCCTCTGGCGCCCGCTCTCTCAGCGTGCACGTGTCTCCGTACCTCAGCTTTTTTGCAGCTCCTCTGGGTTTCTGTGAGCCCCTCTCTTTCCTTCTAGTTGTAGAATTTTCACTCAGCCAGCTTTCCTGTGGTTCTGGATGATGTCCGTTCTGTCTTTTAGTTGTAGTTTTGAAATTGTTGTGCGAGGCAGCAGTGTGGGTGTTTACCTATGCCGCCATCTTGGATTCTGGATTCCTTTTATATGGGGTTCTGTGTGCTTCCTGGACATGTAAGTCTATTTCTTTCACCAGATGTGGGAAGTTTTCAGTCATTATTTCTTTAAAAAGGTTTTCAGTATCTTGCTCTCTCTCTTCTGGCACTCCCATAATTCTGATGTTGGTACGTTTGAAGCTGTCCCAGAGTCTCCTTACATTATCTTCACATTTTTGGATTCTTTGCTCTTCTTGCTTTTCCAGTTGAGTGTTTTCTGCTTCTTTATATTCCAAATTTTTGACTTGATTCTTGCCTTTCTCTAGTCTGCTGTTAGGACCCTGTATAATATTTTTTATTTCAGTCAGTGAATGTTTAATTTCTAGTTGGTCCTTTTTCATCTTTAGTTGGACCTTTACCATCTCTAGTTGGCTCTTTTGCATCTCTAGTTGGTCCTTTTTCATCTCCTCTTGGGACTTGATAAATTTATCCATCTTTTCTAGCATATTCTTGAAAAGCCTTATAAGCGTGGTTTTGAACTCTATATCCAGTCGTTTTTTTTCCTCCATTTCTTTTGTTTGTGATCCCTTCCCTTGTCTCGGCATTTTCACTATGTCGGGGAAACTTCTGTGTTGGATTCAGCCTTATAATGCCAGACTTGCAAAGCCACAGAAGCCTCTGTTGAGCTTGGGAGGGGTGGAGTCTCAGGGCTTAAGGGACCGCCTTGGCTTCCAGTCGGCTCCGCCCTCCACAGCCCCTGAGTCTCTCGTGACTGGGTAATGGCTGGAGCGGTCCTTGTGCCAGAGGGCCCACAGTGCTTCTAGACCGCTGCCTTTCCAGCTCCCCTGCGCACCAGGACCACACGAGTCTAGGTCTCCAGGGTTTCGCCCGAAACAGGGGCCCAGTGGACTCAGAAGTGGCACGGTTCGGAGGGTCTGTCTCCCGCCCACTCAAGAAAGTCAGTGGCACAATCAGCAATCTGTCCTGCGCGCAGTGCCGTGCGCGCTGCTACCAGTCCTTTGGTCTTTTGCGACTCCCCCAAATTTCCGGCACTTCTCCCTTTTCACAGACCAAACTCACCCCATATGAGTTTCGGCTGGATCTGGGGTTTAGTGTCGTAGCATAAGGGGTTCAATGCCGTTGGGAGTCTCCGTTTCCCTCCCGCCAGAGAAAGCCAGCCAGGTACTCCGGCACCCGCTCTCTCAGCACGCTCGTCTTCGTACCTCAGTTTTTTGCAGCTCCTCTGGGTCTCCGTGAGCCCCTCTCTTTCCTTCTAGCTGTAGAACTTCCACTCAGCCAGCTTTCCTGTGGTTCTGGATGATGTCTGTTCTGTCTTTTAGTTGTAGTTTTGAAATTGTTGTGCGAGGCAGCAGTGTAGGTGTTTACCTATGCCGCCATCTTGGATTCTCCTGACCTTTTATTATTATGACAGATGAGAATCCAGCAATGTTGGATATAAACACTCAACCGGAAAAGCAAAAAGAATCCAAATATTTGAAGATAGATAGAGCCTCTGGGACAACCTCAAGCATACCAACATCTGAATTATGGAAGTGTCACAAGAAGAGAGAGGGCAAGATACTGAAAACATATTTGAAGAAATAATGTCTAAAAACTTCCCCCACCTGGTGAAAAAAATAGACTTACAAGTCCAGGAAGTGTACAGAACCCCAAACAAAAGGAATCCAAAGAGGATCACACCAAGACACATCATCATTAAAATACCATGAACAAAAGACAAAGAGAGAATATTAAAAGCAAGAAAAAAAACAGTTAATTACCTACAAGGGAGCACCCATACATCTGTCAGCTGATTTCTCAACAGAAACTATGTAGGCCAGTGGGAGCAGCAAGAAATATTCAAAGTGATGAATAGCCAGAACCTACAACCAAGATTACTCTACTCAGCAAAGCTATCATTCAGAATTGAAGGGCAGATAAAGAGCTTCACAGATAAGGAAAAGCTAAAGGAATTCATCACCGCCAAACCAGTATTATATGAAATGCTGAAAGGTATTCTTTTTTTTTTAAATATATGTTATTAATTTTTTACAGAGAGGAAGAGAGATAGAAAGTCAGAAACATCGATGAGAGAGAAACATTGATCAGCTGCCTCCTGCATGCCCCACAGTGAAGATGTGCAAGCAAGCAAGGTACATGCCACCAAGCAGAATCGAACCTGGAACCTTTCAGTCCGCAAGCCGATGCTCTATCCACTGAGCCAAACTGGTCTCGGCTGAAAGGTATTCTTTAAGAAGAGGAAGAAGAAGAAATAGGTAAAGATAAAAATTATGAACAAATACATGTTTATCAAGCAGTGAATCTAAAAATCAAATGAATAAAAAAATCTGATGAACAGAATAAACTGGTGAATATAATGAATCAGGGGTACAGAAAGGGAGTGGACTGACAATTTTCAGGGGGAAAGTGCTGAGGGGGTATGGGAAGAAACTGGACAAAAATTGTGCACCCATGGATGAGGACAGAGGCGGGGAGGTTAGGGTAGAGGGTTAGGTGGGAACTGGGAGGATGGGAGCTAGGGCGGGAAAAAAGAGTAACAATTATAATAATCTGAACAATAAAGATTTATTTAAAAAATTAGAATAAATGTTGAATTTTCAAAATAAAAATGTCAAATCTTCCCTAAATAAACCTATAAATTCAATACAATCCTAATAAAAATTCTAACTAGATTTAAAACATGATACTTATTATACTTCTTCTAAAATGTCTACAGAAGAATGAAAGTCCAGGGAAAGCAAAGTCAATTTTGTTGAAGAGTAAAGGAGGCTAGGGGAAACTTGTCTTTTATGTGTTGAGAAATATTATTACCAAGCCATCTAACTAAAATCATTTATTCCTCAGCAACTTATATAAAAGGAGAAGGGAATGTTTACAAATAAATACACATATCCTATATAATCCTACATAATAAAGAGATAATATGTAAATTGACCCTCATACCCTTACACTAGATGGCTACTCCTAGGTGGTTAATGATGGCCGCCACAAAATGGATGGCAAGTGAGGATAGTTGTGGGTGATCAGGCCAACAAAGGAGGGCAGTTGGGGGCAACTGAGCCTGCAGGGAAGGGCAGTTGGAGGGGGGGGACCAGGCCTGCAGGGGAGAGCAGTTGGGGGAAATTGGGCCAGCAGGGGAGAAGTTTGGCATTGATCAGGCTGGCAGGGGCGTGGTTAGGGGGTGATCAGGCAGGCAGGCATGTTAGGAGCCAGCAGTCCTGGACTGTGAGAGGGATCCCAGATTGAAGAGAGTACAGGCTGTGCTGAGGGACACCCCCGCCACCCCAGTGCACGAATTTCCTGCACTGGGCCTCTAGTTGATTTATGATAATGGTAGAATCACAGAACAATGTGGAAAGGATGGACTACTGACTAGAAACTTTGGGGAAAACTGGCATAGGACATGAAGAAAAATCAGCTGGAGTCTTTAACCTCACTTCATAGGTAACAGTGGGCCTGGCAGTCACTAGAGACTTAAATCTAACCTACAAAAGAAGCAAAGAGAGGGAGAATACAGAGAAAAATATCAAGAGCAAAATATTAATCACACCATGAAAAAGTCACAGGTTTGAAACCAATATAATATTAAAAAAAATGGTATTATTTGATCCTAACCAGTTTTGCTCAATGGTTAGAGCGTTGGCCTGCAGACTCAAGGGTCCCAGGTTCGATTCTGGTCAAGGGCATGTATCTTGGTTGCAGGCATATCCCCAGTAGGGAGTGTGCAGGAGGCAGCTGATTGATGTTTGTCTCTATTCGATGTTTTTAACTCTCTATCGGATAGACTGAGTCTATCCCTCTCCCTTTGTCTCTGTAAAAAACAATAAAATACATGAAAAACAAACAAACATTATTTGATACTATGCAAAGTGTTAATATCAAGTGACTAATAAAAGATCATTGTAATGTCTGAAACTTAGGAATTAATATCTAGACATTCAAAAAGGTCTGAAGGATCAGGTTGGGCAGATAGGACATGATACTCAAAAGAAAAACAAGGGAGAATCCAAGATGGCGGCATAGGTAAACACCTACACTGCTGCCTCGCACAACAATTTCAAAACTACAACTAAAAGACAGAACGGACATCATCCAGAACCACAGGAAAGCTGGCTGAGTGGAAGTTCTAGAGGGAAAGAGAGGGGCTCACGGAAACCCAGAGGAGCTGCAAAAAGGTGAGGTACGGAGACGCGCTCGAGGAGAGAGCGGATGCGGCAGTACCTGGCTGGTTTTCTCTGGCGGGAGGGAAACGGAGACTCCCAAAGGCATTGAACCCCTTATCCTACGACACTAAACCCCAGATCCAGCCGGAACTCATACGGGGGAGTTTGGACTGTGAAAAGGGAGAAGTGCACGGAAATTTAGGGGAGTCGCAAAAGATCAAAGGCCTGGTGGTTGGTAAGGCACTGCGCGCAGGACAGACTGCTGATTGTGCCGCTGGCTTTCGAGAGTGGGCGGCAGAGAGACCCTCCCAACTGTGCCACTTCTAACTTCACTAAACCCCTGTTTCGGACGAAACCCTGGAGACCTAGACTCGTGTGGTTCTGGTGTGCAGGGGAGCTGAAAAGGCAGTGGTTAGAGGCACTGCGGGTGCGTGCACAAGGACCGCTCCAGCCATTACCCAGTCACGTGAGACTCAGGGGCCGTGGAGGGCGGGGCCAACTGGAAGGCAAGGCGGTCCCTTAAGCCCTGAGACTCCACCCCTCCCAAGCTCAACAGAGGCTTCTGCGGCTTTGCACGTCTGGTATCATAAAGCTGAATTCAACACAGAAGTTTCCCCGGCATAATGAAAATGCCGAGACAAGGGAAGGGATTACAAACAAAAGAAATAGAGGAAAAAAAACGACTGGATATAGAGTTCAAAACCACGCTTATAAGGTTTTTCAAAAATATGCTAGAAAAGTTGGATAAATTTAGTGAGACCCAAGAGGAGATGGAAAAGATCCAATTAAAGATAAAAAAAAAACAACTAGAAATTAAACATACACTGACTGAAATAAAAACTATTATACAGAGTCCTAACAGCAGACTAGAGAAAGGCAAGGATCAAGTCAAAAATTTGAAATATAAAGAAGCAGAAAACATTCAACTGGAAAAGCAAGAAGAGAAAATAATCCAAAAATGTGAAGATAATGTAAGGAGCCTCTGGGACAGCTGCAAGCGTACCAACATCAGAATTGTGGGGGTGCCAGAAGAAGAGAGGGAGCAAGATACTGAAAACCTATTTAAAGAAATAATGACTGAAAACTTCCCTCATCTGGTAAAAGAAATAGACTTACAAGTCCAGGAAGCACACAGAACCCCAAATAAAAGGAATCCAAAGAGGACCACACCAAGACACATCATAATTACAATACCAAGAGCAAAAGACAAAGAGAGAATATTAAAAGCAGCAAGAGAAAAACAGTTCATTACCTACAAGGGAGCACCCATACGACTGTCAGCTGATTTCTCAACAGAAACGATGCAGGCCAGATGGGAGTGGCAAGAAATATTCAACGTGATGAACAGCAAGAACCTACAACCAAGAATAATCTATCCAGCAAAGCTATCATTCAGAATTGAAGGGCAGATAAAGACCTTCACAGAGAAGAAAAAGCTAAAGGAGTTCATCAACTCCAAACCAGTATTATATGAAATGCTGAAAGGTACTCTTTTAGAAGAGGAAGAAGAAAAAGGTAAAAGACAAAAAATTATGAACAACAAATACATATCTATCAACAAGTGAATCTAAAAATTAAGTGAATTAAAAATTTGATCAACAGAATAAACTGGTGAATATAATAGAATCAGGAGCACAGAAAGGGAGTAGACTGATAATTCTAAGGAGGACAAAAATCATAAAGCATCAAACAGACTGTGAAATTACAGCAGAAAGATTAAAGTTAGGTGAGGTAGATAAGTGATCAAAGGACTTGTATGCATGCATATAAGCATAACCAATGATCACAGACACTGGGGGGTTGGGGTATGCCTGGGAGGAGGGGGGGCAATGGGGAGATATGTATAAAAAATTAATAAAAATTAATAAAAAATTTTAAAAAAAGAAAAACAAGCAAATATTATTGCTTGTTTATATTAAAATAATATTGTAATAACTATGTATAGTGCCAGGTGGGTACTAGAAATATCGGAGGGGACCACTTTGTAAAGTATATGATCGGACTACATCAAAATAAAGTATATGATTGTCACCCTGACCGGTTTGGCTCAGTGGATAGCACATCAGCCTGAAGACTGAAAGGTCCCAGATTTGATTTCAGTTAAGGGCATGTACCTTGGTTGAGGCCACATTCCCAGAAGTGGGTGTGCAAGAGGCAGCTGATAGATGTTTCTCTCTCATTGATGTTTCTAACTCTCTATCCCTCTGCCTTCCTGTCTGTAAAAAAAATCAATAAAATATATATATATATATATATATATATATATATATATATATATATATATATTTAATATATTTTTAAAAAATGATTGTCTAACTGGTATGCTGTACACCTGAAACTAATACAAAATAATGCTGAATGTAAACTGTAATTGAAAAAGAAAAACAAGCAAAAGATGTCATGGAAGGGGCTATACTGAGGGGCCTTAGGAATCACACTCATCTTGTATTCGCATACAAATGCAAACAAAAATAGACTCCAAACAGAGGAGCAGATCTTATAAAGTAGGACTAGGTCCATAATGACTGGGGTACTTGGCAGAAGAGGCTGATCCCCCAGAGTTGTTGGGAGCAACAGAAGAAATGTTCACAGAGTGTTATGGGCAGATTTCACCCAGAGTTCAATGCAAAGAGGAACAAAGTTTACAACACAGTACTACAGCCGTATATAGTTTAAAATTAGAACCCACCCAACAACACAATGTACTTTATAAGAAGTTAACATATATGAGAACACACATACCCACTCCATCACAACAGGTGCCTATAACTGGGGGACAAGGTAAGAATGAAAGTCCCAAAGGGAAGAAATATGTAGAGGGCCCTGAACACACTAGTGATGGTGTGCTCTGAGCTCTTTAATCTGCGCTCTGCCTTGAACATCCCAATCAAGAATTGGAAAGTAAGGGAAGAAAAGAGAAAATCATTAGGAAGCTAAAATCAACTTTAACTCCATTGTATCTATTGGGCAAGGTTCAAGTACAGCGCACAGGGCCTGGGCACAGACCCCAGTCTCTGGGGCTTCTGTCTCAGCAGTGCAGCCATGGGAAAACCATTGTAACCAGGCAGCTTTCTTGTCTACAAAATGAGAAGTAAGCCGAAGTGGTTTGGCTCAGTGGATAGAGCGTTGGCCTGCGGACTGAAGGGTCCCACGTTCGATTCCAGTCAAGGGCATGTGCCTTGGTTGCCGGTACATCCCCAGTGGGTGGTGTGCAGGAGGCAGCTGATTGAAACATCTCTCTCATCGATGTTTCTAACTCTCTATCTCTCTCCCTTCCTCTCTGTGAAATAATGAATAAAATATATTTTTTAAAAAAAGAGTAGTAGGATTCAATGACCTAGTCTATAAGGTTGTTTCCAGCTCTTTCTAGGTTCTATGAGTTCAGAGTTCTTCAGTGAACACTAAAAAGCAGATACCCAAGTTGAAAATTAAATGGTATAGATATTTCCCTTTTAGTTACCAACTTTAGTAAAAGTAATCCTTCTCCAATAAAAAATAAAGTAAAAATATTCAGGATCAACACAATTCTCAGATCCATAAGAAAAGAACAAAATTGCAGTCTAAATCCCTTCAACATTAATTCTATAGTGCTACTTCTTAGACAATTATAGACCTAATGATGAAAAAATCTATTTATAAAGATGGCAGAGCTTGCCAATATTTTAGATGGCATGGGTATGATTCTCAAAGCTGATCTTTCCTTCTAGAGCAGTGGTTCTCAACCTTCCTAATGCAGCTCCTCATGTGGTGGTGACCCCCAACCATAAAATTATTTCCATTGCTACTTCATAACTGTAATTTTGTTATGAACTGTAATGTAAATATCTGATATGCAGGATGTATTTTCATTGTTACAAATTGAACATAATTAAAGCATAGTGATTAATCACAAAAACAATATGTAATTATATATTGTGAGATATTTATTTCTAATTACAAATAAATGAAATTTTGTCTTGAATTGTGGTATAGCATGGGAACAGTAGTATGACAACAGTAAACTACATTGCTACATTTTGCTACACTGAGGAGCGGTGTGTTGGTTCAACCTGTGGTCTCGACCCACAGGTTGAGAACCACTGTTCTAGAGAATTCTTCCATTACAGAAAGTTGCCAACATCCAAGAATACAATACCTTTCCAGCTGACACAGGGCCCTGGTTTTCTGTTGTGATCTTGTTCCTCTAATGGTGTCCTATCCACCTGAATCCCAGAATCCTCTCTGCTCCAGGGCTGTGCATCATCTTCATCCTCACTTTCTTCAGACCAATTCTGATGAAGAAAGGAAAAACACCTATCCTGAGAAAGTATAACAACGGAAGCTACTTATATTAAAAGATTAGGAAAATTTCAGAGGAAAAGCAGCAACTATATCAAATGAAATTTTTTCTAAATGTCTTGAATGGATGGAATTATTTTTGGTGGCAAAAATCCCAAGTCACAGTTCTGTAAAGAATACTTTGCATTCAATTTTCTAGTACTAATGATTTGATATAAAATCTTAATGAATCTCCCATAATAAACTACTCTAGTTTACTGAAGAGTGAAGTTGCTGCAGGACAGAAGGATCCATAAAAGTCATATATATCACTTGGAAGGGCTTTGTATTTTCAATAGGAAAACTATTGACACTTACCGGTGTGTCTATATTTGGACTAAGGTCAATTTCTTCACCTTCCATCAAGTATTTTCCCCAGTCAAAATCATCTTTCTTTTCTAAAATGTAACAGAAGAATTTCATTAGTTTTATCAAATATGTGTAGGGGAAAAAATCCACCCCAAACTTATAGGGAAAAAGTCTATCAAAACTCAAAGTAAAATACACTTGGAAATGTTTCTAATACATTTGAATTTCTTTATCAAAAGTAATTTTTCTTTTCATATAATTGAGATTAGTTCAACTTACAAAGTCAGAATTTATATTTTAAATGAAAATTTGCAATTGTAATTGTACACAATGCAACAGAAATATTTTAGTTTTATAGATTTTTACAGTTTATAAAAACCAATTAAGCATTAAAAATAATTTGTTATATATTGGAGTATCTGATAACGTACCCACTTCTTTATCTCTTGGTATTTCCACGTAATTGCTGTTTGAAGGAGAGTCAGAAAGACATAGGAGAAGTGACAGTATGGAATAATGCACATCCGTCTTTAAAACAAAACAAAACAAAACAAAAAGAACATGAGCCACCGAAGTTGGTAAGAGCTTTTAAAATTAGTTTGAATAAAGAAAAGATAATCCCATGACTGTTATGTACTTTATGTATAATAAAAACCTAATATGCAAATTGTCCCCTCAACCGGGAGTTCTGCTGGGAGTTCGACCACTTGCTATGATGTATGCTGACCAATAGGGGGGTGGCGTAGAACATGGTGGGCGTTGGTGACACGGCGCTGGCAGCAGGCAGCAATGGAGGCACTGCAGGCCCCAATGGACCCTGACAAAAGCAGGACCAGGGCGGGATGATGGAGTAGGTGAGTGAGTGGCACCAGGCCAAGGCAGGTACGAGCCACTGATCACCGGCTGGGGGCTGATTGCTTCACCGCCACTACCACTAGTCACCCTGCAATTGGGTCAGTGATGCGATCAGGCCCTTGCAGATGGTGACCAGCCAGGGCAGTGGGAGATGGAGCCACTGCCCTGCTCCCTCAACACCTGGGAGCCGGGTGGCACTGGAGTGATTGGTGGGGCAATCAGGTCCCACAGGTAATGACCAGTGGCAGTGGTGGATGGTTGGGCTGCCTCCAGGCTCCTTCAGTGCCTGGGAACTAGGTAGTGGCATGATTGGCAGGGTGATTGGCCCCCTGCAGGCAGCGACCAACAAGGGTGGCAGGGGGTGGGGCCACCACCCTGCTCCCAGGTGCTGAGGGAAAAATGGCAAGTTGCAATTTTTAAAAAATATTTCTTCTAATTATTTTCCTTTCAGTGTGCATGAATCAGTGCACCAGGCCACTAGTTACCTAAATAAAACCTAATCTCTAAACTAGCCTTTAAAATTTTATTTTTCAATTACAGTTTACATTCAATATTATTTTGTATTAGTTTCAGGTATAAAGTGATTCCCTCCAATATTTCAATTATCCACCTGGTACCATACATACTTATCACAATATTATTGACTATATTCCTATGCCATACTTTATATCCCTGACTATTTTGTAACTGCCAATTTGCACTTCTTAATCCCTTCACCTTTTTCACCTGGTCCTTAAAACGCCATTTCCTCTGGCAACCACCAGTCTCTTCTCTGTATCTATGAGCTACAGAGTTTCTGTTTTATTTTGTCCTTTAGACTCCACGTACAAGTGAAATAAGATGGCATTTGTCTTTCTCTGCCTGACTTATTTATCTTAGCATAACACTCTTTAGGTCCATCCATGTGGTTGGATGGACCATGTTTAATGGTAAAAGAGTTCATGCTTTCAGTGGCCAAAGACTAGTCCATCATATACGTACCACTCTATTTTTTATACTTCAAATATGCATACATAAGGAACCTGTCAAAAATGCATTACCTAAAGCATAATGAGGAATCATCAGAGACAAGTTACCAAATAATTGGCCTGTGCAGGTCAAGAAAAAGAAAGGCATCTATTCCAGATTAGACACAATTGCTAAACCTGAGCAAAGGAGCACAAGAATTCCTTTTACTACTCTTTAACTTTTCTTTATATTTCTCTAAAACTTAAATTATATTTAAAAATTATACTTAAAAAGTTATCAAAAATAAAAACACTCCAAATTTGCTAAGTCAAAACTATGCATAGAAAGGAGCAGTGGGTTAAATGCAAGGAAGGTATGGGAAGGCCTAATACTCCGTATTCTGTAGTCCAGAATACCTTCTGTGCATCTTCATTGTGTTAATCACCCTATATAATAAAAGCCTAATATGCAAATCCACCAAATGGCAGAACGACTGGTCACTATGATGTGCACTGACCAACAGGGGGCAGATGCTCAATGCAGGAACTGTCCCCAGCCCACAGGCTGAAGGCCAGCTCAGGTGGGTGCCAGCAGGGGGCCCATCTGATTGCTCCACAGATCAGCCCTGATCACTGGCCAGGCCTAAGCTCCCTACCCGTGCACAAATTTTGTGCACCAGGCCTCTAGTAATCATAATAATTAAATAACTATTGGTGGTACCATGTCTTTTTTACTCTGTATTTCCACCACTTAGTATGATGCTAGAGATAGAATACAAACTTGGTAAACTTTCCTGGAAACATAAAGCTCACTAATAAGGTTGCAAAGGCTTCCTTTTTATTGGTAATTTCTCATCTGCTTAAAAAATGTGTGAGATTCCTTCACAAAGAATTTTTATTCCCCAGAGAAAAGTAATCTAAAGTGGAAATACAGTTGACCCTTGAACAATGCAGGGATTCTAAATGCTGACCATGCACACAATGAAAAATGTGCATATGCAGATTCCCAACTGCCAGCAGACCATTGAATGACTTGGGTGTGAACAGCATGGCTCAACTGAAGTGGGTCACTGCATATAACTGTACCATGCAGGTTAAATCCACATTGTTCCAGGGTCAACTGCACTTGAAGAGAGTAACTCTTACTATATGAATCTATTATTTATTAACAATTACTGTCAGATTGGATTTGGGATGTGTGTGTGGAGGGTTTTGTGCACCTGAAAGAGATGAAACTTACCAGTGAAAGAGAAAAGATGTGAGGAGTACGGCATAATGGAGGGAGGTGGTTTTAAAATCCTGTCCCCAAAAATTAATTATAAAGCTGCACAAAATTGCTAAGACAACCATTTCAGTGCTCTGCTTTCAGTGTTAATCCATAAAAATGACCTTTTGACCCTCAGAAACTCCATTTCTTTCTTTTTAAATTAAATCTTTATTGTTCAGATTATTATATTTGTTTCTCTTTTTTCCCCCTCCATAGCTCACCTCCACCCGGCTCCCACCCCTCCCTCTACCCTTACCTCCCCCCCGCATTGACCTCATCCATAGGTATATGATTTTTGTCCAGTCTCTTCCTACACCCCCCCAACCCCTTTCCCCTAAGAATTATCAGTCTACTCCCTTTCTATGCTCCTGATTCTATTATATTCACCCATTTATTATATTCATCAAATTTTTAAGTCACTTAATTTTTAGACTCGTTAATAGATATGTATTTGTTGTTCATAATTTTTTATCTTTTACCTTTTTCTTCTCTTCCTCTTCTTAAACAGTACCTTTCAGCATTTCATATAATACTGGTTTGGTGGTGATAACTCCTTTAGCTTTTTCTTCTCTGTGAAGCTCTTTATCTGCCCTTCAATTCTGAATGATAACTTTGCTGGATAGAGTATTCTTGGTTGTAGGTTCTTGATATTCATCACGCTGAATATTTCTCGCCACTCCCTTCTGGTATGCATAATTTCTGTTGAGAAATCAGCTGACAATCATCTGGGTGCTCCCTTGTAGGTAATGAACTGTTTTTCTCTTGCTGCTTTTAATATTCTCTGTCTTTTGCTCTTGGTATTTTAATTATGATGTGTCTTGGTGTGGTCCTCTTTGGATTTCTTTTATTTGGGGTTCTGTGTGCTTCCTGGACTGGTAAGTCTATTGCTTTCACCAAGTGGGGTAAGTTTTCAGTCATTATTTCTTCAAATAGGTTTTCAGTATCTTGCTCTCTCTTTTTCTGGCACCCCCACAATTCTGATGTTGGTACGCTTGAAGTTGTCCCAGAGGCTCCTTACATTATGTTCACATTTTTGGATTCTTTTCTCTTCTTGCTTTTCCAGTTGAGTGTTTTCTGATTCTTTGTATTTCAAATTTTTGACTTGATTCTTGCCTTCCTCTAGTCTGCTGTTAGGTCTCTGTATAATATTTTTTATTTCAGTCAGTGTATGTTTAATTTCTAGTTGGTCCTTTTTCATCGACTCTTGGGTCTCACTAAATTTATCTATCTTTTCTAGGAAATTCTTGAAAAACCTTATAAGCATGGTTTTGAACTCTATATCCAGTCTTTTGTTTTCCTCCATTTCTTTTGTTTGTGATCTCTTCCTTTGTCTCCACATTTTCACTATGCCAGGAGAACTTCTGTGTTAGATTCAGCCTTACGATACAAGACTTGCAAAAGTGCAAAAGCCTCTCTGTTGAGTTTGGGAGGGGTGGAGTCTCAGGGCTTAACAAACGCCTTGCCTTCCAGTCGGCCCCACCCTATACGGCCCCTGGGTCTCAAGTGTCTCTGAGTAATAGCTGGAGCAGTCCCTGTATGCAAGCGCAGTGCCTCTAGACCGCTGTCTTTCCAGCTCCCCTGCGCTCCAAAACTGTATGAGTCTGGGTCCCCAGGGTCTTGCCTGAAACTGGGATTTAGTAGAATTAGAAGTGGCACAATCAGCAGTCCGTCCTCTGCACACAGCGGTGTGCGCACCCACAGAATTCTGCCCTTTCGCGACTCCCCTAAATTTCCGTGCACGTCTCCCTTTTCACAGTCCAAATTTCCACTGTACGAGTTTCGGCCGGACCTGGAATTCAGTGCCGTAGGATAAGGGGTTCAGTATAGTTGGAAGTCTCCCATCTCCCTCCTGCCAGAGGAAGCCAGCCAGGCAATCCAGCACCCGCTGTCTCCACGCGTGCGTCTCTGTACCTCAGCTTTCTGCAGCTCCTCTGGGTCTCTGTGAGCCCCTCTCTTTCATTCTAGTTGTAGAATTTCCACTCAGCCAGCTTTCCTGTGGTTCTGGATGATGTCCATTCTGTCTTTTAGTTGTAGTTTTGAAAATGTCGTGAGAGGCAGCAGTTTAGGTGCTCACCTATGCTGCCATCTTGGATTCTCTCCCATTTCTTAAGTATGACCCGTTCTCTTTTCTGTTTTGTCCACTCTTTCTTAGGACATTAGACTCTGGTCAACATCAAGCTGTCTTAAGAACAAGCCTCAGGTCTGTGGACCTCCGAAATAGTTTCCGTTAAGGAAACTATAACTTCAGTTGTATTTCAGTCCCAGACCCATGAAACTTTGAATAACTGCACAGGCCACATCCTCAAGAAACCAGACAGAACAATGCCATGGTTGTATCAAGACATGATACAAGAATCAACTACTTGGGCCACTGAGTCTGATAACAACCTTAGGTAAGAATAGTGTGAGTTTGTGGCACATCTGCCTGGGGCTATCTCCCCACCCACCTCCTTCCAGCTCCATCAGAATGGCAGTTCAATCAGCTCTGGACAGGCAGTGAAAACAAGCAGCCTTGTTGCTGTTCTCCAAGGAGGTTCACTTGAACCTGAGAGCTGTCCATTAAAGTGGCAACTGCAGTGGCAAATGAGCAGAGGAGCCAGCGACTGCTGGCCCATGTGGAGCAAGTAGTGGGCCAGTAGGACAGCTGAGGGTTCACTAAGCAGCTTCTGGTGGCCAGATAGCCAAAGGGGGATTATTAAGCTCTCCACATGTCTGGAATTGACTAGAGGCTGTGATATGCACAGCAGGCAGAGTGGACCCACGCCACTCACACACTGTTGGCCAAGGGAGTGGAGTCCATGCACAGTGGAGATGAGAACCAACAAAGTACAAGCCAGGACAGTCTTGAGAATGGTCTTAAGTATGCATGTACTTCTCAGTCCACACACAAATAAAGCAGATGAATACCCAAAATCACTTGATGTAATATACCATGTCATGGACTGAATGTCAAATTCACTTGTTAAAACTTGAACCCCCAATTTGGTGGTATTTGGAGATGGGGTCTTTGGGAAGTAATTAGGTCATGAGGTTGAAGCCTTGGTCCAATGGGATAAAGAGATACCAGAGCCCTAGCCAATAGTAAGCCCATGTACCAAAGAGTCACAGGTTCAATTCCTGTTCAAGGGCACACGCCTGGGTTGCAGGTTGGATTCTCGGACCCTGTCAGGATATGTGTAGGAGGCAATCAATCAAGAAACTTCGATTTTTTTTTTCTCTCTCCTCTCCATTCTTTCTAAAACTCAACGGGAAAAATATCCTTAGGTGAGAATTAACAGCAACAACCAAAGAGCTCTCTTGGCCATGTGAGGACTTGGAGAGAAGGTGGCCTTTTACCAGTCAGGTGGGGGTCCTCACCAGCAAACAAACTGGCTGGCACACTGACCTTAGGCCTTCTAGCCTCCTCAACTTGAGAAAGGAAACTTCTGTTTTTAAGTCTGTGGTATTTTGTTATGGCAGCTCCAGCTGAACAATACATCACACTAATAGAATACAAGGCAAAGAAAAACATTATCATCTCAAAGATGCAGAAAGATATCTGACAAAAACCCAATACGTACTTACTCTCAACACACCGGGAATAAAAGGGGACATGCACAACCCGCTGAAGGGCATTCAGTGGAAACCTACAACTAACATCATAATTAACGGCCATAACTGAAGTGTTCCCTCTAAGGCTGGTAACATGGCACAGATATACACTCTGGCTTTTGTTCAGCCATTTTTTCAAAGTTTCTAGCAAGTACAATAAGCTGAAAAACAAAAACTACTCTACATCAGAAAGAAAGGAGTATCTTTAATCAGAGATGACATGGTTCTGATTATAGAAAACCAGTGCCTGGTGCATTAATTCATGCACACTGAAAAGAAATTAATTAAAAGAAATATTTTAATATCACTATTCACTCTCTATAATAGAAGTATCAACCAAATTCACGATCAACAATGACAGATCAAAACACAGGCATGCGATTGTTGCCAGCAAGAGCTTTATATGTATCGCACATTTGCAAATCACCTTAGTCTTTTATACGTACAGCATGAACTTGCTTAATTAGAACTGCTTTCTGATGTAGTTAAACTTTTTCCAGCCTAGTGAAGCACCCCAACTTCTTTTTTCTGGTAATTGTCAGCAATATAGCAGTATTGCTAATAACACGCATATTATTATTGTAGATCACGGAGGGAGAACAAAGGGTAAAATATTTAACTGCAGCAGTGTTTGACTATATTCTGCGCAGTGACAAAACCTGAAGTCATTTTCTAGGTCCACCACTTTTAAAAAATATATATATTTTATTGATTTTTTTACAGAGAGGAAGGGAGAGGGATAAAAAGTCAGAAACATTGATGAGAGAGAGACATCGATCAGCCGCCTCCTGCATGCCCCACACTGGAGATGTGCCCGCAAGCAAGGTACATGCCCCTGACTGGAATCGAACCTGGGACCTTTCAGTCCGCAGGCCGACACTCTATCCACTGAGCCAAACCTGTCTTGGCTAGGTCCACCATTTCTTGCTTCTTTTCAGTCAAGTTCCTAAATCTCCGTTTTCCAGGTAATGAAAAGAAAATAGGATTCCACCAAATCTCCTATCTACGTACTCCAGGGCTTTTGTGAGGATCAAATGAGATTAGATAGGCATGGGAAAACACTTCACAGATATTGGTTAAAGAGTAAATGTTTCCACCTGGCTATAAAGCAAGTCTTGTTTCTGGGATGAAGAAACTGCAAGGTTAGTTGCTAGGGAGAAGAAGCCAGGCGTTGCTATGTGATGTCATTACCTGGATAGATACTTAGCATATTAGTCCTTTAAATTATACATATAGACTAGGGGCCCAATGCATGAATTTGTGCACCTTGAAAGGTACTGTGGGCTATGAGGTTGCAGTAGGCACAGGGGCAAGTATTGGCTCATCCTCTATGCCCCTGCCATGGCCTTTGGTTCTGTCTGCTGGAAGCCCTGCTCCCACATGCTGGTGGCATGCTATCCTGCTTGCACCCACTGACAGCACGGAGCAACTGGGGCTGGCGTTAAAGTGGGTGCAAGTGGTGGCTGCTGCCCTAATTGCCCCTAAGGAACAGGGGAAAGTGGAGAAGCCCTCAGGGGTGATCAGGGCTAGCAGCCACCGCTTGCACTTGCTGATGGCACCAAGTGATCAGGACTGATACCAGGCACCAGCAGTGGGTGAGAGAAGCGGCTCTGGCACCAGGTGTGAGTGGGGACGTTGCTGGCAGTGGGTGCTAGCAGTAGCTCCAATGCCAGCAGCGTGTGTGAGTGGGGCCCAGCACCGGCAGCAGGTATGAGTACCAGGTGGGGCTGCAGTGTGAGGGAGGCAAAGAATTTTCAGTAACCAGAGGATTGCCCTAATGAAAGTCCTGTTCCACTATCCTGCCATGGCCAAGGCCTGCTACTTTCCATGCACGACCCCTGGTGATCACAGCACATCAGAGCGATCAGTTGTTCTGCCATTCAGTCTATTTGCATATTAGCCTTTTATTATATAGGACACTAAGCAATCCAGAAGAAAATTGCAAGAATAAAGCTGTTATCAAGGCTAAGTATATAAAAAAATCAATGTTTTTTATATGTCAGCAATAAGGAATCTGCAAATGAAATTAAGAGGATAATTCCCTTCACAACAGCACCAAATAGAATAAAATATTTAGCAATAAATATAAAAGAAATGCAAGATATATACCTGGAAAAATAAAATCGCTAAGCACAATTAAAGATGATCTATCACATTAAAAGGAGGCAATCACATTCATGGATTAGACTTAATATTGACAAGATTGTAGATTAGTTTCCCTGGGTTGCCACAACAAAATACCACAAACTTAAAATAAATTTTAATGGCTTGAAATACATTTACTCTCTCACATATGGGAGTCTGAAGTCCAAGATCAAGATGTTGGCATTTCAGCCCTGGCTGGTATGGCTCAGTTAGTTGGCATGTCATCCCATAGACTGAAAGGTCGAAGATTTGATTCCT
The DNA here is from genome assembly GCA_011751065.1 of Lasiurus cinereus. NCBI lineage: Eukaryota > Metazoa > Chordata > Mammalia > Chiroptera > Vespertilionidae > Lasiurus > Lasiurus cinereus. The sequence goes on from JAAGEH010000381.1 coordinate 2,010,316, forward strand.
GGTCAGAGCATATACTTGGATTGCAGGTTCAATCCCTGGTTGTGGTCAGGACGCATGTGGGATGCAACTGATTCATGTTTCTGTCTCTCTCTCTTTCCCTCTCTCTCTAACAAGTAATGAACATGTTCTCAGGTAAGGATGGCAATTTCAGGCCCTTCTGAAGCTGAGAGGAGAGGATGCCTCCCCTCCTACTCCTGCTGATGCTGACAATTGCTGGTGGTCCTCCAGCAGCAGCACCACTCCAGTATCTGACTCAGCATCGCATAGTGTTCAAATGTTTATTTTCTGATAAGGACACCAGTAAACTGTCCTGCTCCAGCATGACTTCATGCTAACTTGCTCACATTGTAAAGGACCTGGTAAGGTCACATTCACAGGTAGCAGGAGACAGAACTTGAATGTATTTTTGGGGGGGACAGAGTTCAAGCCAACCAAAGCAATATTCCATCTCCGTCCACCCCCCAATATCTACAGATTCAGCACAAAGCCTGCCAAAACACCAGGAGGCTTTTTACAGAAATTTAGCTGATCCTAAAATGTGTCTGGAAATTCAAAGGGTTCATAACAGACAAAACAATTTTGAAAAAGTTAAAGGACTTAGATTGCCTGATTCCAAAACTTACTATAAAGCTACAACAATAAAGACAGTGTGGGTGTGAAAATGGTGACCAAATAGACAGACCTGTCATGCACCTCGTCCCAGACTGGAAATAGAACTAAGTGGGATAACAGTCACCTAGGATTACCACCACGGGTCCCGCCGAGGAGGAGACACATCAATGAACGATGGAGCACCTGGAGCCCAGTAGGAAGGGTGAGATTTCTAGGAGCTGAGCCAGCTCCCAGGGGCCTAGAGGAGGGAGGCTGGGCTGCGGGAAGTACTGTTCCCTCAGGAGAGAGAGGCCCGAGCCCAGGATGGCTGCAAACTGGGAGTACGAGGGCCGAGCCCCACAGCCCCGGCAACATCAGAAAGAAAGCCCAAGTTTTGTTTCTCTTTTTAACCCAGAGCAGTTTTCATTCATAGCTGCTCACCTAAGCTTTGGGAGTCATGGACTGGAGGTGCCTGAGCAGGGGCTGGGATGGGAAGCATTTTGGGGAGACTTGGAAAAGCAGCAGCAGGGAGCATTTGGGCGAAGGCCCCCAAACTCAAAAGGTCGTGTTTCCCCAGAGCTGGCCGCTGCCAGCAGCCATAGGGCAGGGAAAGGGGAACCCTGCTCTGGGATCCAGTCCGCCCCTCAGTAGCCCTGCAGTCACACCTGCACGTGAGCTTTCAGGGAAAACAGACTGAGCAAAGCCTAGAGCTAAGCAGTCACCAGAGCATCAGTGCCTGGATTTGGGGCGGGGCCATCCGCCATACTATCCCGGGAACCAGTCCTGCAGGGAGAATTAATAAAAACTCCAGGCTCCCAGCTGACCTCGCTGGTCTCCATGCAGCCCACCACATTCCCTGAAAGCGAAACAGCATCCCTGTGCCTAAAGCCCTTCCAGAAACAGACTTCCGAGTAATTAAGATTGACAGCCGGCCCTAACCGGTTTGGCTTAGTGGATAAAGCGTCTGCTTGCGGACTGAAGGGTCCTAGGTTCCATTCCGGTCAAGGGCATGTACCTTGGTTGCAGGCACATACATCCTTAGCAGGGGGTGTGCAGGAGGCAGCTGATTGATGTTTTCTGGTGCGCTCTCTCTCGCTCTTGCGCTCTCGCTCTCTCTCTCTCCCTTCCTCTCTGTAAAAATTCAATAAAATATATTTAAAAAAAAAGATTGACAGCTGGCTGACAGGCAGAGGCAGGCATGAGGAACCAGGGGAAGTGTACTGACCAGCCTTGGGCGCCCTGCTGCTTAACAAACTTGCTTCAGAGAGCAGACTGGCCCTCCTGCTAGCAGCTATGGCCTGTGGAAATGGACACAGGGGTGGATCAGTGGATCGCTGGGAACCTCAAGCAGGTGCTGAAAGCCAAAGGACAGTGTCTGGCAGTGGCTAGCACCTACACACTAACAGGAAGCCCAGAATCTGCAGATTGCCCCCAACCCACCAGTGGGCAGGGGACAGGGCCAGCACTAAGAGTGAAGTCCAAAGCAAGCTCCCATGGGGCACTAAACTCAGCTGAAACAAACGCCACTTCACTTTTACTTTTTTTTCCCTTTTCTCTTTGCTTTCTTTTTTTCCCCATTCAAAATTTACCTTCTTCTGAAACCGGTTTGGCTCAGTGGAAAGAGCATCAGCCTGCGGACTGAAAGGTCCCAGGTTCGATTCCCGTCAAGGGCAAGTATCTTGGTTGCGGGCACATCCCCAGTAGGGAGAGTGCAGGAGGCAGCTGATTGATGTTTCTCTCTCATCGATGTTTCTAATTCTCTATCTCTCTCCCTTCCTCTCTAAGAAATCAATAAAATATATTTAAAAAAAAATTTATCTTCTTTAACAGCTTTATTGATTTACTAGAAACCTGGTGCATGAAAATTTATGCGTTGGGGGGGATCCCTCAGCCTGGCCTGCCCGTTCTCACAGTCTGGGTGCCAGCCTAAGCCACAGTCTGGCCTTCCTCTGCGGGCCCATCATGGGAAGGTGCCACCCTCATCACTCTGCTGCTGCCACTGCTGGCCACAGCAGCTGCCGGCCATGGCCCTCACTTCTTAGTGCTGGCCCCATCTCCTGCCCACTGGTGGGTGGGGACGATCTAGGGCCAGGCTGGCTGGGGGAGGGCCTGTGGGGGGTTGAGGCACAGCAGGTTGCAGAGGCATGGCACCAGGCCTGGGCCCGCACTGCTGCCTCTATGAAAAGGGCAGTACTAGGAATCGGGACCTGCAGCCCCTTCTCCTGCTGCCTCTGTGGAAGGGGCGGTGGTGGTGGCAGTGGCATCTCCTCTCCTGCAGTGGTGTCTCTTCCATGCTGCCAGCTCGAAGCTGCTATGGCTTTGTCTGGAGGACATGTGGTCTAATTAGCATATTACCCTTGTATTAGTATAGATTATTCTACTCTGTTGTTTCACTTATATATCTAACTTTAAACTTTCCTTTTCCTACCTTTCCCCCCATTTTCAATACTCAATATTTTTCCTCTTTTCATTTTCTACTGCTTTCTCATCTTCTTCTTTTCCTTATTTTGAGGATATTTGCTTTTTACTCTATCCTTTTCAAATATTTTTCTTGTCTTTTCTCCCTCCTTTATTTTATACATTTTCCTTTCCCTATATCTTTTAATTCTTTATTCTTATTTTCCTTATTTCAGCTCTGTACCTACATATTCTGTCTTCTCCTTTTCTTGTGGTTTTGTGTTTGTGCTTTTGTTTGTTTTCTCCTCATGCTTTTCCCATCTTTTTTTTTCTATTATTCTTACTCTCTTTCCTCTGTCCTAATTCTCTCTTCTCTGGTGGTTGCTTTTGTTGGGGCTGCAGGGTCTTGTGCATGTTTTGTTTTGCTTCTTCTGATTCATGTTTTGTCATGTTGTATTTTGTTCTGTTTGGGCAGTACTTTCACATCAGCTCTCACAATGTGGTTGTGGGTGAGCCACATGGTCAGGCAGCCTGAGAGGAGACTCCATCCATGACAGGCCAACAACATGCAAGACCCCACTACAACAGGAGAACCCAAATAACTCAAGTAGGGAGGCTTTCTAGAGCACCCAGCTCAGGAGAACTGAGACTTTGCCACTGGCTTCCACAAAACATATGCTATGTAAAATCACCCAACAAAATCTGGGAGGCATAGCAGTCTCATCTAATAAACAGAATCAAAATCAAAGGGACAGCAAAAATAAGGATATAAAAAACAACCCCCAAATGAAAGTAAAAGGAGGAATCACCAGAAGATGAAGTAAACCATCTGTCAGATAAAGAATTCAGAGTAATGGTAACAAGGGTGCTCAAACAATTCAGTGAGAACTACAAGCAACTTAATGAGTATTATACAGGTCTTAATGAGAGTTACACCAACATGAAAAAAGGTTGAAACAATGAATGAGAATAGGTTGGAAGTGAGGAATGACACAGCTGAAATAAAGAACACCTGGAAGGATTCAACAGTGAATTAGAAGACGCTGAGGACCATATCAGTGAATTATAAGACAAGGTAGAAAGAAACATCCATTCAGAGCAGGGCATGGAGAGAAAAATTGAAAAGCAGGAGAGTCTAAGCTTTGGAACAACATGAAATGTCACAACATTTGCATTTCGGTGTACCAAAAGGAGCAGAATCTAAAAAAGGAATAGAGAACCTGTTTGAAGAAATAATGGCAGGAGAAAATGGCAGTTGAAGAGGCAGACCTATTGGGCACCTCGTCACAGCGCCAGGCTGGGAAATACTATTAAATTGGAGTATATACACTTGGAATTTTTTCCAAGTGTGGTCCAGCTGAAGAGTGACTTATAACAAGGAAGAAATAAGGCACTTGGAGATCTGTAGAAAGGGTGAGATCTAGAGAGGTGTGGAGCCCAGAGAGGAGGGGGTGCTGAACTATGAGGAGAACTGTTCCAGGGCACAGGCAGGGCTCCACACACTGACCTGACTGATGGGGCTTCCCAACCCATGGTGGTGTGACTCGGTGTCCATATCATCCAAGCAGCTATGAGACCGGCATCTCCTCTCCTGTAGCAGTGCCTCTCCCATGATCCCAGCTTGTAGCTGCTGTGGCTAGACCCAGCAGACCAGAGCCAGTGGGGAGAGTAGTTTTGATTGTCCTTTTTTTTTTCTCTAAGCCAGAGCACAGGAGTCTTCATTTGCAGCTACACACCCAGGCACTGGTGCAGGAAGGAGGTATGGACATGAAGTGACTGAAGAGAGGCAGGGAGGGAAGCAGGGCAGGGTGACCTGGAAAAGTAGTAGTCAGGAGTCCTACAATGGGTCATTCATAGGCTTCCAAACCAAAATGGCTATTTTCCCTGGGAGGAGCTACCTGCTCCCAACACCCAGAAAGCAGGTAAAGGGGAAAACCCTGCTCCCCGTGATACAGCCTGCCACACCTGCACTTTGAGCTTTACGGAGATAACAAAGGCAGAAGTCAAGCTTATGGGTCTGAGCAGTCTCAAGGAGCCCCTAGTGATTAGATTGAAAGAGGAGCCATCCACTCCACTATTCTGAGAACCAGACTGATAAAAACTCCAGGGTTGCAGCTGACCTCATTGGTCTCCATACAAGGAGATCTGTCCAGAATAACATTTTGGGCCACTCGTGGAGTAGTAGTTCTGACACAGGAAACACACCCATCATTTTCCCCGAAAGCAAAACAGCACTTCCCCTGCCTAAAACCCTGTCAGAAACAGACTCTAAGAGATTAAGACTGACAGCTGGTGGACAGACAAAATGAGCAGATTGGCCCTTCCTGCTTGCAGCCAAGGCCGGTGGAGACAGACACAAGTAGTGGACTGGTGGGTTGGCTGGAGCTTCAAGCAGGGAGCTAATTAGGCAAAAGACAGTGCCTGACAGTGGTTAACACCTAAATCCTCACAGGAAGCCCAGAATTGACAGACAAAAGAGTGGGGTCCTAAGCCAGCTCCCATGGGGAACTAAACTTGGCTGAACTGAATAAGACTTCACTCTTTTACTTAATCTATCTTATTTTTTGCACCCCTTTCTTCTTCTCTTGTTTTCCTTCCATTTTTCTTCTCTTTTTTCCACTTTTTAGAATAGATCTTTACCTATCTGCTATATTGATTTGCTATTATTCTAGTCTCTATTGTTGTACTCATATATATAAATTCCTCTTCCTTTCTTTTTTATTTAACTACTCAATTTTTAAATTTTTTCTCTTTTCTTCTTCTAATTTCTTACTTTGTTTCATTTCCTAAATTTAGATATATCTGCTCTATTCTCCTATCTAATTTTTCCCCCTGTCTTCTCATTCCTGCCCATCCCCCTTTATTCTAAACCATGGTCCTTCCCCTATTCCTCTAATCTTTAATATTTTCTTTATTTAAGCTCTATATCTACAGATTCTGTCCCCACCCACCTTTTATGGGTGTTTTTTGTTTGTGCTTTTTGCTTTGTTTTTCTTTTGTTGTGTTTCTCCACATATTTTTTCTTTTTGTTTTAACATTCTTTCTCTCTTTTCCCTTAATTCTCTTTTCTCTGGTGATCATGGGTTTATAGGGGTCTTGTATACATTCTTGTTCTCTTCCTTCTGTGTTGTGTCTTGTCTTGTTATATTTTGTGCTGCTCGGACAGCACCTCCTCAATAGCTGGTACAACATGGTAGGAAATGAGACACATAATTAGACACCCTGAGAGGAGACTCCATCCACAAATGGAGAGTAATAATCAAGACACAACTCACAACAGGGCAACCCAAATATCTCGAGTGGCGGGGGAGGCCCAGCTCAGGAGGCCAGGAGACTGAGACACTGCACCACCGTCCCCAAAAACATTTGACCAACACCAAAAATCTGGGTGGCATAGCAGCTTGATCTAATAGATAGAAACAAATACAAAGAAATAGCAAAAATGGGAAGACAAAGAAAAACTTGTAAATGAAAGAAGGAAGAATCACCAGAAAAGGAACTAAATGAAATGGAGGCAAGTTAATTTGTCAGAGAAAGAATTCAGAGTAATGGTTATAAGGATGCTCAAACAGCTGAATGAGAAATACAAACAGCTCAATGAGAATTATAAGCTGAATGAGAAATACACCAACATGAAAAGAATCAAGAGAAAATGAAGAATGCAGGCAATAAAGACACGATGGAAGATTTCAACAGTAGACTAGAAGTTGAGGATCGAATTAGCAAGTTAGAAGACAAGGTAGAAAAAGACACCAAAGAGAGCAGCAACTGGAAAAAAAGTTTAAAGCCAGGCCCTGATTGGTTTGGCTCAGTGGACGGAGCATCGGCCTGCAGACTAGAGGGTCCCAGGTTCGATTCCGGTCAAGGGCATGTACCTTGGTTGCGGACACATCCCTAGTGGGGGGTGTGCAGGAGGCAGCTGATTGATGTTCCTCTCTCATTGATGTTTCTAAATCTCTATCTCTCTCCCTTTCTCTCTGCAAAAATCAATATAAATATATTTAAAAAAATATTTAAAGACAGAGAATTTAAAGGAGCTTTTGTATAACACAAATAAAAACAAAATCCTCACCATACAGGTGCTAGAAGGAGAGGAAGCTGAGCAAGATATAGGAAACCTGTCTAAAGAAATAATGACAGAAAACTTCCATAACTTTGTGAAGAAAAAGTCACACAAGTTCAGGAAGAACAGAGTCCCAATCAAGATGAACCAAAAAAGACTTACTCCAAGACATATCATAATTAAATTGGCAAATTAAAAGACAAAGACTATTAAAGGCTACAAGAGAAAGACAGAAAACCACCTACAAGGGATTTCCTATTAGATTATCAACTCATTTCTCAACAGAAACATATCAGGCCGGAGGGAATGGCATGAAGTTACAAAGTGATGAAAAGCAAGGGACTGTATCCAAGAATACTCTATTCAGCAAGGCTATCATTCAAAATTAAAGGTGAAATCAGAAGCTTTTCAGATAAAAAAAAAAAAAAGGCTAAGGGAGTTCTACTGATTTGGCTCAGTGGATAGAGTGTTGGCCTGTGAACTAAAGGGTCCCAGGTTCAACTCTGGTCAAGGGCATGTACCTTGGTTGTGGCACATCCCCAGTGGAAGGTGTGCCGGAGGCAACTGATGGATGTTTTCCCTCATCAATGTTTCTAATTCTCTATCCCCACTTCTTCCCTCTCTGCAAAAAAAAAAAAAAAAAAAAAAAAAAAAAAAAGCTTATTACCACCAAACCAGCAATGTAAGAAATGCTAAAGAGACTGTTGTAAAAAGAAGAAATAGAAAGGGAGGAAGGAATAAAGGCATAAGGAATAAAAATGGCAACAAACAAGTTCCTATCAATAATAACCTTAAATATAAATGGATTAATTGCTTCAATCAAAAGACACAGTGTCATTGAATGGATAAGAAAACATGAATTCCCAGAGACAAATGAAAACATGCTCAAAGTCCCTTATCATCTGAGACATAGAAATCAATATAACAATGAGATACCATCCCACACTTGTGAATGGCTATCATCAATAAATCAACAAACGACAAGTGCTGGCAAGGATGTGGAGAAAAAGGAATTCTCCTGCACTGCTGGTGGGAATGCAGCTACTGTGGAAGACAGTATGGAGTTTTCTCAAAAAGTTAAAAATGGAACTCTCATTTGACCCAGTAACACCACTTCTAGGAATATATCCCAAGAAATCAGAAATACCAATCAGAAAGGATATATATACCCCTATGTTCATAGCAGCACAATTTACAATAGCTAATATTTGGAAACAGCCTAGGTGCCTATCAGCAGATGAGTGGATTAAAAAACTGGTACATCTACACAAGGGAAAATTACGCCATTATTAAAAAGAAGGAACTTTTACCATTTGCAACAGCATGGATGAAACTGAAGAGCATTATGCTAAGTGAAATAAGCCAGTTGGAGAAAGATAAATATCGCATGATCTCACTCATATGTGGGATATAAGTAATCAATATTATTTGATGAATAAGAATAGATCAGGAGACAAATGCAAGGGGAGAGGGGTGATTAGAGAGCAACCAAAGGACTTGTAAGCATGCATATTAGCATAACCAATTAACACAGACACTGGGGCGGTGGAAGCTTGCCCGGGATAGGAATGGCTGTGGGAGAGGAGGGGTTGTCAAATGGGTAAAAAGGAGACATACGTAAAAACTTAGACAATAAAAAAAGAGAGACAGAAGAGAAAAAATGGAGGCAGAATAGACGAACGTGTCGGGAGCCTTGTCGCAGAGCAGAGAGAGAGAACACCTCAGGGTCAAATTGGGAGTGTTTGTTAGTGAGTTAAGGGACAGTTATCCTCCAGGAGAAGGCGGGGGACTGCTGGACAGGACTCCCCTGACCAGGCAGCCCCACCGCCACAGGGATTTTACTCCCGGAGCCACCAGTGTGAATGCAGAGACTGCGCGATCTTGAAGGGGAAAGTGGATGTTTACAGCACCCTGAAAAAGCTACAGCTGCGGGACCCAGAACACCATTTCCCAATCGGCACAAACACGTGGATTCAGAAGAGCTCCACATGCCACATGGAAAGGTCAGATTTCGCCTAGAATAAGGTGAGGTTTCTGGTCCCGCAGAACAGAGAGATGCACACACTGTGGGAACTGGACCGGGGAAAAGCTGCACCTAGAGAAATCTATGGCTGTTGGGCAGGGCATGATCCCTGAATGTGGAAGGGGGCCCTCAGACCTGTTAACAGAGGGAATCTCTAGAAAGCTACCCATTTTGATCTGAGGCAGGACAGTCTGGGAGTTATTAAAGTGTGCTGGCTGCTTGAAAAGGAGCGGGAAAGAGGGAGTGCACAGACTGCACTCTTTCCTATTCAGATCCTCACTTCTGATTGCTAAGCCCAATACATAGGATCACCCAGTTAGGGACATCCTAAGAGACTGCAGAGGAAAGTTGTTTTTCTGGAAACTGGGGATCAGAGAACCAGCTTTGGGGCAACCCACTCCCACAAACCAGTACTGAGTGCCACAGGGAAAGCAGGATCTAAGCACAGGCTAGAGAGGACCTATAGTCTCAGAGGACAATTCCGAAATGCTGTCACCCAGGGGATGACTCACAAATTGACTCTTGTGTAATCACAAAAGAATAGAGATTAACACATACCGCCTGCATAAAACCAGGACTGGCTTATGACACTGAGCAGCAGAGGAATGCAGGGAACTGCAATACCATTTCCCCTAAGAAAAAGGCGTGCCAAACAGAACAATAGAGGAAGTGAATGACCTCCACTACTGCACATTCTATTCTTTTATTTTTAATTTTTATTTTTTCATCTTCTAATTAATTAAAAAACTAATTTTTTCTTTTTTTCCTCAATTGATTTTACCTTTTTAATTATTACATTTTTATTTTCAACCAGTATTACTACCACTATTTTCTCTTTTTGAAAAAAGAATCATCATTTTATATTCTCTTTATTTTACTTTGAGATTAGAGTTCTACATTCTATTTTCAGCTTTCCTTTAGCATCATTTTACTCTATCTCAACTCTACCTTTATGCCAACACTTTTCCTAACTTTTCCCATTTTGTTGTCTTATTTCTCTTACTCTCTTGCAACTTTAGATTTTCCCTATTCTTTCTTTTTACCTGGTTAAAACTTCACCCCACTTATATTCTAATTTCTAATCTTCCTTCTCCTCCTCCACACCCTCTCCTTCCTACTCTCCCTGCCCCTCCTCTGCCTCCCATTAACCATTCCCCTCTCCCTAACCCTCCTCCTGCCCCTTTTCTCCCACCCTCTCTCCTTATCCCTCTTCCTTCTCCCCCTCCTCCCTTTCCCGTTATCCCTTCTCCTCCCCCTCTCCCTAACCTTCCTCCTTTTCCTCCTACTCCTCCTCTTCTTCTTCCTCTTTTTCTCCCTTCTCCCAAATTCATTTTGGCACTTCTTTCTTTACTTTTTTTCTCCTTTCTCTCTTATTCTTTCTCTACTTACCACTAATTTGTCTTTAACTGGTGGTCACCTTATTTGTGCTTATTAACATTGTGAATACATTTCTGTTCAGTGCCTTGTGTGTTGTACATGGTCGTGTTGTATTTTCTGCCTTTAAATCAATGCAGGAGGGAGAACTACATAACCAGACATCCGGAAAAGAAAGACTATGGGCAGAAGAAGAAACAGCCCGCATATGAAAGAAAAGCAGGCATCACCAGAAAAGAAAGTAAAAGGAATGGAGGCAAGCAACCTACTAGAGAAAGAGTTCAGAAAAATGGTCATAAGATGGCTGAAAAGAATGGAAGACAAATTTGACAATATGAGTAAGAACCAAGAGAAAATGAAGAAGAACCAAGAAAAAATGAAAAATGACATCGCAGGGAGAGAAAATGGCGGCGGAGTAAACAGATGCGTCTGGAGCTTTGTCGCTGGGCAGAGGGAGAGAGAGCGGCTGAGAGTCGTACTGGGAGTGTTTGTTGGCAAGTTAAGAGTCAGTTTTCCTCCAGGAGAAGGTGGGGGGCTGCTGGACGGGGCACTCTCAGCCAGGCAGCCCCACTGCCACGGGGTTTTTGTCTGCCGGAGCCACCAGCGTGAACGTGGAGACCGCGCCATCTTGCAGAGGGAGGTGGATGTCTGCGGCGGTCTGAAGCCTGCGGCTGGGGCACCCATCGAGCAAGCTGGGGACCCGGGGACCTGGAACTACGCTCTCCAATCGGCGCAGACACCTGCGGAGTCAGAGATCCACAGAGCACACGGAAAGGTCAGATTTCGCCTGGGATAAGAGGGAGGTGGATGTCTGCGGAGGTCTGAAAGCTGCGGCTGACGGAAGCACCCACCGAACAGCCAGGAACCCAGAGCACGGCTTTCCAGGCGGCGCGGACGTGTGGGCGGTGGATTCGGAGATCCACACGGCCCGCAGAAGGGTCAGATTTCGCCTGGGACAGGGTGAGGTCTCCTACCCCCGCACAACAGAGACACACACACTGTGGGAACTGGGCTGCAGGAAAGCTGCCTCTGGCGAGGCCCACAGAGGTGGTCAGGGTGTGATCCCTAAGTGTGGAGGCAAACTCTCTGAGCTGTTCACAGAGGGGGGCTCTGGAAAACGACTTGTTTTTATTTGGGGCAAAGGGACAGCCTGGGAGTTATTACAGTGTCCTGGCTGCAAAATCCCCACAAACTGGCTTTGAGAACCACAGAGGAGCAGGCTCTGAGCACAATTAAATCTGAAGATGTCAATTAATTCCATCTGTTCTAGTGAGTCCTGTGCTTTGTCTCAGAGATCAATTCCGAAACACTGCCACCCAGTGGATGACACACAAATTGACTCTCGCATAACCACAAAAGAATAAAGAGATTAAAACACCAACAGGGGAACACAGTAGGAATACCTTCCCTACTGGGAAACAGGAGTGCCAAGCAGAATAATAGTGGAAGTGAAGGACCATTCTATTTTTTTCTTTTTCTTTTTAAAAAATTTTTATTTTTTATTTTTCATTTTTACATATTTTAATTAAAAGACTTTTTTTTTCTTCCCACCTCAATTGATTTTACCTTTTTAATTATTATATTTTTGTTTTAAACTAGTATTATTAATTACTACTAGTACTTTACCTTTTTGGAAAAAAACAAGTGTCATTTTGTTTTCTCTTTCTTTTATTCGGGATATGAGTTCTACATTCTATTTTCATTTTTGCTTTAGCATAATTTTACTCCAACTCAACTCTACCTTTATGCCAACACTTTCCTCCTAACTTTCCCCATTTTGTTGTCTTGTTTCTCTATCCCTTTTCCAACTTTAGATCCCCCCTATTCTTTCTCTTTACTTGGTTAAAATTTCACCCCATTTATATATCTAATTTCAAACCCCCTACTACAAATCCACACAAACCTCTCTCTTCTTGTCTTCACTAGCCAAAAAGTTGTTTTTTCTCCATGTCCTTTTGTTGCTATTTGCCTGAAAAGTGATTATATTGATTTTTTGAAATATTTTGTGGGATTATTTTAGTTTATTCTACTTGTTTTATTTTGCTTTTTGCTTGCTTTGCTTTTTTACCTCTCTTTACCCTCACCTCCCTTGATACCAGTTGCTATTTGCAGTTTGTATTAATCTCTAGGTACTGGTTGCTGGCCTTTATTGGGATTAGTGACTGTTCCATTGGAGTTCTCTCCTGACATCTATATTTTGTTCCCCTTTTCTCTCTTATATGCTCTTTTTTCTCTTCCTCTTTTCTTCTCCTTCATCTCCTTTTTATTTTTTTATTTCATTTTATTGTTTTGTTCATTTATTATTATTATTTTTTTTCTCGCTCTCCTAATTTGATTTTGGCATTTCTTTCTTTTCTTTTTTCCTCTTTTTCCTCTTCTTCTTTCTCTATTTACCCCGAATTTGTCTTTCACTAGTGCTTACCTTATTTGTGATTATTAACATCTTGAATACATTTCTACTCAGTGCCTTGTGTGCTGTACCTGGTCGTGTTGTAGTTTGTGCCTTTCAATCAACGTAGGAGAGAGAACTACATGACCAGACATCGGGAGAAGAAATACCATGGGCAGAAAAAGAAACAGCCCACATAAGACAGAAAGGCAGGTTTCACCAGAAAAGGAAGTAAACGAAATAGAAGCAGAAATAAGCCTGTCAGAGAATGAGTTCAGAGAAATAATCATAAGGTGGATGAAAAGAATGGAAGACAAAATCGACAATCTGAGTAAGAGCCAAGAGAAAATGAAGAGGCCCAAGAGGAGATGAAGCAGCAGCAAGAAGAAATGCAGAAGAACCTAGAGGAGGTACAGAAATAACAAGAAGAAATGAAAAGTGACATCACTGCTATAAAGAACTCAATAGAAAGGATCAAAAGTAGACTAGAAGAAGCAGAGGACCGCATCAGTGAGTTAGAAGACACAGTAGGAAAAAAATACACAAGCACAGCAGCTTCTAGAAAAAAAAGTTAAAAAGCACGAGGAGAGCCTAAGGGAACTTTGGGATAACATGAAACAAAACAAAATCCATATAATTGGGGTTCCAGAAAGAGTGGAAACTGAACAAGGATTAGAGAATGTGTTTGAAGAAATAATGACAAAAAATTTCCCCAATATAGGAAAGAAAAACCCCACACAAATCCAAGAAGGTCACAGAGTCCCAAGCAAAAGTAACCCAACAAAACCGACACCAAGGCACATTATAATTAAATTGGCAAACACCAACGACAAAGTAAGAATCTTAAAAGCAGCCAGAGAGAAACACAAAGTTACCTACAAAGGAACCCCCATAAGACTAACTACTGACATCTCAACAGAAACTCATCAGGCCAGAAGAGAATGGAATGAAATATACAAAGTCATGCAAAGGAAGGGTCTGAATCTAAGAATACTGTACCCTGCAAGACTCTCAAACAAAAGTGAAGGTGAAATCAAAAGCTTCAGAGATAAAAAAGGACTAAGGGAATATATTACCACCAAACCAGCAATGCAAGAAATGTTAAAGGGTCTGCTGTAATAAAAAGAAAGAGGAAGCGAAGAAGGAACCCGGGGTAAGGACTAAAAATGGCAACAGATAAGCATTTATCAATAATAACTTTAAATGTAAACGGATTAAATGCTCCAATCAAAAGACATAGGGTAACAGATTGGATAAGAAAACATGATCCATATATCTGCTGTCTGCAAGAAAACCACCTCAGGAAAAGAGATGCACACAGATTGAGGGTGAAGGCATGGAACATGGTATTTCAGGCAAATGGAAAGGAAAAAAAAGCTGGGGTTTGCAATACTTATATCTGACAAATTAGATCTCAAAGTGAAGGACATAACAAGAGATAAAGAAGGACACTTCATAATACTAAAGGGAACAATCCAACAAGAAGAAATAACTCTGGTAAACATATATGCACCCAATATAGGAGCACCTAAATACATAAAAAAACTCTTGGAGGATATTAAGGGAGAGATTGACAGCAATACAATCATAGTAGGAGACTTTAATACCCCACTGTCACCATTGGACAAATCCTCTAAACAAAAAATCAGCAAAGAAACATCAATTCTAAACGACTCAGTAGAACAGATGGAATTAATTGACATCTTCAGAACATTTCACCCCAAAGCCACAGAATATACATTTTTCTCCAGTGCACATGGGTCATTTTCAAAGATAGATCACATGTTGGGTCATAAGAAAAGTCTATTCAAATTCAAGAAGATAGAAAGCATATCAAGCATATTCTCAGACCACAGTGGCATAAAACTGGAAATCAACTATAATAAAAACAATAGAAAGAAATCAAACACATGGAGACTAAACAGCATGCTATTAAACAACGACTGGGTAACCAGAGAGATCAAGGAAGAAATAAAGAACATCATGGCAACAAATGACAATGACAACACAACAATCCAAAATTTATGGAACACAGTGAAAGCAGTCTTCAGAGGAAGTTCATAGCCCTACAAGCCTACTGCAAAAAACAGGAAACAATGGTAATAAATTACCTAAACATACAACTCGAAGAGCTAGAATGAGAGCAACAAGAAAATCCCAGTGTACTCAGAAGGAAGGAAATAGTGAAGATCAGAGCAGAGATAAACAACTTGGAGACCAAAGTAACAATTCAAAAGATCAACAAAACCAGGAGCTGGTTCTTTGAAAGGATAAACAAGATTGATGGACCTCTAGCCAGGCTCATCAAGAAGCAAAGAGAGAAGACCCAAATAAACAAAATCAGAAATGAAAGAGGAGAAATAACAACAGACCGTGTGGAAATACAAAGGATTGTTAAAAAATACTATGAACAACTCTATTCCAACAAATTGGACAACCTGCAAGAAATGGACATTTTCCTAGAAAAATATAACCTTCCAAAACTCAATGAGGAAGAAGCCAAACATTTCAATAGTCCAGTAACTATGGAAGAAATTGAAGCAGTAATCAAAAAGCTTACAGCAAATAAAAGCCCGGGACCAGATGGCTACACAGGAGAGTTTTACCAAACATTCAAGGAAGAATTAAAACCTATCCTCCTCAGACTATTCAAAAACATTCAAGAAGAAGGAACACTTCCAAACACCTTCTATGAAGCCAGCATCACCCTAATAATAAACCAGATAAAGACAACACAAAGAAAGAGAATTATAGCTCAATATCTCTAATGAACATAGATGCCAAAATCCTCAACAAAATTCTAGCAAATCGGATCCAGCATTACATCAGAAAGATCATACACCATGACCAAGCAGGATTCATCCCAGGAATGCAGGGATGGTACAATATCCCCAAATTAATAAATGTGATATATCACATAAACAAATTGAGAGATAAAAATCACATAGTCATATCAATTGATGCAGAAAAAGCATTTGACAAAATCCAACACCCTTTCTTGATAAAAACGCTCAGCAAAGTGAGAATAGAAGGATCATACCTCAACACCATAAAAGCCATATATGATAAACCCACAGCTAATATCATACTCAATGGGCAAAAACTAAAACCATTTCCCCTAAGAACAGGAACAAGACAGGGATGCCCACTCTCACCTCTCCTGTTCGACATAGTACTTACTGGAAGTATTAGCCATTGCAATTAGACAACAAGAAGAAATAAAAGGCATCCAAATTGGAAAAGAAGAAGTAAAGCTGTCTTTATTTGCAGATGACATGATATTGTACATAAAAAACCCAAAGGACTCCATTCCAAAACTAACTGACTTAATTAATGAATTCGGCAATGTAGCAGGATACAAAATTAATGTTAAGAAGTCTGTGGCATTTCTATACACTAATAGTGAAATTATAGAAAGAGAAACTAAAAAAGTAATCCCATTTACCATCGAACCGAAAAAATTAAAATACCTAGGAATAAACCTAACTAAAGAGGTAAAAGACCTATATGCAGAAAACTACAGGACACTGAAAAAAGAGATAGAGGAAGATGTTAACAGATGGAAGAGCATACCATGCTCATGGATTGGGAGAATCAACATCATTAAAATGTCCATACTACCCAAAGCAATCTACAGATTCAACGCACTACCCATTAAAATACCAACGACATATTTCACAGACCTAGAAAGAATTCTTCATAGATTCATCTGGAACAAAAAAAGACCACAAATAGCTACAGCAATTCTGAGAAGAAGAATAAAGTAGGTGGGATCTCAATACCAGATTTCAAGCTATACTACAAAGCAACCGTTCTCAAAACAGCCTGCTACTGGCACAAGAACAGACATATAGACCAATGGAATAGAATAGAGAATCTAGATATCCACCCAAACCACTACACTCAACTAATATTTGACAAAAGAGGCATGAACATTCAAGGGAGCCAAGATAGCCTCGTCAATAAATGGTGTTGGGAAAATTGGATAGATACGTGCAAAAAAATGAAACTGGACCACCAACTTACACCAAATACAAAAATAAAAAAATAAACCCAAGACCCTTTCTTGATAAAAACTTTCAGCAAGGTGGGAATAGAAGGGTCATACCTCAACATCATAAAAGCCATATATGATAAACCCACAGGTAACATCATACTCAATGGGCAAAAACTAAAATCATTTCCCCTAAGAACAGAAATAAGACAGGGTTGCCCACTATCATCACTTCTGTTTGACATAGTACTGAAAGTTTTGGCCATTGCATTTAGACAAGAAGAAGAAATAAAAGGCATCCAAATTGGAAAAGAAGACGTAAAACTGTCCTTATTTGCAGATGCCATGATACTGTACATAAAACCCCCAAAAGATTCCATCAAAAAACTAATAGACTTAATAAATGAATTTGGCAATGTAGCAGGATACAAAATTAATGCCAAGAAATCTATGGCATTTCTATACATCAATATTGAACTTACAGAAAGAAAGACTAAAAAAAGAATCCCATTTACCATCGCACCAAAAAAATTAAGATACCTAGGAATAAAATTAACTAATGAGGTAAAAGACCTATACACAGAATATACAGGACACTTAAAAAAGAGATAGAGGAAGACGTAAAGAGATGGAAGAGCATTCCATGCTCATGGATTGGGAGAATCAACATCATTAAAATGTCCATACTACCCAAAGCAATCTATATATTCAATGCACTACCCAGTAAAATACCAATGACATATCTCACAGACCTAGAATGAACTCTCTAAAGATTCATCTGGAACAAAAACAAAAACCAAAAACCAAACCAAAACAAAACAAAAAAACGCTGAATAGCCACAGCAATGTTGAGAAAGAAGAATAAAGTAGTGAGATCTCAATACCAGATTTCAAGCTGTATTACAAAGCAAATGTTCTCAAAACAGCCTGGTACTGGTACAAGGACAGACACTTAGACCAATGGAAAAGATTAGAGAATCCAGATACTGACCCCAACCACTGTGCTCAATTAATATTTGACAAAGGAGGGAAAATCCAAGATGGCGGCATAGGTAAACACCTACACTGCTGCCTTGCACAACAATTTCAACACTACAACTAAAAGACAGAACAGACATCATCCAGAACCACAGGAAAGATGGCTGAGTGGAAATTCTACAACTAGAAAGAAAGAGAGGGGCTCACAGAGATTCAGAGGAGCTGCAAAAAACTGAGGTACGGAGATGAGCATGTGGAAAGAGCGGTGCTGGAGAACCTGGCTGGAGGGAGACGGAGACTCTCAACAGCATTGAACCCATTATCCTACGACACTAAACCCCAGATCCAGCTGAAATGCATACTAGGGCAGTTCGGACTGTGAAAAAGGAGAAGTGCACGGAAATTTAGGAGAGTCAAAAAAGATCAGAAGTCTGGTGACACGCACGGCATTGTGTCGCAGAGGACCGACTGCTGATTGTGCCCATGGCTTTCACAAGTGGGTAGGAGACAGACCCTCCCAACTGTGTCACTTCTAAGTCCACTAAACCCCAGTTACTGGCGAAACTCTGGTGACCCAGACTCATATGGTTCCGGAGCGCAGGGGAGACCGAGGGGCAGCAGTCTAGAGGCACTGTGAGAGAGCGTGTGGGCGCACACATGGACCGCTCCAGGGATTACCCAGTAACATGAGGCTCAGGAGCCGTGGAGGGCAGGGCTCACTGGAAGGTAAGGCAGTACCTTAAGCCCTGACACTCCATCCATCCCAAGCTCAACAGAAGCTTCTTCGGTTTTGCAAGTCTGGTATCATAAGGCTGAATTCAACACAGAAGTTTCCCCGGCAGAGTGAAAATGCCGAGACAAGGGAAGGGATCACAAACAAAAGAAATGGAGGAAAAAAAACAACTGGATATAGAGTTCAAAACCACACTTATAAGGTTTTTCAAGAATATGCTAAAGAAGTTGGATAAAGTTAGCAAGAGCCAAGAGGAGATGAAAAAGGACCAACTAGCGATGCAAAAATCCAACTAGAGATTGAAAAGGTCCAACTAGAGATGAAAAAAAACCAACTCGAAATTAAACATACACTGACTGAAATAAAAAATATTATACAGAGTCCTAACAGCAGACTAGAGGAAGGCACGAATCAAGTAAAAAATTTGAAATATAAAGAATCAGAAAACACTCAACTGGAAAAGCAAGAAGAGAAAAGAATCCAAAAATGTGAAGATAATGTAAGGAGCCTCTAGAACAACTTCAAGCGTACCAACATCAGAATTGTGGTGGTCCCAGAAGAGAGAGAGCAAGATACTGAAAATCTATTTGAAGAAATAATGACTGAAAACTTACCCCACTTGGTGAAAGAAATAGTCTTACAAGTCCAGGAAGCACACAGAACCCCATATAAAAGGAATCCAAAGAGGACTACACCAAGACACATCATCATTAAAATACCAAGAGCAAAAGACAGAGAGAATATTAAAAGCAGCAAGAGAAAAACAGTTCATTACCTACAGGGGGCACCCATATGATTGTCAGCTGATTTCTCAACAGAAACGATGCAGGCCAGATGGGAGTGGCAAGAATTATTCAACGTGATGAATAGCAAGAACCTACAACCAAGAATACTCTATCCAGCAAAGCTATCATTCAGAATTGAAGTGCAGATAAAGAGCTTTACAGATAAGAAAAAGCTAAAGGAGTTCATCAACTCCAAACCAGTATTATATGAAATGCTAAAAGGTACTCTTTTAGAAGAGGAAGAAGAAAAAGGTAAAAGATAAACAATTATGAACAACAAATACATACCTATCAACAAGTGAATCTAAAATTAAGTGAATTAAAAATTTGATGAACAGAATAAACTGCTGATTATAACAGAATCAGAGCACCGAAAGGGAGTGGACTGATAATTCTCAGGGAAAAAGGGGTGAGGGCTGTACAGGGAGAGACTGGACAAAAATCATATACGTATGGATGAAGTCAAGGGGAAGGAGGTAAGGGTAGAGGGAAGAGTGGGAGCCGCGTGGAGGGGAGCTATGGAGTGGTAAAAAAGAGAAACAAATGTAATAATCCGAATAATAAAGATTTAATTTAAAAAATCTATTTGACAGACAGGAGAATCCAAGATGGTGGCATAGGTAAACACCTACACTGCTGCCTCACACAGCAATTTAAAAACTACAACTAAAAGACAGAATGGACTTTATCCAGAACGACAGGAAAGCTGGCGGAGTGGAAATTCTACAACTAGAATGAAAGAGAGTGGCTCACAGAGACCCAGAGGAGTTGCAAAAAGCTGAGGTACAGAGATGCATGTGCATGGAGAGAGCGAGTGACGGCGAACCTGGCTGGCCTTCTCTGGCAGGAAGGAGACGGAGACTCTCAAAGGCACTGAACTCCTTATCCTACGACACTAAACCTCTGATCCAGCCAAAATTCATTCGGGGGGGAGTTTGGACTGTGAAGGGGGAGAAGTGCACAGAAATTTAGGAGAGTTGCAAAAGAGCAGAAGTCTGGTGGCACACACGGCACTGACCGCAGAGAGGACAGACTGCTGATTGTGCCGCTGGCTTTCAAGAGTGGGCGGAAGACAGACCCTCCCAACTGTGCCACTTCTAACTTCACTAAACCCAAGTTTTGGGCGAAACCCTGGGGACCCAGACTCGTGTGGTCCCGTAGCACAGGGGAGCCAGAAAGGCAGCAGTCTAGAGGCACTGCGAGATAGAGCGTGTGCGCGCAGGGACATCTCCAGTGATTACTTAGTCACGTGAGACTCAGGGGCCGTGGAGGGCAGGCCTGACTTGAAGGCAAGGCGCTCCTTTAAGTCCTGAGCCTCCACCCACCCCAAGCTCAAGAGAGGCTTTTGCGGTTTTTCAAGTCTGGTATCATAAGGCTGAATCCAACACAGAAGTTCTCCCAGCATAGTGAAAATGCCGAGACAAGGGAAGGGATCACAAACAAAAGAAATGGAAAACGACTGGATATAGAGTTCAAAACCACAGTTTAAGGTTTTTCAAGAATATGCTAGAAAAGATGGATAAATTTACAAGTCCCTAGAGGAGATGCAAAAGGACCAACTAGAGATGCAAAAGATCCAACTAGAGATGATAAAGGACCAAATAGAAATTAAACATACACTGACTGAAAAAAAAAAATACAGAGACCTAACAGCAGACTAGCGGAAGGCAAGAATCAAGTCAAAAATGTGAAATATAAAGAATCAGAAAACACTCCACTGGAAAAGCAAGGAGAGAAAAGAATCCAAAAATGTGAAGATAATGTAAGGAGCCTGTGGAACAGCTTCAAGCGTACCAACATCAGAATTGTGGGGGTGCCAGAAGAGAGAGAGCAAGATACTGAAAACCTATTTCAAGAAATAATGACTGAAAACTTCCCACATCTGGTAAAAGAAATAGACTTACAAGTCCAGGAAGCACACAGAACCCCATATAAAAGGAATCCAAAGAGGACTACACCAAGACACATCATCATTAAAATACCAAGAGCAAAAGACAAAGAAAGAATATTAAAAGCAGCAAGAGAAAAACAATTAATTACCTACAAGAGAGCACCCATACGACTGTCAGCTGATTTCTCATCAGAAACGATGCAGGCCAGACGGGAGTGTCAAAAAATATTCAACGTGATGAATATCAAGAATCTACAACCAAGAATACTCTATCCAGAAAAGCTAACATTCAGAATTGAAGCACAGATAAAGAGCTTCACAGATAAGAAAAAGCTAAAGGAGTTCATCAACTCCAAACCAGTATTATATGAAATGCTGAAAGGTTGTTCATAATTTTTATGAAATGCTGAAATTGTTGTTCATAATTTTTATCTTTTACCTTTTTCTTCTTCCTCTTCTAAAAAATACTTATCAACAAGTGAATCTAAAAATTAGATCAACAGAATATACTGGTGAATATACTAGAATCAGGAGCACAGAAAGGGAGTGGACTGATAATTCTCAGGGTGAAACGGGGGAGGAGGGTATAGGGAGTGACTGGATAAAAATTATACACCTATGGACTCATCAATTGGGGGGAAAGGTAAGGGTAGAGGGAGGGGTGGGAGCGGGGTGGAGGGGAGTTATGGAGGGAAAAAAAGAGAGACAAATGTAATAATCTGAATAATAAAGATTTAATTAAAATATATATATATATATTTGACAAAGGAGGCCTGAACATACAATGAAGACAGCCTCTTCAATAAATAGTGTTGGGAAAATTGGACAGATCCATGCAAAAAAATGAAACTAGACCACCAACTTACACCATACACAAAAGTAAAGTCCAAATGGATACAGGACTTAAACATAAGATGGGAAACCATAAAAATACTAGAGGAATCCACAGGCAGTACAATCTCAGACATATGCTTAAAGAACTTCTTCACTGATACTGTTCCAAGGGCAATGGAAGCTAAAGAGAAAATAAACAAATGGGGATTATATCAAAATAAAAAGCTTTTGCATAGCAAAAGAAACTATCAACAAAACAACAAGAAAACCCACTGTATGAGAGAACATATTTGTAAATGTTATCACTGATAAAGGTTTAATCTCCAACATCTACAGCCACCTTATACAACTTAATAAAAAAAAGATAAATGATCCAATAAGAAAATGGGCAATGGACCTAATAGAACCTTTTCAAAAAAGACAGAAGGAAGGCCAAGAGACACATGAAAACATGCTCAAAGTCACTAATTATCTAAGAAATGGAAATCGAAATGACAATGTGATATCATTTCACACCTGTCAGAATGGCAATTATCAACAAATCAACAAATGAGAAGTGTTTGTGAGGATGTGGAGAAAAAGGAACCCTTGTGCACTGCTGGTGGGAACGCAACTGGTGCACCCACTGTGGAAAACAGTATGGAGTTTCCTCAAAAAACTAAAAATGCAACTGCCATTTGATCCAGCAATCCCACTCTTATATTGTAAGAAACTAGAAACATCAATCAGAAAGGATTTATGTACCCCTATGTTCATTGCAGCACAATTTACAATAGCTACAATTTGGAAACACCTTAGGTCCCCGTCAGCAGAAGACTGGATCAGAAAACTATGGTACATCTACACAATGGAATACTATGCTGCCACAGAAAAGAAGGAATTTGCAGCAACTTGGATGGAACTGGAGAGCATTATGCTAAGTGGAATAAGCCAGTTAATGAAAGAAAAATACCACATGATCTCACTCATTTATGGATAATAAAGAACATTATAAACTTATGAACGAAAAGCTACAGAGGCAGTAAAGCATCAACATGACTGTCAAATTACAGCGGGAAGGTTAAGGAGAGATGGGGTAGATAAGAGATCCACCAAAGGACTAGTATGCATGCATATAAGCATAAGCAATGAACACAAGACACTGGGACATTAAGGTATGCATGGGAGTGTGGGGTGGGGGGAATGGGAAGATATATATACATGTAATAAATTAATAAAAATTTTTTTATAAAAAAGAGAAACATATATTATGCCTACAAGAGACCCACCCCAGAACAAAGGACTCACATAGACTGAAAGTGAAGAGATGGAAATTTTTTTTTTCAGGCAAATGAAAATGAAAAAAGAGCTGGGGTAGCAAAACTTATATCTGACAAAATAGACTTCAAAGTGAAGGCCATATAAGAGATAAGGAAGACCACTGCATAATACTCAAGGGGTTGATACAACAGGAGGCTATAACTCTGGAAAACACATATGCACCCAATGCAGGAGTATCCAAATATATACAAAACTTCTGGAGGATATCAAGGAAGAGATGACAGCAATAAATCATAGCAGGGACTTAAATATCCCACTGACATCACTGAATAAATCTTCTGGACAAAAAATCAACAAGGACACAGCAATCTTAAATGAGACTCTAGATCAGATGGAACTAGTTGACAACTTCAGAATATTTCACCTCAAAGCTATATGAAATATAGAGTCCTCTCAGTTGCACATGGGACATTTTCATAAATAGAACACACATTAGAATCCAAGCTAAGACTTTACAAATTCAAGAAGATTTAAATCATATCAAGCATCTTCTCAGATGACAATGGCATGAAGTTATAAATAAGCAACAATAAAAATGCTCAAAAACAATCAAACACATGGTGACTAAATAGCATGCTATTAAAGAATGAATGGGTTACCAAAGAGATCAAAGAAGAAATAAAAAACATCCTGGAGCCCTGATTGGTTTGGCCCAGTGGATAGAGCATCGGCCTCTAGACTGAAGGGTCCCAGTGAAAGGCATGTTCCTTGGTTGTGGGCACATCCCCAGTAGGGGGTGTGTAGGAGGCAGCTCATTGATATTTCCCTTCCTCTCTGTAAAAAAGCAATGAAATATATTAAAAAACACACACATACATGCTGGAAACAAATAAAAACGAACACACAACAATCCAAAATCTATGGAACACAGTGAAAGCAGTACTGAAAGGGAAGTTCATAGCCCTATAAGCCTACCTCAACAAAACAAAACAAAACAAAACAAAACAAAACAAAACAAAAAAACAAACAAAAAACACTGGTAATAAGTTATCAAACATAACAACTTAAAGAATTAAAGAAAAAAAACAATAAGGAAAGTGCAGAATAAGTAGAAGGAAGGAGACAATAAAGATCAGAGTGGAAATAAATGACATAAAGATAAAAAAAAATTACAAAAGATCAATTAAACCAAGAACTAGTTCTTCAAAAGGATAGACAAGATTGATGCATCTCTAGCCAGACTCACAAGGAAACAAAGAGGACCCAAATAAACAAAATCAGGAATGAAAGAGGTGAAGTAACAATTGACCTCCCAGAAATAGAAAGGATGGTAAAAAAACAACACTAAGAACAACTTCTATTTCAACAAATGGGACAAACTGATCATATTCCTAGAAAAATACAACCTTCCAAAACTCAAAGAAAGATAAGAACAGGCCCGATGAACAAAGATGCTAAAATCCACAAAAGATTTTTAGCAAATCAGACCCAAAATATATTAAAAAGAGCATACACTATGACCAAGTGTGCCGGAAACTAATTCCAGCAGGTCATAAAAGAAAGAAGTACATCAAAAGGCTGGTGGAGGGTGCGGGGAGGGAGGCGAACCAGCCACGGGGAGGGGGGGAGGCGGTCGAGTCACCGAGTGCAGGCTAAGGCGGCTACCATAAGTTAAAAAAAAAAAAAAAAAAAAAAGGCTGGCGGACCTTGAGCCTTCAGCAATATGGAAAATACATATTATTGCCTATTGGAAATGGCTGAGGGCATTTCCCCAAACCTGAAAAGGATGCATAAAATATTACTTGCTTTTAGACAGCTGAGGGCATTTCAATCTACATGTTATTGCCTCCTGCTGGCCAAACATCTGAACAGCCAAATGCAGTTCCCCCAATTTGACAATGGATTCTGTATACTAAACCTTGGCCTTTGATGTGTATTATCTCCCTTGCTTTAGGACAATTTGTGTTAATAAAAAGCAAGAGGTCTAGAGAGATAGGACAACTTGGTTTCTTTAGCTAAGTTTTCTCTGGCTCCCCAAGTGCCTTCCAAAATTATGTTTAGTCTCTGGCTTCTTTATTAATTTATATACAACACCTTCTTCAGATTCCGAAAACCTTCTAGATGCTGGATTAAGACCCCTAGCATTATAAGTGAAATTTATTTTGGGAATGCAAAGCTGGTACAATATTCATGAATCAATAAACATGACAAAGCACATAAACATATTGCAAGACAAAAATCACATGATCATATCAATAGACGCAGAAAATGCATTTGACAAAATCCAACATGCTTTTTTAATAAAAACTCTCCGAAAAGGAGGAATAGTAGGATCATGCCTCAACACCACTCAGCCAACATCACTCCCCCTAAATGGGCAAAAATTAAAACCATTTTCCCTAAGAACAAGAACAAAACAGGGATGCCCTCTTTCAGCACTCTTATTCAATACTACAGGCCCAGCACATGAAATCGTGCAGGTAGGGTTCCTTGGCCTCGCCTGAGATCAGGGCCATCTTCTGCCTGTTCACCAGTCTCGAGGCTGGGGTGGGTAGGTCACGGGTGTGCCCCACAGCTTCCGTCAGCACTGCAAGCCCCAGCAGCAGTGGCGCTGCCTCTGTGAGCAGCCCAGAGCTGGCAGCGCGTTCCATCAGCGGCTGGCCCAGCGCACGCGCAGGTGCCTGCTTTCCCACTGGCCTGAGTCCCTGAGCAGCCAGGGATGAGGTGGGGATCCCAACAGCCTGACAGCCAGCTTGGTCCTCTAGCCACCCACCCCGGTTCCTCTGTTCACCATCGTTGATCCATTTGAGCTTGCGAGCCGAGGGGAGGGACCAAGAGGTCAGCCATTCAGCCCACTTGCCAGTTCCCAGTCCTGCCCCACCATCCCATTTGCCACCGAGAGGTGGTCAATGCACCTTGTGGCAACCAGTTGTTCCGCTTATGGTCCCTGGCCTTTTATTATAAAGGATAGTACTGCAAGTCCTAGCGATAGCAATCAAACATAAGAAGAAAGAGAAGGTATCCAAATTGGAAGGAGGAAGAAAAACTCATTATCCACATGATGCAATACATAGAAAACCTAAAGACTCCATAAAACCTACCAGACTTAATAAATGAATTCAGAATCAATAAATACAAAATTAACGCCCCAAAATCCATGACTTTTTATGCACCAATAATGAACTCTCAGAGAGAGAAACTAAGACAATCTTATATATATATATGTATATATATATATATATATACACACCATTTCAACAAAAAAAAAGATATATGGAAATAAACAAGGTGGTAAAGGACCTGTACTAGGAAAAAAATAGGACATTGAAAAAAGGAAACAGAGGAGGATACAAACAAGTGGAAGCAAATACTGTGTTCATGGATTGGAAGAATTAGTATTAAAATGTCCATACTACCCAAGCAATCTTACAGATTCAATGCAATCTTTATTATTTTTTTTATTTTTTATTTTTCTATTTTATTGATTTTTTACAGAGAGGAAGGGAGAGGGATAGAAAGTCAAAAACATCAGTCAGCCGCCTCCTGCACGCCCCACACTGGAGATGCGCCCACAAGCAAGGTACATGCCCCCAACCGGAATCGAACCTGGGACCTTTCAGTCCGCAGGCCGACGCTCTATCCACTGAGCCAAACTGGTCTCGGCATCAATGCAATCTTTATTAAAATACCAATGGCATGTTTCACAGATCTAGAACAAGTATTCCAAAAATTTATATGAAACCAAGAAAGACCCCAAATAGTCATAGCAATTTTGAGAAAGAAGAACAAAATTAGAGGGTCACAATATTGGATATCAAACTATATTACAGAGCCATTGTAATCAAAACAGTATTAGCATAAGAACTGGCATGTAGATCAATGGAACAGAAAAGAAACCCCAGAAATGAACACAGATAAATATCAATTAGTATTTGACAATGGAGTCAAGAGAATACAATGGAGTAAAGATAGTCTTTTCAATAAATGGTGTTAGGAAAATTGGACATTAAAAAAATAATGAAACTAGAGCACCAACTTATATCATACACAAGAATAAATTCAAAATGAATAAAAGACTTAAATGTGTCACAAAACCTTAAAAAATCTAAGACACCTCACGTAGCGGTATTTTCACTGATGTATCATCTCCTATGACTAGCGAAACAAAAGAAAAAATAAACAAATGGGACCACAGCAAACTAAAAAGCATTTACACAGCAAAACAAACCACCAACAAAATTAAAAGAGACTTAATGTGTGGAAGAACATATTTGCCAATGATACATATGATAAGGGGTTAATTTCCAGAATATACAAAGAACTCACACAACTCAACACTAGGAAGACAAACAATCCAATTAAAATTGGGCAAAAGACCTAAATACAGTTTTCCAAAGACAACATACAGATGGCCAATAGAATTATTAAAAGATGCTCAATGTTACTAATCATCAGATAGATGTAAATTAAAACTAAAATAAAATATCACCCTACACCTGCCAGAATGGCTAGCATCAATAAATTAAAAAGCCACAAATGTTGGTGAGGATGTGGAGAAAAAAAGCATTCCCATCAACAGTATACTTTCTGACATTCCCTGACCCCCAGGGTGTGGCGTAGAACAAAGGAAGACCCCGGCCGGCAGCTGGCAGCTGGAGAAGGAAGGCCCTGACTGGCCCTGATCGCTGGCCAGGCCTAGGGACCATACCTATGCATGAATTTCATGCACTGGGCTTGTAGTCAGTAGATAAATAGGGAAAAAAACTGTGGTACATTTACACAAAGGAATACTAGGCGAATGTACAAAAGGAGCCCTTACCCTTAATGACAACATGGATGGACCTGGAGAATATTATGCTAAGTGAAATAAGCCAGTTAGAAAAAGACAAACACCATATAATCTAATATGTGCAATTTAACAAACAAAATAAACTGATGAATAATTTATATCTAGTGGCATGGAAACATGGAACAGAATACTCAGGAGGAGTGGGAGGTAGAAGGGAAGAGATAACCAAAGAACATCCTATCTAATAAAAGAGTAATATGAAAATTGACCATCACTCCAAGACACAAGATGGCCGCCCCCATGAGGTCAAAGATGGCTGTCCCATGTGGAAACAAGATGGCCTTCAAGGAAAGGCAGTTGTGGGCAACCAGGCCAGCAGAGGGCAGTTGGGGGAGACCAGGCCAGCAAGAGAGGCCAGTTGGGGGTAACCCAGGCCTGCAGGAAGGGCAGTTAGGGGTGACTGGGCCAGCAGAGAAGGGCAGTTGGGGAGGAAAGGGAACAGGCCTGCAGGAGAGGGCAGTTAGGAGTGACTGGGCTAGCAGGGGAGAGCAGTTGGAGGCAAAAGGCCTGCAGGAGAGGACAGTTAGGGGCAACCAGACTGGCAGGGGAGGGCAGTTAGGGGCAATTGGGCTGGACGGAGAGTAGTTAGGTGTTGATCTAGCTGGCAGGCAGAAGCAGTTAGGGGTAATCAGGCAGTGGCAGGCGAGCAGTTGGGAGCCAGCAGTCCTGGATTGTGATTGGGCCTAAACAGGTGGTCAGACATCCCTCATGGGATTCCAGATTGGAGAGAGTGCAGGCTGGGCTGAGGGACAATCCCCCTTCCCCCACCCACTCCGTGCCTCTAGTATTAGTATATGCAAATATGCATAGCCCATGGACATAGACAATAGTGTGGGGAAGGCCTGGGAATGGGGGACATCTGTAACATTTACCACAATAAACATTAAAAAACATGTTTACTGAGAAGATAAAATAGAAACTGGAGGAATATATATGTCAATCATTATTCTGATGAAGAGCTTGTATGAGGAATATTTAAGTAACTGATGACTCAATAAGAAGAAAAATACCATTCCAAATAATGGACTCATTCAAAGATGTAAATGATGCCAGGATTTTCAAAATGTACTTTGATGCATAATTTTCTGGCAAGGAAAGCAGAATTATCAGATTATACAGGAAGACTCTAGAATTCTGTGCCAAAAAACTTCACTTGAGCCTAAAGTGCTAATAGGACATTTTTCTTATAGATAAAAATATAAATTTGAGACATTGCAAGAATCCTTTGGCAACTTATTCAGACAGTATCACCTTCCACGTGGCCTACAGGAAAAGCCTAAAATGCAGGTGTATTCTCATTTGTACAGAGTGAATTCCTAAGCTGGATTGTACAGCGTACTGCTAGAAATAATGAAATTCTCAAATTGGACTGAATCATTCTCAGAAATGGAAATATCACTGATCTGGAAGGTTTCGTGTATATTTGGTTTTTTAATGCAGAACTTTGATTAAACAGAAATGTATAGGTTGGTCAGTCTTCACATTTTTGAATATGTATATACTTTGTGATTTCAATTCAAGACCTCAATGATCTGCATGTTTGGCCTTTTCTTTTGTGAGCTCATTTCAGTGTAAGGTCATTGAACTTTCTAGAACACCCCTCACAACTTCCCCCAAATCTTGGAACTATTATGAGAGGTATGCGTGTGTGTACTGGTGTCCACAGGGACGCACAGAGAACTTGGGTGCCCCCTTCAGGTTGCTCTCTCATTTTATTTCCTCTTCAGAGCAGACCTATGGTGGACAGGATGGGTGATATTAACATTTTTGTATTGAAAACACCTAAGCCTAAATGAATTATGTAATTTGTTTTTTGGAATAAAGAAACTTTAGAATCTGCAGTTATTTTGAATCACAATGGTAAATCTCTGTGATGCGTATATAGTGTGGGTGGGGAACAGCTAAAATTTCTTAGACTGACAGGCTCAGTAAATCTGACTGTAAATTTTAATTTAGCTGTAGACTGATCAAAAGAAAGAAATAACATTATGATAAAGGAAAGTCAGGAACAGAGCAAACAGGAAACAATGAACAGGATATGATAACTAGCTTTTCATTCATGTATTAAAAATGTTTTTATTGTCTAAAAAAATATTTTTTGAGTATGTAGACTTCTCATTTTGCCGTTGCCCAGATTGGTATTTAAGTATATGGATTAAAAACGTAGTCTGTACTAAAAAAAAAAATTCCATTTAAAAATAGATGAAAGACTTGAATGGTCATCATAGAAGACATATCAGTGGCTAAAAAATACATGAAAGAAACACCCAACATCATCAGTCATTAGGGAAATATAAATCAAAATCACAATGAGATACTCTCTAGGACAGTGGTTCTTAACCTTTCTAATGCTGCAGCCCTTTAATACAGTTCCTCATGTTGTGGTGAGCCCCAACCATAAAATTATTTTCGTTGCTACTTCATAACTGTAATTTTGTTACTGTTAATGAATCGTAATGTAAATATCTGTGTTTTCCAATGGTCTTAGGCGACCCTGCTAACAGTTCTCAACGGGAACTATTTTATGGTTGGGGGTCACCACAACATGTATTATAAAGGGTTGAGGTATTAGAACTGTATTAAAGGGTTGAGGCATTAGAAAGGTTGAGAACCACTGCTTTTTATGTCTATAATAACAAAGACATCCTATCTAATAAGAGTAATATGCAAACTGATCATACCAGCCACTCAGAGAGAGCATGCAAATTAACCCAACCAAGATGGCTACTGCCACAGAGAGAGCAGGAGGGATGCTTGGGTTGCCACAGGCGACGGAGGAAGCCAAGCTTTCCTCATGCCATGGCCAGCCCAGGCCTCTGATTAGGCAACAAAGTTTCAATGGCTGTGCAAGCAGAAGGCTTGGCTCCACTCCAAGCTACAAAGTTTCAATTATAGAAAATAAATAAATCCCAGATACCAGGGCCTTCACTTGGGCCGCCAGGGGGCATGGCCAGCCTGCAAACCATCACAGGCCTCTGGCCCAGGCCACCCCATGCCCCAAGGGAACACCCACACTGATCCAGAACACCCTTTAGGGCAAACTAGCTAGCCCCTACCTGTATACCAGGCCTCTATCCTATATATAATTAAAGAGCAATATGCAGATTGACCATCACTCCAACACACAAGATGACTGCCTCCCTGTGGACACAAGATGGCCACCACAAGATGGCCAGCAGGGGAGGGCAGTTGGCAGGAACCAGGCCAGCGAGGGAGGACAGTTAGGGGTGACCAGGCCTGCAGAAGAGGGAAGTTGGGGGTGACTGGGCCTGTAGGGGAGGGCAGTTAGGGGCAAACAGGCTGGCAGGAGAGCAGTTAGGCATCAATCAGGATGGCAGGGGAGTGGTAAGGGGGTGGTCAGGCTGGCAGACAGAAGCAGTTAGGGGTAATCAGGAAGGCAGGCAGGTGAGCAGTTGGGAGCCAGCAGTCCTGGATTGTGAGAGGGATGTCCGATCCAGGTCGGGCCTAAATGGGCAGTTAGACATCCCTCAAGGGGTCCCAGATGGAGAGGGAGCAGTCTGGGCTGAAGGACACCCCCCACCTATGCATGAATTTCATGCACCGGGCCTCTAGCGTAACAATAAGAAGTGTTGGCAAGAATGTGGAGAAACTAGAACCCTTATACATTACTAATGGGAATATACAATGATACAGCCATTTTGGGAAATAAATTGGCAATGTTTTAAAAGGTTAAACATAAGATGACCATATAAGTCTGTAATTCTTCTTCTAGAAACCTATCTAAGAAGAATGAAAACTTATGCCCACACAAATTTGCTTGGATGGGCAAGTTATTTGTCACACTATCCAAAATCTGGCAACAATCCAAATATCACCCACAGGTGAAGAAAAATGTGGCATATTCATAAAATGCCACACTATTCATTCAGCTTTTAAAAGAAATAGAATATGGATGAACCTCAAAAACATCATGAAAAAAAGCAGACACAAAAACTGTATATGATCTCATTTATGAAATGTCCAGAAAGGCAAATTCATAAACATAGCAAGCACATCAGTAGTTGTCTGGTGTTGCCATGAAAGCATGCACTGACTTCACATGGGCTTGAGGGAAACTTTTGGGTAATAGAAAATGTTCCAAAACTGGACTGCTGCTGTATAACTACATATTTACTGAAAATTGATAATCTATATATTCACAATGGATGGATTTTATGGCATGTACTGATAAGTTATTGCTATACTACCACAGATGTATCAAAGGTGCCCAAGTAAGGAAGAAAGGGAGTCAATTCTACCTGTAACTGGGGCAGGGAGAAAGGGAATCAATTCTGCCTGTGACTGGGGCAGAGAGGGATACTGGGACAGAAAGGATCACACAGATTTATTTCTTCAACAAATACTGTCTTCTTTGTTCCAGGTGCCTAAAATTGATATTAAAGGATGGGGTGGCTCACCAGGAGAGAAGGGGAAGGGCTCTGAAGCACAGCACCCAGAATGTGATCCCAGTATTCAGGGAGCCCTACTGCTGGGTACACAGAAGGATGACCGGGTGTTGGAGATCGGGTGTAAGCTGATAGAGTCCTTGCACCTGAAGGAACTGGTAAGATTCAGTCCCCTGCCCACATAGTGTCTCCTGATTTGTTTGGATGGCAATTTCCAATTGTCAGCAGAATGAGAGTGATCTTCCAGAAGTCTGTAACTATTTACTGAGAATTTGGCTTCTTGCTTTATCTCCCTTAGAGATTATGAGGAACTGATAGTACATTCTTCTTCACTGACCTCCCAGTCAGTGTTTGTGTATAAAAGGTATTGCACAGTTAATAAAGCTACTGCAGTCTGTCAATGGCTTGCAGCCCTCCTGATCCTGCTTTCATGTCTTTCTTTTCTTAATTCCCACCTTCCTCTGTCCAGTTCGAATGTCAGGCCGCAACTGACAACCGGAGATAGCCATGGAAAGGTTAAGGTAAAAAATTACAAGTGACACTCACTGTTTCATTTAATTATTTGCAAAACATAGGTATTTTCATTGGTATAGATGAAACTGAGGTTATATAAAGCATTTGCCTTCCCAAAATGAGTCCTATAACAGTATCTATTGATTCTGGTGGTTATGGGAGTAATAGTGCCTGGCATGTAATAAGTGCTGTAAAAATTTGACATTATTTTTATTATTACTCTTATGTCATAGTCATGGGTCTGTTTATTACATTTTACAGGCTACCAGAAATCTACCCAAAATGAATCAAGCGATATAAAAAAGATGTGCCTTCTTCTTTTGCAGGAACAATACATGGGGTGTGCTGTTCACCCTCACGGCATGGACTCAGAGACTGCAGCTCTCTCTTTTCCAGAAATACCTTCATAGACCTTCCTTAAAATGTCTAAAGCCCTTTTTCTTAGGACACCAATTCCACACCTTTGTGCAGACAAAGGGAAAGCCTATCAGTATCAATAGAGGGTACTGCCCTACCTGGTTTGGCTCAGTATATACAGTGTTGGCCTGGGGACTGAAGGGTCACACAAAGGGAAAGCCTATCAGTATCAATAGAGGGTACTGCCCTACCTGGTTTGGCTCAGTATATACAGTGTTGGCCTGGGGACTGAAGGGTCACAGTTCAATTCTGGTCAAGGGTACATGTCTAGGTTGCAGGCTCAATCCCCAGTAGGGGGCATGCAGGAGACAGCCGATCCATGATTCTCTCTCATCATTGATGTTTCTATATCTTTCCCTTCCTCTCTGAGATCAATAAAAATATATTAAAAACAATAATAAGAGATTACCATGCAGATTAAACAAGTTAACTCAGGAGGCATAGACTGCCCAAACTGTGCACACCTCAAAGGTCTGCAGGACTGGCTTTCGACTGGCTCCTGAGAGAGAACCTGAGCCCTTGGACTATTCTGTGGAGAAGAGGGTTTTTGTATGCTAGATGCTTTGGACTCTACACCAGACCATGTATACTAACAATGGGAGTTATGGCACATGCCTGTTTTCCTATGCCAGAGGTCTCAGTTTGACTTCTGTGGGGCTGGAGATTGAGTTGCTAAGGTCAGCCTCATGGGCACTGCACATCCATGCAACAAGTCATCCCAATATAAACCCTGGACACCAAGGCTCAGGTGAGCTTCCCTGGTTCGCAACACATTGCATGTGTTGTCACACATTCCCATGTAACTCAACGGCTGGTTTCTCTTAGGCCTGACCTTAGGCATCTTTCCCTTTGCTCATTGTTGACTGTATCCTTTCACTGTAATAAACCGTAACCATGAGGAGAGCAGCTTTTTTTAAGTTTTGTGAATTTCTCTAGGGCATCATCAAGCCTAAAGGTGATCTTGGGGACACATGACTGAAAAGTGCTAACAGCACCTGGCATCTAATGAGCATTCTACAGGGAGTTCTTATTGCCAAGAGCTGAAAAGCCATTTAAAAGACCTGGGATAGTTAGACAGTGCTATTATTTGTCAATTTCTTACCTCAATTTTCTTTTCATTTTCTAAATGAAAATGGTTTCAGAGAGAAAGGGAGATGGAGAGATAGAAAAATCAACGATGAGAAAGAATCACTGATTGGCTGCCTCCTGCACATCCCCTACTGGATGGGGCGGCGGGGATCGAGCCTGCAACCCAGGCATGTGCCCCTGGCTGGAATCGAACCTGGGACCCTTTAGTCCACTGAGCCAAACCGGCCAGGGCTCTTATCTCAATTTTCATAGCAGGTGAGGCTGAGATGACTAAACAAGCACATGCTTGTTCTTTCATTTCGAGCCTGAAGCACACAGGGCTTCATGGAAATACTTACGTCAGTTTCCAGCATATTCTGCTCTAGCCTGTGAACAATACTAAGAGAATTAATGTTTAATTAACAGAAAGTAGTTGACAATAATCAGACTGGAAATGTCAAAATACACAACAGAGCTCTCACAATATAACACCTACCTTTATTTCCTGTATGTTCGGGAGCGATGCATTTAGAAATTCCTCAGTTAATCTCTTCCAGCTGGCAGCTTTACCAAGATCAGAATGAATGATGAATTTTTCATAAATTCTAAAACAGATTTTAAAAAATGTACTGATAGAAAGTTAAATTAACAAAAAGATCTATAAAAATACACATTTTGAATATGCACATATATACACACATATACACTGACTTACCCTTCTACTATCTTTTCTACTTTGTGACTGTTGACATCCAAGAAACGATGAAATCTAGAAGACAAAATGCAATTTTTACATCAATCTTGTCATCTAGCTCAGCAGACCAGTATCAAACACCTTACACTCAGCTATGCTCTTGCTCTTTCACCCCCATCATCCAGGCAAACCACCACACATCTCAGAGAGTGCTCAAGGGGCCTTTTAGGACGCAGGCCATCCCAAGCCACCCCCACCTGTCTTTTGGATCTTCTGTCTTCCCATAATGGCCTGTATTTAAGCCCAGGATAGCACATCTTATACTGGTTCTAATTTTTTTTTTTTATGGCATAAAAATGGAGCTCAGTAAAGAGTCAGGATCCCCTCTCTTAAATCATAAAATGAAATACAAAGGAAATCAAGCATACAGAAATACAGTTGTGAAGTATTTTTAAAAGTTTGTGATAAATAAGAAACATTCCTTTTTAAAGCATTAAGTAAGATTTAGCAGTGGGTCCATAACTAGCATTAAAGTGAGACATAAACAATATTAGAAATATCTGCAACTATAATATGACTAAAGGCCAAGGGATGAAATTTGTGCACGGGGATGTGTGTCCCTCAGTCCAGCTTGCACCCTCTCCAATCTGGGACTCCTCAAGGGATGTCCAACTACCCGTTTAGGCCTGATCCTATTGGGGATCCTACTGGGCTCAGGCCTAAATGGGCAGCCAGACATCCCTCCCTCAATCTAGGACTGATGGCTCCCAACTGCTCGCCTGCCTGCCTTCCTGATTGCCCCTAACTGCTTCTGCCTGCCAGCCAGATTGATGCCTAACTGCTCCCCTGCCAGCCTGTTTGCCACTAACTGCCCTCCTCTGCAGGCCTGGTCACCTGTAACTGCTCTCCTCTGCAGGCCTGGGTCCTCCCTACCTGCTCTTCCCTGCAAGCCCAGTTGTCCCCAACTTCCCTCCTCTGCTGGTCATCCCTAACTGCCCTCCCCTGCAGGGTTAATTGCCCCCAACTGCCCTCCCTTGTAGATCTGGTCCCTCCCAACCTCCCTCCTCTGTTGGCCATCTTGTGGTGCCCATCTTGTGTCTACATGGGGAAACCACCTTTGACTACATGGGGCAGCCATCTTGTGTATTGGAGTGATGGTCAATTTGCATATTAATTTTATTAGATAGGAGGATAGAAGCCTAGTGCATGGGCGGGGGTCGGCTGGTTTGCCCTGAAGGGTGTCCCGGATCAGGGTGGGGGTTCCCTTGGGGTATGGGGTGGCCTGGGTGAGGGGCTTGTGGTGGTTTGCAGGCCAGCCACGCCCCTTGGCGACCCAAGCGGAGGCCCTGGGATCTGGGATTTATTTATCTTCTATAATTGAAACTTTGTAGCCTGGAGTGGAGCCAAGGCTCCTGCTTGCTCTGTGGCCACAGCCATTTTTGTTGGGATTTATTTGTCTTCTATAATTGAAACTTTGTAGCCTTGAGTGGAGGCCAGGGCCAGCCACCGTGTGCAGAAGTTTGGCTTCCTCCATTGCTGGGGAAACCCAAGCCGCCTTCTCGCTCTGTGGCCACAGCCATCTTGGTTGGATTAATTTGCATACTTGCTCCTGATTGGCTGATGGGCATGGCTTGTGGGTATAGCAGAGTTATGGTCAATTTGTATATTACTCTTTTATTAGATAGGATGTGAGTGTGATTTCTAATAGTGACACACTAATAGGTAAGCTAGTATTGCTTGTTGCTTTTATTCATAATTGAAAGAAATGCTACTGTTTAGTTAAAGGTTAGTGTGAACTTTTTCTTGTCCAAATTTAGAACACCTGAATTCTATCTTCAGGCCCTCATGTTAAGAACCCCTATCATCATCATCATATATAATTAACTTTCATCCTTTCTTCCTTAAGGACAGAGATCACATTTCACCTCTTTCTGAAGTTCTAGGGCCTACAACATGGCCACAATTCTAAAAAAGCAAATGCAAATTGTTCATTTTTCTGATAGATTAAAGCATCATAAAATTACTAGAGGCCCAGTGCACAGATCTATGCACACTGAAAAGAAATGTATTAGAAGGTGGCTAGAGGGGTGAGAAGGATTGGACATGCCCTGGAGCCAACCTCCCGTGGTCCCTTTCCGGCTGTCCACACCTGGAACCATGGCTCAAAGGGCATCTGCAGAGTGAGCAGGATCCCTCCAGCAGGTGGATTCCCTCGGCCTGGCCTGCGGGGACCAGGCCAAAACCAGTAGTCTGACATCCCCTGAGGGGTCCCGGAGTGTAAGAAGGCACTCTGCAAAATTGCTGTTGCTTGGCAGCTCCTGTGTTGAGCATCTGTCCCCTGGTGGTCAGTGCACATCATACCTGCCAGCTAATTGGCTGACTGCTTAGACTTTTATATACATACTAGAGGCCTGTGCATTGGGGGCTGTGTCCCTCAGCCCAGTCTGCACCCTCTCCAATCTGGGACCCCTCAAGGGATGTCCCACTGCCCAGTGGGATCGGGCCTAAATGGGCAGTCAGACATCCCTCTCACAATCCAGGACTGCTGGCTCCCAACTGCTCACCTGACTGCCCCTAATCACTTCTGCCTGCCAGCCTGATCAACACCTAACTGCTCCCCTGCCAGACTGATTGCTCCTAACTGCCCTCCCCTGGTGGCCTAGTCACCCCTAACTGCCCTCCCCTGCTGGCGTGGTCCCAACTGCCCTCCCCTTCAGGCCTGGTCCCCCCCCAACTGCCCTCACCTGCTGGCCTGGTCCCCCCCAGCTATCCTTCCCTGTAGGCCTGGTCCACCCCAACTGCCCTCCCCTGCTGGTCTGATCACCCAAAACTGCCCTCCCCTGCTGGCCTGGTCTCCCCCAATTGCCCTCCCTTGCAGGCCTGGTCCCCCCAACTGTCCTCTCCTGCAGAACTGGTCCTCCCCATCCCCAAATGTCCTGCCCTGCCAGCCTGGTACCCCCCCAACTGCCCTCCTCTGCCAGCCTGGTAACCTCTAACTTCCCTCCTTTGCCAGCCCAGTCACCCCTAACTGGCCTCCCCTTGCTGGCCTGATCACCCACAACTGCCCTCCCCTTCAGGCCCCCTTGTGTCCACATGAGGGTGGCCATCTTGTGTGTTGGAATGATGGTTGATTTGCATATTACTTTTATTAGATAGGAGGATATAGATAGCATAGCTCATTGGCTCTTGTTTTCCATTTTTTTTAGTATCAAAGTCAACAACCTGAACTTTGAAGTAAATTGTACTACTAAATAACATTAACTCTATCTCCTAAATGGCTGATTGGAACACTAATTCACCTATTATAATTTAGTTGCTCACTGTATAAAAGGAGGCAGTAACTTCTCAGTCCTTTTCCAACTCTAAAATGAGGTTGTTCAGCTACTTACTGTCATTTAGAAAGATTAATAGAAAAATTATTTTACAT
Source organism: Lasiurus cinereus (assembly GCA_011751065.1). Taxonomy (NCBI): domain Eukaryota; kingdom Metazoa; phylum Chordata; class Mammalia; order Chiroptera; family Vespertilionidae; genus Lasiurus; species Lasiurus cinereus. The sequence continues at coordinate 2,049,002 of JAAGEH010000381.1, forward strand.
ACACATTTTAGTTTCTGTCCTTGCAGTGTTACTTACAGTGGCCAAGATATGGAAACAACCCAAGTGCACATGCATAGATGATTAGAGAAAGATGTAATACATATATAGAATGGAATATTACTCGGCCACAAAAAAGAATGAAATCTTGCCCTGGCCAGGTAGCTCAGTTAGAGCAAGGTTGTGAGTTCAATCTCCAATCACATATAAGAAGCAACCAGTAAATGCATAAATAAGTGTGACAACAAAGCAATGTTTTTCTCTCTTAAAAAAAAAAATCAATAAAATAAAAGAATGAAATCTTACCATTTGTGACAATAGCGATGGACCTAGAATGTATTATGCAAAGTGAAAAAGTCAGACAGAAAAAGACAAATACCATATGATTTCACTTATATTTGGAATCTAAAGAACAAAATGAACAAACAAAATAGAAACAAACTCAGAGAACAAACTGATGTTTGTCAGAGGGGGACTGGGTGAAAAAGGTGAAAGAGATTAAGAAGCACAAATTGACAGTCTCAGGGATGTAAAATACTGCATAGGAATCCTATATAATAAAAGGTTAATATGCAAATCAACCAAATGACACAACGACTGTTTGCTATTATGTGACTGTTTACCAGGGGGTAGATGCTCAATGCAGGAGCTGGACTCATGGCTGCCAGGCTTAGTGACAGTGGCAGGAGCCTCTCCTGCCTCTCCAGCAGTGACTGTTAGTCATCCCCTCAGGGTTCTCAGACTGTGAGAGGGCCCAGGTCCAAGTCTGAGCCTCTAGTATAGTCCATAACATTGCAATAACTATGGTGCTAGGTGGGCACTAAACTTACAGGGAGATCACTTCAGAAATTTCATAAATACCTAATCACTACTGGTATGCTGTACACTTGAAACTAATAAAATAATATTGAATGCCACCTGTAATTGAAAAATAAAAATAAGATGAGGTAGGAAGAAGAGGGTATAGGGGAAATAAATGGTGATGGAAGGAGACTTGACTTGGGGTGGTCTGGTATAGAACTGTACACTTGAAACCTACATTATTTTATTAACTAATGCACCCTAATAAAAAATAAGCAAATACGCTCAATAAAAAATAAGCAAAAGAAAAGCAAAAAATAATTCATTCCATTTGTAGAAAAAACATTCTATTACGTTACATTTAAGAACTGAGTTTATTATTTTAGAAACTTTCAGGCTTCTACTTCGTTATCTGTTCTCATTGTAAAACAAGTAGGAACTAACTCAAGATCACTGATTTTGAAAAACTATTCGGTATTCAAGATTTCTATTGAAATTAATCTGGCATATTAAAACTAACATTCTTTTAGTAATAAAATTCCATTACAGATAACAATCCTAACAGTATTGTCTAATTTATATCTTCCATAAAGGAAAATAGGAGCTCTGACTTCAAGTATTTAGAGTAGATAAATCTGGAAGCTGTACAAGTGTATTAGGTGGCGTAGTTCCTATGGCAGGAACTCTTCTTCTACTAGATGCTGGGATGAGAAATGAACAAAACCGCACAGCCCTCGCGCCCTGGTCCGCGTCCCACGCCACACACCTGAAGTTGGACCAGGCGAAGTGCAGGCAGAACTGGAAGTTGGGGTCCGCATCATCCTGGAGGCCCGCCACTTGGCGCACGAGCTCTCGCACGTCGCGCTCCAGGTGCGGGTTCAGGCGGCGCCAGGACGTCTCTGGCCGCGCCATGTTTCTGGCTCCCGCGCGCCAAGTACACTCAGGGTTGCACTCGCTCTCGCGAGAGTTCTCTTCGTCACCGCGCTCCGCTTTAGAGTTCGCTCTCGCGTGAGTTAGCGGCCCACTGCGTCTTGTGTGGGAAAGGCTGAGGTTGCTCTCGCGATAGCCGGGCGGATCCTGGCTGGAACCTGTGGTGTGCATTTTCCCGTCTCTCTGCGTAAATTTAGGAGCGTTCTGGGAGACTTAGAGGTTTTGTTCATCAGATTAATACCAGTCCCTGGGTAACCGTGGTTGGTTTAACTGCTGGTGCTTTGAGAGCATCTGGTTAGTTGTCATTTAGTGTTCTCCACCTGCCTCCTCAGGCGCCTTAGAGTGCAGCTATGAAATAGTCACAGGGATGTGAAGTACAGCATAGGAATCCTATGTAATAACCCTATATAATCAAAGGCTAAAATATGCAAGATGCCCTCTCCGAGCATCTTCCCCTAGAGGGTCCTCCGCGGGGTAGGGCACCAGCAACCAGCGGGGCGGCCCCGGCCGAGCGCTGGGTCTCCTGGTAGCCTGAGAAGGACTTATTCACCCTGGGCCAAAGCTGTCTTCTTTGCTGTTCATAATTAAAACTGTACCTTAAATTTTTTTTAATTTTTTATTAATTTTTATTAATTTTTTATACATATCTCCCCATTGCCCCCCCTCCCTCCCAGGCGTACCCCGAACCCCCAGTGTCTGTGATCATTGGTTATGTTTATAAGCATGCATACAAGTCCTTTGATTGATCACTTATCTACCTCACCTAACTTTAATCTTTCTGCTGTAATTTCACAGTCTGTTTGATGCTTTATGATTTTTGTCCTCCTTAGAATTATCAGTCTACTCCCTTTCTGTGCTCCTGATTCTATTATATTCACCAGTTTATTCTGTTGATCAAATTTTTAATTCACTTAATTTTTTAGATTCACTTGTTGATAGATATATATTTGTTGTTCATAATTTTTTGGCTTTTACCTTTTTCTTCTTCCTCTTCTAAAAGAGTACCTTTCAGCATTTCATATAATACTGGTTTGGTGTTGATGAACTCCTTTAGCTTTTTCTTCTCTGTGAAGGTCTTTATCTGCCCTCCAATTCTGAATGATAGCTTTGCTGGATAGATTATTCTTGGTTGTAGGTTCTTGCTGTTCATCACGTTGAATATTTCTTGCCACTCCCATCTGGCCTGCATCGTTTCTGTTGAGAAATCAGATGACAGTCGTATGGGTGCTCCCTTGTAGGTAATGAACTGTTTTTCTCTTGCTGCTTTTAATATTCTCTCTTTGTCTTTTGCTCTTGGCATTTTAATTATGATGTGTCTTGGTGTGGTCCTCTTTGGATTCCTTTTATTTGGGGTTCTGTGTGTTTCCTGGACTTGTAAGTCTATTTCTTTGACCAGATGTGGGAAGTTTTCAGTCATTATTTCTTTAAACAGGTTTTCAGTATCTTGCTCTCTCTCTTCTTCTGGCACCCCCACAATTCTGATGTTGGTACGCTTGAAGCTGTCCCAGAGGCTCCTTACATTATCTTCACATTTTTGGATTCTTTTCTCTTCTTGCTTTTCCAGTTGAATGTTTTCTGCTTCTTTATATTTCAAATTTTTGACTTGATCCTTGCCTTTCTCTAGTCTGCTGTTAGGACTCTGTATAATAGTTTTTATTTCAGTCAGTGTATGTTTAATTTCTAGTTGGTCTTTTTTTAACTTTAGTTGGACCTTTTCCATCTCCTCTTGGGTCTCACTAAATTTATCCATCTTTTCTAGCATATTCTTGAAAAACCTTATAAGCGTGGTTTTGAACTCTATATCCAGTCTTTTTTTTACCTCCATTTCTTTTGTTTGTAATCCCTTCCCTTGTCTCGGCATTTTCACTATGCCGGGGTAAAACTTCTGTGTTAAATCCAGCCTTATGATACCAGACACAAAGCCTCAGAAACCTCTGTTGAGCTTGGGAGGGGTGGAGTCTCAGGGCTTAAGGGACCGCCTTGCCTTCCAGTCGGCCCCGCCCTCCACAGCCCCTGAGTCTCACGTGACTGGGTAATCGCTGGAATGGTCCTTGTGCGCGCACCCGCAGTGCCTCTAACCACTGCCTTTCCGGCTCCCCTGCACACCAGGACCACACGAGTCTAGGTCTCCAGGGTTTCATCCGAAACAGGGGCTTAGTGGAGTCAGAAGTGGCACAGTTGGGAGGGTCTGTCTCCCGCCCACTCGCGAAAGCCAGTGGCACAATCAGCAATCTGTCCTGTGCGCAGTGCCGTGCGCGCCACCAGGCCTTTGATCTTTTGCGGCTCCCCTAAATTTCCGTGCACTTCTCCCTTTTCACAGTCCAAACTCCCCCTGTATGAGTTTCGGCTGGATCTGGGGTTTAGTGTTGTAGGATAAGGAGTTCAATGTCTTTGAGGGTCTCCGTCTCCCTCCCGCCAGAGAAAGCCAGCCAGGTGTGCGGCACCCGCTCTCTCCTCGCGCGCGTCTTCGTACCTCAGCTTTTTGCAGCTCCTCTGGGTTTCCGTGAGCCCCTCTCTTTCCCTCTAGTTGTAGAACTTCCACTCAGCCAGCTTTCCTGTGGTTCTGGATGATGTCTGTTCTGTCTTTTAGTTGTAGTTTTGAAATTGTTGTGTGAGGCAGCCGTGTAGGTGTTTACCTATGCCGCCATCTTGGATTCCCTCTTAAATTTTGTTAATTATTGCTCATAACCATTCTGAACCTATGACATAGACCTTTATTTTTTCTTTTAGGGAACTAGGTTTTCGTGTGGTTTATTACACTACATTCCTGTAGTAATGTGAGAAGATAAAAATCCGGAGACAGTCTAAACCAGCGGTTCTCAACCTGTGGGTTGCGACCCCTTTGAGGGTCGAACGACCCTTTCACAGGGGTCGCCTAAGACCATCGGAAAATGCAGATATTTACATCACGATGCATAACAGTAGCAAAATTTCATGGTTGGGGGTCACCACCACATGAGGAACTGTATGCAAAGATCACGGCCTTAGGAAGGTTGAGAACCACTTGTCTAAACCAAGCATGGCAAACTCAAAGGCTAACGGACCAAATAAACAAGGTGTAAGTTTATGTGGGCTGCAAAAAACCAAAAGTTTCAGTTTTCATGGAAATACAGGTTTAATTAAAAAAGTATACAGTAAAACTAAAAAGGACAAGAGGAATGATAAAATTAATGTTTTCTTCCTCACACTTGGCATCTCTTCTCTGTGACTATCTTCCTTACTTCGGTGGAAATCTTTTAAGCAGTGATTATTTTCTTTTTTTTTAAATTAAATATTTATTGTTCAGATTATTACACTTGTTTCTTTTTCCCCCTTCTATAGCTCCCTTATACCCGGCTCCCACCTCTCCCTCTACCCTTACCTCCACCCACATTGACCTCATCCATAGGTGTATGATTTTTGTCCAGTCTCTCCCTGCATCCCCCTCACATTCTCCCCCTGAGAATTGTCAGTCCACTCCCTTTCTATGCTCCTGATTCTATTTTATTCATCAGTTTATTCTGTTCATCAGATTTTTAATTCACTTAATTTTTAGATTCACTTGTTGATAGATATGTATTTGTTGTTCATAATTTTTATCTTTACCTTTTTCTTCTTCTTCCTCTTCTTAAAGAGTACCTTTCAGCATTTCATATAATACTGGTTTGGAGTTGATGAACTCCTTTAGCTTTTTCTTATCTGTGAAGCTCTTTATCTGCCCTTCAATTCTGAATGATAGCTTTGCTGGGTAGAGTAATCTTGGTTGTGGGTTCTTGCTATTCATCACTTTGAATATTTCTTGCCACTCCTGTCTGGCCTGCATAGTTTCTGTTGAGAAATCAGCTGACAATCGTATGGGTGCTCCCTTGTAGGTAATGAATGGTTTTTCTCTTGCTGCTTTTAATATTCTCTCTTTGTCTTTTGCTCTTGGTATTTTAATTATGATGTGTCTTGGTGTGGTCCTCTTTGGATTTTTTTTTTGTTTGGGGTCTGTGCACTTCCTGAACTTGTAAGTCTATTTCTTTCACCAGGTGGGGAAAGTTTTCAGTTATTATTTCTTTAAATAGGTTTTCAGTATCTTGCTCTCTCTCTTCTTTTGGCACCCCCATAATTCTGATGTTGGTACACTAGAAGTTGTCTAAGAGTCTCCTTACACTATCTTCACATTTTTGGATTCCTTTTTCTTTTTGCTTTTCCAGTTGAGTGTTTTCTGCTTCTTTATATTTCAAATCTTTGACTTGATTCTTACGTTCCTCTAGTCTGCTGTTAGGTCTCTGTATAACACTTTTTATTCAGTCAGTGTGTTTAATTTCTAGTTGATCCTTTTTTATCTCTAGTTGGTCCTTTTTCATCTCCTCTTGGGTCTTGCTAAATTTATCCATCTTTTCTAGGAAATTCTTAAAAAATCTTATAACCATGTTTTTGAACTCTCTATGCAGTCGTTTGTTTTCCTCCATTTCTTTCCTTTGTGATCTGTTCCTTTATCTCTGCATTTTCGCTGTTTCCCTGAGTTGGTAGAGTAGCTTTGTGTGCTAAGTGTCCTAGATGGCCCAGTAGCTCTGCATCCCCAGTTACCTGAGGTGGACTCTTTTGTTGCACCCCTTTGTGGACTGTGTATACAGCCTTGTTGTAGTGAAGTCTTGATTGTTGTTGGTATCACTGGGGGGTGGGGCAGATTAACCTCCAATTGGTTGTGAGGATCAGCTGTGTCAATGCAGGGAGAACTTCTATGCTGGAGTCAGCCCTATGATACAAGACTTGCAAAGTTGCAAAAGCCTCTGTGTTCAGCTTGGTTGGGGCAGAGTCTACGGACTGAGCAGAGAGCCTTGAATTCCCATCAGACCTGCCCTATTTGGCCCCTGGGACTCAGTGTCCCTCGGTAATTGCTGTAGCCCTCTCTGTGTGCACTTGCACTCGTGCACTTTCAGACTTCTGCCTTTCCAGTCTCCCCTGAGTTTCCATGCGCTCTGGGGACCCGTGTGAGTCTGGGTCCCCAAGGTCTCGCCCAAAACTGGGGTTCAGTGCAGTCCGACCTGGATTTCATTGCAGTTGGGAGGTCCTCAAGCTAGAAAAAGCCAGTGGCACAATCAGCAGTCAGCACCCTGTGTGTGCACTTGCACTTGACTGTCTCCAGACCTCTGCCTTTCGAGTCTCCCCTAAGTTTTTGTGCACTCCTCCCTTTTTACGACAGTCCACACTCCCCCAATATGAGTCTCACCCAGAACTGGGGTTCAGTGCAGTCATAGGTGTGGTTCAGTGCAGTTGGGAGTTTTCGTCTCTCTCCCACTACAGGAAGCCAGCCAGACACTCTGCCGCCCGTCCTCTCTATGCGCATGTCTCTGTACCTCAGCTTTTTGCAGCTCCTCTGAATCTCCATGAGCTCCTCTCTTTCCTTCTAGTTGTAGAATTCCAAACTCAGCCAGCTTTCCTATGGATCTCGATGATCTCCATTCTGTCATTTAGCTGTAGTTTGAAACTGTCATGCGAGGCAGCAATTTAGATGGTCACCTATGCCACCATCTTGGTTTCTCTCTGAATCGCACTGGATTTCAATGACCTCCACTTGCATTTGATTAGGTACTGATCCTTTATTTATTGAAAAAATCGAAGATTTGTCTTCCAGAAATTTTGCAAACCTTGTTTCAAATTCAGTTCTAAGACTTAAATTTTTTTCTGAGTGTTTTTGATACAATTTCACTTAAACGGAATTCATGTTGCATTTCGTAAAGTGCATTAAATCATCATTTTTCGAGAATCAAAGATGGCGGCATAGGCAAACACCTATACTGCTGCCTTGCACAACAATTTCAAAACTACAACTAAAGACAGAACGGACATCATCCAGAACCACAGGAAAGCTGGCTGAATGGAAATTCTAAACTAGAAGGAAAGAGAGGGGCTCACGGAGACCCAGAGGAGCTGCAAAAAGCTGAGGTATGGTGATGCGCACGTGGAGAAAGCAGGTGCCAGAGTACCTGGCTGGTTTTCTCTGGCAGGAGGGAAACAGAGACTCTCAAAGGCATTGCACCCCTTATCCTACGACACTAAATCCCAGATCCAGCGGAAACTCATACGGGGGGAGTTTGGACTGTGGAAAGGGAGAGGTGCCCGGAAATTTAGGAGAGTCGCAAAAGATCAGAGGGCTGGTGGCGCGCACGGCACTGCGCAGAGGACAGACTTCTGATTGTGCTGCTGGCTTTCACGAGTGGGCGGGAGACAGACCCTCCCAACTGTGCCACTTCTGACTCCACTAAGCCCCTGTTTCGGGTGAAACCCTGGGGACCTAGACTCATGTGGTCCTGAGGCGCAGGGGAGCCAGGGAGGTAGTGGTCTAGAGGCACTGTGCGGGTGCACAAGGACCACTCCAGTGATTAACCAGTCACGTGAGACTCAGGGGCCGTGGCAGCCGGGGCCGACTAGAAGGCAAGGCAGTCCCTTAAGCCCTGAGACTCCACCCATCCCCAGCTCAACAGAGAGGCTTCTTCAGTATTGCAAGTCTGCTATCATAAGGCTGAATCCAACATAGTGAAAATGTCGAGACAAGGGAAGGGATCACAAACAAAAGATATGGAGGAAAACAAATGACTGGATATAGAGTTCAAAACCACACTTATAAGGTTTTTCAAGAATATCCTAGAAAATTTGGATAAAGTTAGCGAGAGCCAAGAGGAGATGAAAAAGGACCAACTAGAGATGCAAAAGATCCAACTAGAGATGGAAAAGGTCCAACTAGAGATGAAAAAGGACCAACTAGAAATTAAACATACAGTGACTGAAATAAAAAATATACAGAGTCCTAACAGCAGATTAGAGGAAGGCAAGAATCAAGTCAAAAATTTGAAATATAAAGAAGCAGAAAACACTCAACTGGAAGAGCAAGAAGAAAAAGAATCCAAAAATATGAAGATAATGTAAGGAGCCTCTGAGACAGCTTCAAGCGTACCAACATCAGAATTGTGGGGGTCCCAGAAGAAGAGAGAGAGCAAGATACTGAAAACCTATTTAAAGAAATAATGACTGAAAACTTCCCACATCTGATAAAAGAAATAGATTTAAAAGTCCAAGAAGTGCACAGAACCCCCCAAAAAAAAATCCAAAGAGGACCACACCAAGACACATCATAATTAAAATACCAAGAGCAAAAGACAAAGAGAGAATATTAAAAGCAGCAAGAGAAAAAGAAATCCAAGATGGCGGCATAGGTAAACACCTACACTGCTGCCTCGCACAACAATTTCAAAACTACAACTAAAAGACAGAACGGACATCATCCAGAACCACAGGAAAGCTGGCTGAGTGGAAGTTCTACAACTAGAGGGAAAGAGAGGGGCTCACAGAGGCCCAGAGGAGCTGCAAAAAGCTGAGGTACGGAGACGCGCGCTGAGAGAGCGGGTGCCGGAGTACCTGGCTGGCTTTCTCTGGCGGGAGGGAAACGGAGACTCCCAACGGCATTGAACCCCTTGTCCTGCGACACTAAACCCCAGATCCAGCCGAGACTCATACGGGGGGAGTTTGGACTGTGAAAAGGGAGAAGTGCACGGAAATTTAGGGGAGTTGCAAAGGATCGGAGGTCCGGTCACGCATGGCACCACGCGGAAGACGGATTGCTGATTGTGCCGCTGGCTTTCGTGAGTGGACGGGAGACAGACCCTCCCAACTGCGCCACTTCTGAGTCCACTGGGCCCCTGTTTTGGGCGAAACCCTGGGGACCTAGACTCATGTGGTCCTTGTTCGCAGGGGAGCCCGAAAGGCAGCGGTTAGAGGCGCTGCGGGTGCGCGAGCGCACAAGGACGGCTCCAGCCATTACCCAGTCACATGAGACTCAGGGGCCGTGGAGGGTGGGGCCGACGGGAAGGCAAGGCGGTCCCTGAAGCCCTGAGACTCCACCCCTCCCAAGCTCAGCAGAGGCTTCTTCGGCTGAATCCAGCACAGAAGTTTCCCCGGCACAGTGAAAATGCCGAGACAAGGGAAGGGATTACAAGCAAAAGAAATGGAGGAAAAAAAAAACGACTGGATATAGAGTTCAAAACCACGCTTATAAGGTTTTTCAAGAATATGCTAGAAAAGATGGATAAATTTAGTGATACACTGACTGAAATAAAAACTATTATGCAGAGTACTAACAGCAGACTAGAGAAAGGCAAGGATCAAGTCAAAAATTTGAAATATAAAGAAGCAGAAAACATTCAACTGGAAAAGCAAGAAGAGCAAAGAATCCAAAAATGTGAAGATAATGTAAGGAGCCTCTGGGACAGCTTCAAGCGTACCAACATCAGCATTGTGGGGGTGCCAGAAGAAGAGAGAGAGCAAGATACTGAAAACCTGTTTAAAGAAATAATGACTGAAAACTTCCCACATCTGGTAAAAGAAATAGACTTACAAGTCGAGGAAGCACACAGAACCCCAAAGAAAAGGAACCCAAAGAGGACTACACCAAGACACATCATAATTAAAATGCCAAGAGCAAAAGACAAAGAGAGAATATTAAAAGCAGCAAGAGAAAAACAGTTTATTACCTACAAGGGAGCACCCATACGACTGTCAGCTGATTTCTCAACAGA
>JAAGEH010000381.1:2064269-2106731 GCA_011751065.1 Lasiurus cinereus
TGAAGATAATGTAAGGAGCCTCTGAGACAGCTTCAAGCGTACCAACATCAGAATTGTGGGGGTCCCAGAAGAAGAGAGAGAGCAAGATACTGAAAACCTATTTAAAGAAATAATGACTGAAAACTTCCCACATCTGATAAAAGAAATAGATTTAAAAGTCCAAGAAGTGCACAGAACCCCCCAAAAAAAAATCCAAAGAGGACCACACCAAGACACATCATAATTAAAATACCAAGAGCAAAAGACAAAGAGAGAATATTAAAAGCAGCAAGAGAAAAAGAAATCCAAGATGGCGGCATAGGTAAACACCTACACTGCTGCCTCGCACAACAATTTCAAAACTACAACTAAAAGACAGAACGGACATCATCCAGAACCACAGGAAAGCTGGCTGAGTGGAAGTTCTACAACTAGAGGGAAAGAGAGGGGCTCACAGAGGCCCAGAGGAGCTGCAAAAAGCTGAGGTACGGAGACGCGCGCTGAGAGAGCGGGTGCCGGAGTACCTGGCTGGCTTTCTCTGGCGGGAGGGAAACGGAGACTCCCAACGGCATTGAACCCCTTGTCCTGCGACACTAAACCCCAGATCCAGCCGAGACTCATACGGGGGGAGTTTGGACTGTGAAAAGGGAGAAGTGCACGGAAATTTAGGGGAGTTGCAAAGGATCGGAGGTCTGGTCACGCATGGCACCACGCGGAAGACGGATTGCTGATTGTGCCGCTGGCTTTCGTGAGTGGACGGGAGACAGACCCTCCCAACTGCGCCACTTCTGAGTCCACTGGGCCCCTGTTTTGGGCGAAACCCTGGGGACCTAGACTCATGTGGTCCTTGTTCGCAGGGGAGCCCGAAAGGCAGCGGTTAGAGGCGCTGCGGGTGCGCGAGCGCACAAGGACGGCTCCAGCCATTACCCAGTCACATGAGACTCAGGGGCCGTGGAGGGTGGGGCCGACGGGAAGGCAAGGCGGTCCCTGAAGCCCTGAGACTCCACCCCTCCCAAGCTCAGCAGAGGCTTCTTCGGCTGAATCCAGCACAGAAGTTTCCCCGGCACAGTGAAAATGCCGAGACAAGGGAAGGGATTACAAGCAAAAGAAATGGAGGAAAAAAAAAACGACTGGATATAGAGTTCAAAACCACGCTTATAAGGTTTTTCAAGAATATGCTAGAAAAGATGGATAAATTTAGTGATACACTGACTGAAATAAAAACTATTATGCAGAGTACTAACAGCAGACTAGAGAAAGGCAAGGATCAAGTCAAAAATTTGAAATATAAAGAAGCAGAAAACATTCAACTGGAAAAGCAAGAAGAGCAAAGAATCCAAAAATGTGAAGATAATGTAAGGAGCCTCTGGGACAGCTTCAAGCGTACCAACATCAGCATTGTGGGGGTGCCAGAAGAAGAGAGAGAGCAAGATACTGAAAACCTGTTTAAAGAAATAATGACTGAAAACTTCCCACATCTGGTAAAAGAAATAGACTTACAAGTCGAGGAAGCACACAGAACCCCAAAGAAAAGGAACCCAAAGAGGACTACACCAAGACACATCATAATTAAAATGCCAAGAGCAAAAGACAAAGAGAGAATATTAAAAGCAGCAAGAGAAAAACAGTTTATTACCTACAAGGGAGCACCCATACGACTGTCAGCTGATTTCTCAACAGAAACGATGCAGGCCAGACGGGAGTGGCAAGAAATATTCAACGTGATGAACAACAAGAACCTACAACCAAGAATAATCTATCCAGCAAAGCTATCATTCAGAATTGAAGGGCAGATAAAGACCTTCACAGAGAAGAAAAAGCTAAAGGAGTTCATCAACTCCAAACCAGTATTATATGAAATGCTGAAAGGTACCCTTTTAGAAGAGGAAGAAGAAAAAGGTAAAAGACAAAAAATTATGAACAACAAATACACATCTGTCAACAAGTGAATCTAAAAATTAAGTGAATTAAAAATCTGATCAACAGAATAAACTGGTGAATATAATAGAATCAGGAGCACAGAAAGGGAGTAGACTGATTGATAATTTTCAGGAGGACAAAAATCATAAAGCATCAAACAGACTGTGAAATTATAGCAGAAAGATTAAAGTTAGGTGAGGTAAAGAAGTGATCAATCAAAGGACTTGTATACATGCTTATAAACATAACCAATGATCACAGACACTGGGGGGTCGGGGTACGCCTGGGAGGGAGGGGGGGCAATGGGGAGATATGTATAAAAAATTAATAAAAAAAAATAAAAGCAGCAAGAGAAAAACCATTCATTACCTACAAGGGAGCACCCATACGATTGTCAGCTGATTTCTCAACAGAAACTATGCACAGGCCAGACAGGAGTGGCAAGAAATATTCAAAGTGATGAATAGCAAGAACCCACAACCAAGATTACTCTACCCATCAAAGCTATCATTCAGAATTGAAGGGCAGATAAAGAGCTTCACAGATAAGAAAAAGCTAAAGGAGTTCATCAACTCCAAACCAGTATTATATGAAATGCTGAAAGGTACTCTTTTAGAAGAGGAAGAAGAAAAAGGTAATAGCCAAAAAATTATGAACAACAAATACATATCAACAAGTGAATCAAAAAATTAAGTGAATTAAAAATTTGATCAGCAGAATAAATTGGTGAATATAATAGAATCGGGAGCACAGAAAGGTAGTGGACTGATAATTCTCAGGGGGAAAGGGGAGAGGGGTGTACAGGGAGAGACTGGACAAAAATCATACATCTATGGATGAGGTCAATGGGAGGGAGGTAAGGGCAGAGGGAAGGGTGGGAGTTGGGTGGAGGGGTGCTATGGAGGGGAAAATAGAGAAACAAATGTAATAATCTGAAAAATAAAGATTTAATTTAAAAAAATCTTCATTTTTGAACTGCTTTCCCCAAATAACTAGCTTACATCTGAATGTTTTGACTTGGTCACACATATTTGTAATAATCTTATCTTTTCCTTGCAGTTTTATGTTTAATTTGTATAAGTGGTTTGTTATATCAACCGTGAAGGATAAATCTTGCAATCATATAGAGTAAAAAAACAGGCTTGTGCCAAAACTGGTTTGGCTCAGTGGTTAGAGCATTGGCCTGTGGACTGAAGAGTCCCAGGTTCAATTCCGGTCAAGGGCATGTATCTTGATTGGGGGTGCATCATCAGTGGGGGGTGTGCAGGGGGCAGCTGATCGATGTTTCTCTCTCATCAATGTTTCTGGCTCTCTATCCCTCTCCCTTCCTCTCTGTAAAAAAAAATCAATAAAATATATTCAAAACAAAACAAAACAAAACCAAAAACAGGCTTTTGTCTTGATTTGTAGTTATTAAGGACTGACATATTTCTTCTTTTAAGTCCCAGAATTGTGTAAGAACCTTCGAGCAGGATAGCCACTTTACCTAGGCATAGTAGGACAAGCCAGAATATTTGCTAATTTGCTTAAGAAACAGATCTGTCGCTGATTTAAACTTTGAGATCTTATGAAATTGATAATTTTTTTGATATATATCATCATATTTTCCATGTTTATTATCTTCATGCATAATAAAACTTAAAGTATGCAATGCATATGAGGAATCTTAGATCTATCATAAATTTCACATTGTTTTTTTTGCAGTAATGCCATGAAACCATTGTTTTTTCCGGTCATTGAAGGAGCTCTATCTGTAACTACAGAAGTTAATTTTGAGAGAGGTAGATTGTATTTTTGCAGAAGTTTTAAAACATAATTAAATAGTTTGTCTTGTGCTAGTATTCTGCATTGGTACTAGTTCCAATAATTCCTCAAACATGTTGAAATTCATTTCTCAAGCATGTAGAAACACAGCTAACTAAGTTAAGTCTCCAATGTCCATACTCTCGTCACAGGTAATGGAAAAGCTTTGAAATGAGGTGATTTTGCTTTGATCTGAATACTTAAATTGTCGGTCAAATCAGTAACTTTTTCTGCAACTGTATTTCGAGACAAAGAGATTGTTTGAAAAGACTTCACGTTTCCAGAACAAACTGTTTCTGCAGCTTTAATTAGACATTCCTTGATGAATTCATCTATAGTAAAAGATTTGGAGTCTTTAGTTATCAACTCTGCCAAGACTTAGCTTGCGTGCACCCCCGCTTTCCTTTCTTGTGATACTTTAATAAACATGAACTGTTGTTTTTACAATCCCAACTTGAGCTTTCAACTTTTCTTGTCTCATTAATCCCTCGTTATTATCATATTTTGATTTATGTTGTTCATAGTGATGGTTAATATTGTATAACTGGTACACTAATAGCATTATTGCATATCAAGCAGATTATTTTATTTTTTACTTCATAGCAAAAATACTCCAATTCCCTTTTTTTTTTTTGGAAATTTTGATGTTCACCAGCAATTTTTCATTTATTTTTACTACCACTTAATTTCGATAGAGACATGCTGAATGCAAACGACTGAAAGAAATAATCGTTAACATAAAATAATAAAACATTTTAATAAAAATTAATAATTTCTATTAAACAGTAACTTACCAGACACTGAATAACTGCACAAATTAATAAGCATAATGCAAATAACCCTATTTGTCTTGTTCTCCGGGAGCAAAATATTTCCTGTTGCACACAACAAACAAGACTAATGATGTGGCAATCGGTTGCTAAAATATTCATTGCTGGTATTATTTAAATATATTTTATTGATTTTTTTACAGAGAGGAAGGGGGATGGATAGAAAGCTAGAAACATCGATGAGAGAAACACCCCTCACTGGGAATGTGCCTGCAACCAAGGTACATGCTCTTGACCGGAATCGAACCTGGGACCTTTCAGTCTGCAGGCTGACGCTCTATCCACTGAACCAAACCAGTCTTGGCTTACTGCTGATATTAGTGGAGAGAAATGGTGCACCTGCACATAAGATAATGCAACATGATTATCGTAGTCATTATCGAACATTGTTTATTTTAATAATTATATGTAACAGGATATTAAAAACATTAAGTTATGAAATTTTTATTAAAATGTTCTTACATACTGTTATATTGGCTGGGCTGCAAAATAACATCCTTGGTCTAAACTAGACTACAGCAGCTGGATAGATAGACAGGGAGAATGGTTCAGGTGATACTGATGGTGGGCAGCTTCCAGAGTGTGTTTTAGGCTTTTGATCAATACCACTCAAGGGCAGTGTGTCTCACACACATACGAACTTACTGATGCTTGTCTATACCAAGTAGAGGCAGTAACTGTTCCTTCAGATGATGCTGTCCTAGAACAACCCTGCTTTATCTTTCCCCACCTCCTTATCTGCAGCCGATGTAAATTCTCTCAAGACAAATGAGAACTTTCTTCCTGGTACTTGTACTTAGAGAGAGAGCCCTCACCGGCATGTTGCCTTTGCACCCAGTGGTGCTGCTGGTGGTGACTTAGACTTCATGTCCCAGGACTTGATCCTTTTTTTTCTTGTTGCACATGGCTTAATAAACTTCTTTTAAAAAGACTTTCAGCCCTGGGTGATGTGACTCATATGGTTGGAGCGTCATCCCATGCACTGAAGGGTAGGGGGTTCAATTCCAGGTCAGGTTGTGAATTCGATCCCTGGTCAGAGTATGTGTGAGAGATAGCTAATTGATGTTTCTCTCTCCCCCTTTCTGTTAAATCAATAAAAAATAATAAAAAGGACTGAGCTGTGGAAGTTAAGATTTGTGTTTTACAAACATAGCAAATACATTTAATTCATTTGAGCTGCTATAACAGAGATCACAGTCTGGGTGGCTTATAAACAACAGAAATTCTGGAGGCTGGGCTTCCAGATCAGGTTGCCAGCATGATTGGGAGAGAGCCTTCTACCTGGAGCAGACTTCCTGCTGTGTCCTCATGTGCAAGGGGTGAGGAGCTCACTTGGGCTTCTTTCATAAGGGTCTCCTGATCGTTCAGATCACATCAACTTTCTAAAACATAGACTGCACAAATCACATAAAAAGGATAAAATCATAGCAGTAGACATGAGTCTATAGAAAGGAATTTATACTCTCTCGTTTCAACTATCAGCTGCCTGATTATAGTTCTCAAATCTGTGCATGAAGCTCACATTTTTTCTTTTTTTAATTTTATTTTATTGTTTAACAAATAGTAGTACATATGTCTTCCCTCCCACCCCATAGACCTCCCTCCAGCCTCCCCTATTCTCTGGCACTTGCCCTCACCCCCCACCCAGTATCTTACATCTATTAGTTATGTTTATATGCATGCATACAAGTCCTTGGTTTGATCTCTTATCCTTTGGCCCACCTCCCCGCTGAAGTTTGATAGTCTGTTCAATGCTTCTTTGCCTCTATCTATTTTTGTACATCAGTTAATGTTGTTCATTATATTCCACAAATGAGTGAGATTATGTGATATTTTTTTTTCACTGACTTGCTTATTTCACTTACCATAATGCTCTCCAGATCCATCCAGGCTGTTGCAATGGTAAGAATTCCTTCTTTTTTACAGCAGCATAGTATTCCATTGTGTAGATGTACCACTGTTTTCTAATCCACTCATCTGCTGATGGGCACTTGGGCTGTTTCCAAATCTTACTGTTGTAAATTTGCTGCTATGAACATAGGGGGACATATCCTTTCTGATTGGCGTTTCTGTTTTCTTGGGATATATTCCTAGAAGTGGGATCACTGGGTCAAATGGCAGTTCCATTTTTAATTTTGTGAAAAAGTGTCATACTGGTTTTCACACTGGCTGTACCAGTCTGCATTCCGATCAGCAGTGCAAGAGGGTTCCTTTTTTATTTTTTTATTAAATCTTTATTATTCAGATTATTACATTTGTTTCTCTTTTTCCCCTCCATAGCTCCCCTCCACCCAGCTCCTACCCTTCCCTCTACCCTTACCACCCTCCAGTTGACCTCATCCATAGGTGTATGATTTTTATCCAGTCTCTCCCTGTACACCCCTCACCCATTTCCTCCTAAAAATTATCAGTCCACTCCTTTTCTGTGCTCCCGATTCTATTATATTCACCAGTTTATTCTGTTGATCAAATCTTCAATTCCCTTAATTTTCAGATTCACTTGTTAATAGATACGTATTTATTGTTCATAATTTTTTATCTTTTGCCTTTTTCTTCTTCCTCTTCTAAAAGAGTACCTTTCAGCATTTCATATAATACTGGTTTGGAGTTGATGAATTCCTTTAGCTTTTTCTTATCTGTGAAGCTCTTTATCTGCCCTTCAATTCTGAATGATAACTTTGCTGGATAGAGTATTCTTGGTTGTAGGTTCTTGCTATTCATCGCGTTGAATATTTCTTGCCACTCCCGTCTGCCCTGCATTGTATCTGTTGAGAAATTAGCTGACAGTTGTATGGGTGCTCCCTTGTAGGTAATGAATGGTTTTTCTCTTGCTGCTTTTAATATTCTCTCTTTGTCTTTTGCTCTTGGTACTTTAATTATGATGTGTCTCGGTGTAGTCTTCTTTGGATTCCTTTTATATGGGGTTCTATGTGCTTCCTGGACTTGTAAGTCTATTTCTTGTCCCAGATGTGGGAAGTTTTCAGTCATTATTTCTTTAAATAGGTTTTCAGTATCTTGCTCTCTCACTTCTTCTGGCACCCCCATAATTCTGATGTTGGTACGCTTGAAGCTGTCCCAGAGGCTCCTTACATTATCTTCACATTTTTGGATTCTTTTCTATTCTTGCTTTTCCAGTTGTGTTTTCTGATTCTTTATATTTCAAATTTTTTACTTGATTCTTGTCTTCCTTTATTCTGCTGTTATGTCTCTGTACAATATTTTTTAATTCAGTCAGTGTATGTTTAAATTTTAGTTGGTTCTTTTCCATCTCTAGTTGGATCTTTTTCATCTCCTCTTGGGTCTCGCTAAATTTATCCAACTTTTCTAGGATATTCTTGAAAAACCTTATAAGCGTGGTTTTGAACTCTATATCCAGTCATTTGTTTTCCTCCATTTCTTGTGTCTGTGATCCCTTCCCTTGACTTGGCATTTTCACTATGCCGGGAGAACTTCTGTGTTGGATTCAGCCTTATGATACCAGACTTGCAAAACTGCAGAAGCCTCTCTATTGAGCTTAAGATGGGTGGAGTCTCAGGCTTAAGGGACCGCCTTGCCTTCCAATCGGCCCCACCCTCCACGGTCCCCGTGTCTCACATGACTGGGTAATCACTGAAGCAGTCCCTTGCATATGCGCATGCTCTTCCAGTGCCTCTAGATTGTTGCCTTTCCAGCTCCCCTGTGCTCTGGGACCATATGAGTCTGGGTCCCCAGAGTTTTGCCTGAAACTGGGGTTTAGTGAAGTTAGAAGTGGCACAGTTGGGAGGGTCTGTCTCGTGAAAGCAGCACAATCAGAAGTCTGTCCACTGCGCAGTGCCCTGCGCGCCATGAGGCCTCTGATCTTTTGCGACTCCCCTAAATTTCCGTGCACCTCTCCCTTTCCACAGTCCAAACTCCCCCCGTATGAGTTTCCGCTAGATCTGGGGTTTAGTGTCGTAGGATAAGGGGTTCAATGCCTTTGAGAGTCTCTGTTTCCCTACTGCCAGAGAAAACCAGCCAGGTACTCTGGCACCTGCTTTCTCCACGTGCGCATCACCATACCTCAGCTTTTTGCAGCTCCTCTGGGTCTCCATGAGCCCCTCTCTTTCCTTCTAGTTGTAGAATTTCCATTCAGCCAGCTTTCCTGTGGTTCTGGATGATGTCCGTTCTGTCTTTTATTTGTAGTTTTGAAATTGTTGTGTGAGGCAGCAGTGTCTTGGATTCTCTTTCAGGAGGTTTCCTTTTTCTCCACATCCTTGCCAGCACTTATTGTTTCTTGATTTATTGATGATGGCCATTCTGACAGGCATGAGATGGTACCTCATTATTGTTTTGATTTGCATCTCTCAGATGATTAGTGATTTTGGGTATGTTTTCATATGTCTTTTGACTCTCTGACTAGCCTCTTTAGAAAAGTGTCTATTTAGGTCCTTTGCCCATTTTTTGATTGGGTTTTTTATCTTCCTTTTGTTAAGTTGTATAAATTCCTTGTAAAGTTTGGAGATTAAAACACTTATCTGAGATAGCATTGGAAAATATGTTCTCCCATGCAGTAGTCTTTCTTGATGTTTTGTTGATGCTTTCTTTTGCTCTGCAGAAGGTTTTTATTTTGATGTAGTCCCATTTCTTTATTTTCTTGTTAGTTTTCATTGCTCTAGGAGCTGTATTGATAAAGATATTGCTACGACAAGTTTCTGCTATTTAGCTGCCTATGGCTTCTTCCAAGATTTTTATGGTTTCCTATTTAAGTCCTTTATCCATTTTAAGTTTATTTTTGTGTATGGTATAAGTTGGTGGGCTAGTTTCATTTTTTTTGCAAGTATCTGTCCAGTTTTCCCAACACCATTTATTGAAGAGACTGTCTTGTCTCCATTGTATGTTCTGGCCTCTTTTGTCAAATATTAATTGAGCATACTGACTTATGTCAATTTCTGGGTTCTCTGTTGTTTCATTGGTCTATTTGTCTGTTCTTGTACCAGTACCAGGCAGTTATGAGAACTGTGGCTTAGTAATATAGCTTGATATCTGGTATTGTAATCCCTACAACTTTGTTCTTTTTTCTCAAGATTGCTGCAGCTATTTGGGGTCTTTTTATATTTTTTTTATTCCAGATGAATTTTTGGAGAATTTGTTCTAGGTCTTTGAAGTCTGCTGTTGGTATTTTAATGGGGATTGTGTTGAATTTATAGGTTGCTTTGGGTGGTATGGACATTTTAATGATGTTGATTCTACCAATCCATGAACATGGTATATTTTTCCATATGTTCATGCCTTCATCTATCTCTATTTTAATTAAATCTTTATTATTCATATTATTACATTTTTTTCTCTTTTTCCCCTCCATAACTCCCCTCCACCCACTCCCAACCTTCCCTCTGCCCTTACCACCCTCCCATTGACCTCATCCATACGTGTATGATTTTTGTCCAGTTTCTCCCTGTACACCCCTCTCCCTTTCCCCCTGATAATTATCAGTCCATTCTCTTTCTGTGCTCCTGATTCTATTATATTCACCAGTTTATTCTGTTGATCAAATTTTTAATTCACTTAATTTTTAGATTAAGTTGTTGATAGATATGTATTTGTAGTTCATAATTTTTTGTCTTTCACCTTTCTTCTTCCTCTTCTAACAGAGTATCTTTCAGCATTTCATATAATACTGGTTTGGAGTTGATGAACTCCTTTAGCTTTTTCTTTTAGCTTTGCTGGATAGGGTATTCTTGGTTGTAAGTTCTTGCTATTCATCACATTGAATATTTCCTGCCACTCCCATCTGCCTTGCATTGTATCTGTTGAGAAATCAGCTGACAGTCGTATGGGTGCTCCCTTGTAGGTAATGAACTGTTTTTCTCTTGCTGCTTTTAATATTCTCTCTTTGTCTTTTGCTCTTGGTACTTTAATTATGATGTGTCTTGGTGTAGTCCTCTTTGGATTCTTTTTATATGTGGTTCTGTGTGCTTCCTGGACTTGTAAGTCTATTTCTTTTACCAGATGTGGGAACTTTTCAGTCATTATTTCTTTAAGTAGGTTTTCAGTATCTTGCTCTCTCTCTTCTTCCAGCACCCCCACAATTCTGATGTTGGTACGCTTGAAGCTGTCTCAGAGGCTCCTTACATTATCTTCACATTTTTGGATTCTTTTTTCTTCTTGCTTTTCCAATCTAGTGTGTTCTGCTTCTTTATATTTCAAATTTTGACTTGATTCTTGCCTTTCTCTAGTCTGCTGTTAGGACTCTGTATAATATTTTTTATTTCAGTCAGTGTATGTTTAATTTCTAGTAGGTCCTTTTTCATCTCTAGTTGGACCTTTTCCATTTCTCATTGGATCTTTTGCATCTCTTGGCTCTCGCTAACTTTATCCAACTTTTCTAGGATATTCTTGAAAAACCTTAAAAGCGTGGTTTTGAACTCTATATCCAGTCATTTGTTTTCCTCCATTTCTTTTGTTTGTGATCTCTTCTCTTGTCTCAGCATTTTCACTATGCTGGAAAAACTTCTGTGTTGGATTCAGCCTTATGATAGCAGACTTGCAAAACTGCAGAAGCTTCTCTGTTGAGCTTGGGATGGGTGGAGTCTCAGGGCTGTAGTGGCTGCCTTGCCTTCCAGTTGGCCCCGCCTGCCATGGCCCCTGAGTCTCATGTGACTGGATATTGCTGGAGCAGTCCTTGTGTGTGCGCATAGTGCCTTTAGGCCGCTGCCTCTCTGGCTTCCCTGTGCTCCAGGACCACACGAGTCTTGGTCCCCAGGGTATCACCCGAAACTGGGGCTTAGTGGAGTCAGAAGTGGCACAGTTGGAAGGGTCTGTCTCCCGCCCACTGGCAAAAGCCAGTGGCACAATCAGCAGTCTGTCTTCTGCACTCAATGCTGTTCACACCAGCAGGCCTCTGATCTTTTGTGATTCCCCTAAATTTCCGTGCACCTCTCCCTTTTCACAGTCCAAACTTCTCTCGTATGAGTTTCGGCTGCATCTGGGGTTTAGTGTCATAGGATAAGGGGTTCAATGCCTTTGAGAGTCTCTGTTTCCCTACTGCCAGAGAAAACCAGCCAGGTACTTCGGTACCTGCTTTCTCCACGCGTGCATCACCGTACCTCAGCTTTTTGCAGCTCCTCTGGGTCTCCGTGAGCCCCTCTCTTTCCCTCTAGTTGTAGAATTTCCACTTAGCCAGCTTTCCTGTGGTTCTGGATGATGTCTGTTCTGTCTTTTAGTTGTAGTTTTTAAATTGTTGTGCGAGGCAGCAGTGTAGGTGTTTAGCTATGCTGCCATCTTGGATTCTCTATCTCTTTTTTTTAGCGTCCTGAAATTTTCTGAATATCAGTCCTTTGTCTCCTTGATTAAGTTTATTTCTAGGTATCTTAATTTTTTTGTTGCAATGGTAAATGGGATTGCTTTTAAAAATTTTCTTTCTTGAGTTCATTATTGGTGTATAAAAATCATAGGCTTCTGTTACATTGCCAAATTAATTTATTAAGTCTTTTAGTTTTTAATGGCATCTTTGGGATTTTCTATGTACAATATTATGTTCTATGCGTAAGAACAGTTTTATTCTTTTCCAATATGGATGCCTTTTATTTCTTTTTCTTGTCTGATCACAATGGCTAATACTTCCAGTACTATGTCAAACAAGAGTGGTGAGAGTGAGCATCTCTCTTTTGTTCCTGTTCTTATGGGAAATGGTTTTAATTTTTGCCCATTGAGTATGATGTTGGCTATGGGTTTGTCATATATAGCTTTTATTATTTTGAGATATGAGCCTTCTCTTCCCACCTTGTTGAACATTTTTACCAAGAAAGGATGTTGGATTTCTATCTAATGCTTTTTCTACATTAATGGAAATGATTATATGATTGTTTTTTTAATTTTTTATTAATGTATTACATGTATACATATCTTCACATGCCTCCCCCCACCCTGTGTTGTACAATTGTGAAACTGAAGACCAGAGAGTGGCAGGGATAGGTCCAAGCTACTCAGAGGCAGAATGCTAACGTGAAGGGAGAGTTTGGGTTTCAAAACCAGGGCTTCTTTCTGCAAATGGCTTTGTTTTGAGATGAGAGACACCCAACTACCCAACCTCATTTGGGGTCACTTTTTTGGGGGATACACAGAGACCCACACACTCACATCAGACGAGATGGCCTTATGGCAAAAGATCAGATGAGCTCTTGGTTTTGTTGATCCTTTGAACTGTTTCTTTGGTCTCCATGTTGTTTATCTCCACTCTGATCTGTATTATTTCCTTCCTTCTGCTTACATTGGGCTTTTCTTGTTGCTTTCTTTCTAGCTCTTTGAGTTGTAGCGTTAGGTAATTTATTACCATTGTTTCCTGTTTTGTGCAGTAGGCTTGTAGAGCTATGAACTTCCCTCTCAAGACTGCTTTCACTGTGTCCCATAGATTTTGGATTGTTGTGTTGTCATTGTCATTTGTTGCCATGATGTTTTTTATTTCTTCCTTGATCTGTCTGGTTACCCAGTCATTGTTTAATAGCATGCTGTTTAGTCTCCATGTGTTTGATTTCTTGGTACTGTTTTTATTGTAGTTGATTTCCAGTTTTATGCCACCGTTATCTGAGAAAATGCTTGATATGATTTCTATCTTCTTGAATTTGAAGAGACTTTTCCTATGACATAACATATGGTCTATCTTTGAAAATGACCCATGTGCACTGGAGAAGAATGTATAGTCTATGGCTTTGGGGTGAAATGTTCTGAATATGTCAGTTAATTCCATCTGGTCTAGTGAGTCATTTAGGATTGATGTTTCCTTCTTGATTTTTTGTTTAGAGGATTTGTCCAGTGGAGATAGTGGAGTATTAAAATCTCCAATTATGATTGTATTTCTGTCAATCTCTCTCTTGATATCCTTCAGGAGCTTTTTTTAAATGTATTTAGGTGGTCCAGCATTGGGTGTTATATGTTTACAAGAGTTATTTTTTCTTGTTGGATTGCTCACTTTAGTATTATGAAGCGGCCTTCCTTAGCTCTCTTTTTTAAAATTTTTGTAATTGTGTTACATGTATACACATTTTCCCATTGCCCCTCCCCTCCCAGGTGTACCCCAACTTCCCAGTGTCTTGTGTTCATTGGTTGTGCTTATATGCATGCATACAAGTCCTTTGGTTGATCTCTTATCTACCCCACCTCTCCTTCACCTTCCTGTTGTAATTTGACAGTCTGCTTGATGCTTTACTGCCTCTGTATCTATCCTTTTGTTCATTAGTTTATAATGTTCTTTATTATCCATGAATGAGTGATATCATGTGGTGTTTCTCCTTCATTGACTAGCTTATTTCACTTAGCATAAGGCTCTCCAGTTCCATCCAGGTTGCTGCAAATGGTAAGAATTCCTTCTTTTTTACGACAGCTTAGAATTCCATTGTGTAGATGTGCCATAGTTTTCTGATCCACTCATCTGCTGATAGGCACCTAGACTGTTACCAAATTGTAGCTATTGTAAATTGTGCTGCTATGAACATAAGGGTGCATAAATCTTTTCTCATTGGTGTTTCTAGTTTCTTAGGATATATTCCTAAGAGTGGAATTGCTGGGTCAAATGGGAGTTCCATTTTTAGTTTTTCGAGGAATCTCCATACTGTTCTCCACAGTGGCTGCACCAGTCTGCATTCCCACCAACAGTGCACAAAGGTTCCTTTTTCTCCGCATCCTCACCAACACTTCTCCTTTGTTGATTTGTTGATGACTGTCATTCTGACAGGTGTGAGATGGTATCACATTGTCGTTTTAATTGCATCTCTTGGATACTTAGTGATTTTGAACATGTTTTCATGTGTCTCTTGGCCTTCCTTCTATTGTCTTTTGAAAAGGTTCTGTGTAAGTCCGTTGCCCATTTTTTTTATTGGATCATTTATCTTCGCTTTATTAAGTTGTATAGGTTGGCTGTAGATGTTGGAGATTAAACCTTTATCAGTGATAACACTTACAAATATGTTCTCCAATACAGTGGTCTTTCTTGTTCTTTGTTGATGGTTTTTTTTTCTTTTTTTGCTGTGCAAAGCTTTTTATTTTGATGTAGTCCCATTTGTTTATTTTCTCTTTAGCTTCCATTGCCCTTGGAACAGTATTAGTCAAGAAGTTCTTTCGGAATATGTCTGAGAATGTGCTGCCTGTGGATTTCTCTAGTATTTTTATGGTTTCCCTTCTAATGTTTAAGTCCTGTATCCAGTTAGAGTTTATTTTTGTATATGGTGTAAGTGGTGGTCCATTTTCATTTTTTTGCATGTATTTGTCCAATTTTTTCAACACCATTTATTGAAGAGGTTGTCTTGGCTCCATTATATGTTCATGCCTCCTTTGTCAAATATTAATTGAGCGGAATCTATGATGGCAGCATAGGTAAACAATGACACTGCTGCCTCGCACAACAATTTCAAAAACTACAACTAAAAGACAGAACGGACATCATCCAGAACCACAGGAAAGCTGGAGGAGTGGAAATTCTACAACTAGAAGGAAAGAGAGGGGCTCACAGAGACCGAGAGGAGCTGTAAAAAGCTGAGGTACGGAGACGCGGGCGTGGAGAGAGCGAGTGATGGCAAACCAGGCCAGCTTTCTCTGGCAGGAGGGAGATGGAGTCTCAAAGGCATTGCACCCCTTATCCTACGATACTAAATCCCTGATCCCGCCGAAAGTCATTTGGGGTGGGGTGGGGAGGAAGTTTGGACTATTAAGGGGGAGAAGTGCACGGAAATTTAGGGGAGTCGCAAAAGATCAGAAGTCTGGTGGCGCGCATGGCACTGCGTGCATGCTGATTGTGCTCCTGGCTTTCACGTGTGGGCGGGAGACAGACCCACTCAAGTGTGTCACTTCTAACTTCACTAAACCCCAGTTTCAGGCAAAACTCTGGGGACCCAGACTCGTGTGGTCCCAGAGCACAGGGTAGCCGGAGGAGCAGCAGTCTAGAGGCACTGCGATAGAGAGCGCGCACACAGGGACCACTCCAGCAATTACCCGGTCACGTGAGACTCAGGGGCAGTGAAGGGCAGGGCCGACTGGAAGGCAAGGCAGTCCCTTAAGCCCTGAGACTCCACCCATCCCAAGCTCAACAGAGAGGCTTTTGTGGTTTTTCAAGTCTGGTATCATAAGGCTGAATCCAACACAGATGTTCTCCCAGCATAATAAAAATGCCCAGACAAGGGAAGAGATCACAAACAAAAGAAATGGAGGAAAACAAACGACTGGATATAGAGTTCAAAACCAAGCTTATAAGGTTTTTCAAGAATATCCTAGAAAAGTTGGATAAAATTAGCAAGTCCCAAGAGGAAATGAAAAAGGACCAACTAGAGATGATAAAGGACCAAATAGAAATTAAACATACACCAACTGAAATAAAAAATATTATACAGAGACCTAAGAGCAGACTTGTGGAAGGCAAGAATCAAGTCAAAAATGTGAAATATAAAGAATCAGAAAACACTCAACTGGAAAAGCAAGAAGAGAAAAGAATAAAAAAATGTGAAGATAATGTAAGGAGCCTCTGGGACAGCTTCAAGCATACCAACATCAGAATTGCGGGGGTGCCAGAAGAAGAGAGAGAGCAAGATACTGAAAACCTACTTAAAGAAATAATGACTTGTTGGAAACCAAATATTGTTCTCACTAAATGGATGTAAACAGGAAGCCAGAAGGCTGGTCAACCTTAACTGCTCTGAAAGGTCAGAGCTAATTACTCACTGTTTAGTTGAAACATTTGTTGGTTGAAGCAACCTCTATCTGTTTGTTTCATGTTAATTTCTATTTTTGTTATTTCCTGCCTAAAGGCTAGGGGTGTGTCCCAAAGCCTTAATAAAAGGGAGAAAAAGGCCAGAGCAAGTGGCAGTCCTTTCCACTAGAGGAAGGCTCCCGCCTGGCCCCCCAATATCGCCAAATTAATGCTTTCTAGTCTCTCATTTCCTTTGCGTGCGGCCTCCTTCAGAACCCGAGCCCTGACCCGGGAACCCTGAACCACGCGGGACATGGAAAGAGGTTCCCACATCTGGCGCCTGACCGCGGGACGTCTGGAGGAGAAAGTATTATTCGCCTAAGAGCGAAGGAAGGAAAATTCACCAAGGAAAATGGTGAGGGAAGATTCACCTAGGAAAAGATGAGGGGAATTCAACGTACGCAAAGACCACGGATTAACTACAGAGTCGGGATCTGTAAGTAGGGTGGGAACGTCTTTTGCAGCCAGGCTAATGGGGAAGAATTCGGTTATAAATATACAGTAAACTGTATTATAGACTTTTGGTTTGCATGCTTAAATAATGTGGTTTCTTGTTCAAATTAAAATCTTAGTTTGCATTTGGAATCTGAAATCTGTACTAAGCGAAACTCCACTGCTGAAACCGCCTCTGGTGTGGAGAAATTCAAAGGTGGCAGGAGAGGGCAAGGCTCTCTGCTCTCCTGCAATGAGATTACTTAAGGTTTCACTTAAAAATTATAAGAGAAATCGAAGGGAAATGCTAATCTTGGCCAAATTAGGTGCTAGTTATTACTTCGGAAAGCGAAAAAGAAAGAAAAAATTTAAGATCTGTCTTTATCTTTTAAGCATGAAAAGAAATTAGGCCAGATCTATTACTGATGCTTTCCCCTGAAGTAAGCAGGATGTGGAGGAAGAGAGACACTGTGGCAATCCAGTATGAAAGTCCACTCTCCCAGTATACTAATCTAAAGTCTCCTTTCTCGCCATGAAAAAGTTTTAAAAATTTAGAGATGTGTCTGGAATTTCTGTACTCGTGAGGAGAGAAGCCCGGCTTAAAAAGAAATGCGCGCAATTGTCCACCTTTTTGGACATATTAGACAGGGGTTTAAGCTGGAATCTCTCCGCAAAAGCTGCAGAAAAAGAAAAACCAGAACTGGTCTTTATTTTTTAAGAAAAATGGCGTAAAGGAACCAAAAGGAGATGATTTTGTGTTATTAATCAAGGTTTTCAGCTAAATGCAAATTAAATTGGGAGAAAATAAAATTTCTCTAATAATTAGGAATTCAAAATACATTGTTGATTGGTCTAATAAAAAAGGATTAATTCTGTGATTCCCAACTGACAGTTTAAAAATATAATTGATATCTTAAGATAATTATAAAAAATATTATAATCTTTAAATCATATATGAATATATATATTTGATGGTTTTTTTCCATGTTATAATTTCAAGGCTTTAACAGAGATGATTCTTGTAAAGCTCCATGGGCCCAGAGTAATACAAGAAATTTGTTCTCTCTTTTTAAAGGACATCTTCTTAAATTTAACCGATCTAATATACTTGAAATTTCATGGAAAGCTTTATCAAATAAGAATTAATAACTATATTTTAAATGTTGTGAAGGTTTTGGCCTCTAAGAAGGACACAAGGTAGCACTCTAGGGAGAAGCATAAACACTCAGCCTCTGAGAGATCCAGTCTCTCGGTGTCCTAGATGTCAGAGAGGTAACCATTGGGCAAGACAGTGTAAATCAAAATTTCATAGAAATGGGCAGCCTCTAAATCAAGATACAGGGTATGGTCAACCACCGGGAAATGGCCAGAGGAGTGCCCCCCAGCCCCGTTATTAATAGGGGAAACCTGCCCTGCAAGGCCCACAGTGAATTCCCTCATCCGAGCAACTCCAGGAAGTGCAGGCCTGGATCTTAACAGCACCATAGCGGTCACTTTGACTCCCGATAGTGCTCGGAAAGCTATTCCTACAGGAATTTGGGGTCCTATGTCACCGGGAACTTTAGGATTAATCTTAGGGAGGAGTGGAAACACTTTAAAAGGACTAACTGTTCTGCCTGCAGTCATTGATTCAGATTATGAAGGAGAAATTAAAGTTATACTAGAATGTAATAATATAATGCAAATTACTCCAGGACAAAAAATTGCTCAGATACTAGTTCTACCTTATTTTCAGCAAAGTGAGGCTATAAATAGGAAAAGAGGAATGCAAGGATTTGGAAGCTCAGATATTTATTGGATACACGAAATTATCAAAACCCGTCTTATGATTAATTTAAAAATAGAGGGAAAACAATTCAGGGGTCTAGTGGACACTGGAGCAGATGTTAGTGTTATCAGCAAAGAATTCTGGCCTCCAAACTGGTCCACGACACAAGCTATGGGCTCAGTTAAGGGGGTAGGAATTCCTGATGATACACAATGTAGTGCTGCAGTGTTAAGATGGCAAAATGAGGAAGGACAGACAGGATGGTTTCAACCCTACATCATCCCTAAAATTGCAGTCAATTTATGGGGCCGAGATGTTTTAGAAGTTTTACGGGCATGTATTGTTACTGGCAAAGGACAGCAGTTAATGACTCAGATGGCATATCAACCTTTTTAGGAGCGGTCACTGCTCAGTCTCCTCACCCTCATGCTGATCCAATACAATGGAAAGAGGACAGACCTGTATGGGTGGATCAGTGGCCATTAACCAAGGAGAAATTAGGTCATATTCATGAATTAATACAAGAACAAATAGAAGCTGGCCACATAGAGCCTTCCAATAGTCCTTGGAATACGCCTATATTTACAATCCCTAAAAAGGCCACAGGAAAATGGCAATTATTACATGATCTTAGAGCAATTAATGCTACTATGCATACCATGGGAGCTTTACAACCTGGACTCCCAGCACCTTCACAAATCCCTTTAAATTGGTTTCTTATAGTGGTAGATCTTAAAGACTGTTTTTTCACCATTCCCTTGGCACCTCAAGATAAACAGAGATTTGCATTTTCAGTGCCATCTATTAATAATATAGAACCCATGAAAAGATATCAATGGAAGGTTCTATCTCAAGGAATGGCCAACAGCCCTACTTTGTGTCAAAAATATGTGGCTCAAGCTGTTCAGCTTTTAAGAGACAAATACTCCCAATGTTATATTATCCATTACATGGATGACTTGCAAGCCCAAGGGAAGAACAGACCTTGGCCATGTTTTCCCAATTAGAAGAGGAGCTCCCTAAATGGGGCTTAAGAATTGCTCCAGAAAAGGTACAGAAAGAAACGCCTTTCCAATATTTGGGAACCATAATTGAAAACCAATGCATTAGGCCTCAGAAGGTAGAGATAAGAAAAGACTGTCTTAAAACTTTAAATGACTTCCAGAAATTATTAGGGGACATTAACTGGTTAAGACCTTATCTAAAAATCTCTACGGGAGAAATGACAAATTTATTTAGTATGCTTAGAGGTGACCCTAATCTTTCCTCTCCCCGAACATTAACAGATGAAGCTAGGAATGAATTGCTAAGAGTTGAGCAGGCAATTTCCTTAGCCCAAGTAGCTCGGGTACAGCCCGAATTACCTTTATTGGGACAAATTAACCCCACTGCAAATAGTCCCACTGGAGTCATCTTTCAAAATAAAAATTCTCCTGCTATTATTGAATGGGTCCACCTAGGGCATCAATCCTCTAGAACTACAGTTACATATGTAGAACTAATGGTCCAATTAATATTTCAAATTAGAAAACGTTGTAAACAGCTTAGAGGGGAAGAGCCCCAGTGTATCTACCTCCTCCTCACTGGGAAGTAATTAGAGATATTATTTCAGACTGATATAAATTGGCAAATTGGGTTAAGTGGATATTCAGGGGAATTTAGCTGTCACCTATTAAAACAAATTACTACAATTTTTATATAATACCCCCATTATTATACCAAAAAATACTAGGCAGGAACCTATTCCTGGAGCTTTAACTGTTTTCACTGATAGATCATCTAATGGGAAAGCTGCCTATCATACAGTAAATTCAGACCGAGTTATACTAACCAGTCATACTTCTGTACAAAGAATTGAACTAGAAACAATTAAGGCTGCATTGCAGGATTTCCAAGAACCTCTTAATATCATCTCTGATTCCTTTTACTCTGCAAACTTAGTGAATAGAATTGAAACTTCCTGGTTGAAATGGTTTAGTGACCAAAGTTTATTTTTATTATTTAAACAAGTTCAACAAATTGTACAACAAAGACAATATCCTTTTTATATCACTCACATCAGGGCTCATAGTGTTTTACCTGGTCCTTTAACAAAAGGAAATGCACATGCTGATCAATTGGTCGCTTTATTAAAAGAAGCCTTAGAATCTCATCAGCTTTTACATCAGCCTGCCAAAATGCTGTCTAGACAATTCTCAATCACTCGACAGCAGGCAAAACAGATTATCAAGGAATGTCCCACTTGTGTGTTACATCTGCCTCAAGGGCCTAACACAGGAGTCAACCCTAGAGGTTTACTAAGAGACCATATCTGGCAAATGGATGTAACGCATTATACTTTCTTTGGACGCCTTGGGGCATTACATGTCTCTGTAGACACCTTTTCAAAAGTAATATGAGCTACTGCATCTATAGGAGAAAGGGCAAAACAGGTTATTAATCATTGTCTAGCTGCTTTTGCCGTCATGGGAGTTCCAAAAATTATTAAAACTGATAATGGGCCTGCTTACATAAGCTGTAAATTCCAGGAATTTTGTAAAAGGTGGAAAATTCAGCACATTACAGGAATACCATATAATTCTCAAGGACAGGCCATTATTGAACGACACCATCAGCGACTAAAATCCCAACATGAAAAACAAAAAGAGGGGATGATGGAGAAATCACCTGTGGGTAGGCTGCACCAAGCCTTAATTACTTTAAACTTTTTCACTTGTGATGCTAATGGACAGACACCTATGGAGCTACATTGGTGTCAGGATAAAACAAAAGGAAATGGTTTAGTTAAATGGAAAGATCCCGAATCTGGTTTATGGAAGGGACCCGATCCATTATTAACCTTTGGGAGAGGGTATGCTTGTATATTTCCAGAAAATTTTTCCAAACCCGTGTGGATTCCTGCTAGAAATATTAAACTGCAACAGGGATCCAAGAGAGAAACTAGTCAGACTAATGAACACTTTGCACCTGGAGCCACACCATGTAGCTGCAGACAACCAACTACCTCAGCCACAGAGAGCAACGACTCCAAGCTATCCACTGAAGAAGAGGATCAGGAGGAGGAGAAGCAGAACAACAAACAGCCTGAAGGCCACCAGGAGCATGGTAAAGAGGACGGTACAGACACCTAAGAACGTATTTCTTGCAATACCAATAGTTACCAGCTGTACGGTAATATTACCTGGGGCACAAGGGAAAGTATTCTTGACTTATATTCCTGACCCTTCATGGGTAAGAACCGTTAGGTGTACTGATTCCCCTGTTTCTTTTTTTTTTTTAAGTTAATTTTTATTAATTTTTTATACATATCTCCCCATTGCCCCCCCTCCCTCCCAGGCGTACCCCGACCCCCCAGTGTCTGTGATCATTGGTTATGTTTATAAGCATGCATACAAGTCCTTTGATTGATCACTTATTTATCTCACCTAACTTTAAATCTTTCTGCTATAATTTCACAGTCTGTTTGATGCTTTATGATTTTTGTCCTCCTGAGAATTATCAGTCTACTCCCTTTCTGTGCTCCTGATTCTATTATATTCACCAGTTTATTCTGTTGATCAGATTTTTAATTCACTTGATTTTTAGATTCACTTGTTGACAGATGTGTATTTGTTGTTCATAATTTTTTGTCTTTTACCTTTTTCTTCTTTCTCTTCTAAAAGGGTACCTTTCAGCATTTCATATAATACTGGTTTGGAGTTGATGAACTCCTTTAGCTTTTTCTTCTCTGTGAAGGTCTTTATCTGCCCTTCAATTCTGAATGATAGCTTTGCTGGATAGATTATTCTTGGTTGTAGGTTCTTGTTGTTCATCACGTCGAATATTTCTTGCCACTCCCGTCTGGCCTGCATCGTTTCTGTTGAGAAATCAGCTGACAGTCGTATGGGTGCTCCCTTGTAGGTAATAAACTGTTTTTCTCTTGCTGCTTTTAATATTCTCTCTTTGTCTTTTGCTCTTGGCATTTTAATTATGATGTGTCTTGGTGTAGTCCTCTTTGGGTTCCTTTTCTTTGGGGTTCTGTGTGCTTCCTCGACTTGTAAGTCTATTTCTTTTACCAGATGTGGGAAGTTTTCAGTCATTATTTCTTTAAACAGGTTTTCAGTATCTTGCTCTCTCTCTTCTGGCACCCCCACAATTCTGATGTTGGTACGTTTGAAGCTGTCCCAGAGGCTCCTTACATTATCTTCACATTTTTGGATTATTTTCTCTTCTTGCTTTTCCAGTTGAATGTTTTCTGCTTCTTTATATTGCAAATTTTTGACTTGATCCTTGCCTTTCTCTAGTCTGCTGTTAGTACTCTGCGTAATAGTATTCATTTCAGTCAGTGTATTTATTATCTTCTCTTGGGTCTCACTAAATTTATCCATCTTTTCTAGCATATTTTTGCAAAACCTTATAAGCGTGGTTTTGAACTCTATATCCAGTCGTTTTTTTTCCTCCATTTCTTTTGCTTGTAATCCCTTCCCTTGTCTCGGCATTTTCACTGTGCCGGGGAAACTTCTGTGCTGGATTCAGCCGCAGAAGCCTCTGCTGAGCTTGGGAGGGTGGAGTGTCAGGGCTTAAGGCACCGCCTTGCCTTCCAGTCGGCCCCGCCCTCCACGGCCTCTGAGTCTCACGTGACTGGGTAATGGCTGGAGCGGTCCTTGTGTGCGCGCACCCGCAGTGCCTCCAACCGCTGCCTTTCGGGCTCCCCTGCGAACCAGGAGCACACGAGTCTAGGTCCCCAGGGTTTCGCCCAAAACAGGGGCCCAGTGGACTCAGAAGTGGCACAGATCGGAGGGTCTGTCTCCCGCCCACTCGCGAAAGCCAGCGGCACAATCAGCAATCCGTCCTCCGCGTGGTGCCGTGCGTGACCAGACCTCCGATCCTTTGCAACTCCCCTAAATTTCCGTGCACTTCTCCCTTTTCACAGTCCAAACTCCCCCCGTATGAGTTTCGGCTGGATCTGGGGTTTAGTGTCGTAAGAGAAGGGGTTCAATGCCGTTGGGAGTCTCCGTTTCCCTCCCGCCAGACAAAGCCAGCCAGGTACTCCGCTCGTCTCCGTACCTCAGCTTTTTGCAGCTCCTCTGGGTCTCCGTGAGCCCCTCTCTTTCCCTCTAGTTGTAGAACTTCCACTCAGCCAGCTTTCCTGTGGTTCTGGATGGTGTCCGTTCTGTCTTTTAGTTGTAGTTTTGAAATTGTTGTGTGAGGCAGCAGTATAGGTGTTTACCTATGCCGCCATCCTCCCCTGTTTCTTGTAGTCTCTAATAAGGGCAAAATTAAGTAACTAAATATTTCTTAAAATTCCAACATTAGAATTTAAAATGACAAAAAGCCCATAGCTGCCTGTATTCTTAAGCTAGAGGTGGGGCAACATTTGTGGCTTGTGAATCAGACATAACCATTTACTAAATTTGCTTTGCTTTTTAAATTGAGATACCTACTTTAATTAATAAATTAGCTTTTTAAATAAAAATCAAAAGTTTTCAGCTAAATAAAGAGCCAATATTTTTGTAAGCAATTTGATTAAATATTCTAATAAAGTAACTAAGAACTTGTCTATACAAAAAAGAAATTGATAGCCAGTTTAAAATTGAATTGCCATGGCCTAGAACAAAAGAATTTCCTTACATAATATTATTCTACAATGTCATTATAATTTTTTTTTACAAATATCCCAAACAAACTTACAATCTAATTCTCTGAATATTTGGTAGCAATTTAATAAATAAATAAATAAATAAATAAATAAATAAATAACATAAAAGGAATTAAGGCAGTGAGAAGGCACTTGAGCATTCTATATTGGTTTTTCTTGCTCTTTTTGCCAAGAAGGACCCTCCCACAGCTGTCGCCTGAGCTTTCTGTTCATGCTGAGGTTGAAGCCTAGTGTTGGCTGGTACCATGAATCTGTCTCTCATCCAATGGTGTGAGCTGGGCCCTTCCTGGAGAAGAAAACCTGGGTTCCCCAAGATATGTGATCAGTGCTGGGACCCTTCCAGCAGGCGAGGGGATCCCAAGGCAGGTACTGGGCGTGGAGGCCACAAGGGCATCGGCTACCAAGGAGACGGAACTGAACCTCACATCAACCTTCTTGGCCCCGGAGGATGGCTGGTTAGCCAGAGACAGGCAACTGGAACTTATATGTTACACCGACCACCACCTAAGCCAGGAACTGGGCCTTATGCCTCCCTGCTTTCCTATGATGGGTAAGGTGGGTTGGTACCGTATGGTAGTTCCTGACCTAAGACAGGCACAGTCGCAGAGGGGCCATCAGGAGAAAACTTGGGGATCAACAGAGGTGAGGCACAGATCCTCACCCCCCCCCAAAATTGCAGGGGCTTGAACCTTCGCCCTTTCTGAGGGAGGTCTCCTGCCCCATGGCTGCTTCACTTCCCACGCCCAGCTCCCAACGGGATCCAGGTGACAAGACAGAGACTTGGCCCAGCTCCGTTCGGGACACAAATGACAGACAAAGATTTGGTGCAGCTCAGATCGGGACCCAGCAACAGACAGACTTGGCTGACAGCTGCCCTATATTCTAAATCCAACTTAACACCAGGAATGCTCAGGGCCTACTCAAGAATGCAAATAAATCCTTTCCACTAATATTTACAGGATAAAACTAAGATTGTTGTTAGAATATTAAATTTAATAATAAAATAGTAGTTAAATTTTCAAATTAATTTAATTGGTTAATTGAAATAGGTGAATATTCAAGAAAATTTAATTGTACTGGAAAACAGTAGTTCCTAAAGTATTAACTTAAATTTCTATTGGTAGTTCATTGGATGGTAAAATTACTCAACATGCAATAAACATAAAGCAGTCATATTTGCATTATAAAAAATTTTCCAAAAGCATCATAATTACATAAAAAAGGGGGATGGTACAGTAATATTATGTAAGAAAAAAGCATCTTGTAAGCAAATTACATCTAGAAAAATTTTTTTACTTAACAGCAAGACACCCATGAAATACATACATAGTATTAAAATAAGCCAAAGGAAAATCATTTGGGCAAAAATAAAAAGGATCCAAAGTCAAATTTATAGAAAAATTCCTTTACTAACTTTTGGTCGAGAATGTGTATATATTTTCAGAAAAACAGCTCCAAAACCATGTGAATTCCTACAACAGAGAATGCTCCAGCTATGAAGACTAGAGGAGAAGCAGTCCAGAGATGGAAGATGCTGACGACACCTTGCCATCCTAACAGTCAGCAGCTGTGCATCGATGCAGGTTGCCCAGGACCAAACCAGAGAGGGTCAGACCTGCATTGCCACCATTTGTCCACCATCCAGAACTGAAATATCATTGCTAATATGTACATTCAAAAAACTGTTGGACATTGAAACTGGGACTCAAAGGACTGTTGGTCCAGAAAGAAAGATACTATAGACTTATTCATTTACCTCTTAGCATAGCCATTGTTGCTTGTCTTATTTTTTGTTCTTAATATTTATTTCTAGTCTGTAGGTGCAAGATTTTTTTAGAGGAAAAGAAAACAGGGGAGATGTTGGAAACCAAATATTGTTCTCACTAAATGGATGTAAACAGGAAGCCAGAAGGCTGGTCAACCTCAACTGCTCTGAAAGGTCAGAGCTAATTACTCACTGTTTAGTTGAAACATTTGTTGGTTGAAGCAACCTCTATCTGTTTGTTTCATGTTAATTTCTGTTTTTGTTATTTCCTGCCTAAAGGCTAGGGGTGTGTCCCAAAGCCTTAATAAAAGGGAGAAAAAGGCCAGAGCAAGTGGCAGTCCTTTCCACTAGAGGAAGGCTCCCGCCTGGCCCCCCAATATCGCCAAATTAATGCTTTCTAGTCTCTCATTTCCTTTGCGTGCGGCCTCCTTCAGAACCCGAGCCCTGACCCGGGAACCCTGAACCACGCGGGATGTGGAAAGAGGTTCCCACAATGACTGAAAACTTCCCACATCTGGTAAAAGAAATAGACTTACAAGTCCAGGAAGCATACAGAACCCCATATAAAAGGAATCCAGAGAGGACTATACCAAGACACATCATAATTAAAGTACCAAGAGCAAAAGACAAAGAGAGAATATTAAAAGCAGCAAGAGAAAAACAGTTCATTATCTATAAGGGAGCACCCATACGACTGTCAGCTGATTTCTCTTCAGAAACGATGCAGGCCAGACGGGAGTGGTAAAAAGTATTCAACATGATGAATAGCAAAAACCTACAACCAAGAATACTCTATCCAGCAAAGCTATCATTCAGAATTGGGCTGATAAAGAGCTTCACAGATCAGAAAAAGCTAAAGGAGTTCATCTACTCCAAACCAGTATTATATGAAATGCTGAAAGGTACTCTTTTAGAAGAGGAAGAAGAATTAGGTAAAAGATAAACAATTATGAACTACAAATACATACCTATCAACAAGTGAATCTAAAAATTAAGTGAATTAAAAATTTGATCAACACAATAAACTGGTGAACATAATAGAATTAGGAGCACAGATAGGGAGTGGACTGATAATTCTCATAGGGAAAGGGGGGAGGGGTGTACTGGACAAAAATCATACACCTATGGACTCATCAACTGTGGGGGAAGTTAAGGGTAGAGGGAGGGGTGGGAGCAGGGTGAAGGGGAGCTATGGAGGGGAAAAAAGAGAAATAAATGTAATAATCCGAATAATAAAGATTTAATTTTTAAAAAATTAATTGAGCATAGTTGTTTGGGTGAATATATGCATTCTCTATTCCATTGTTCTATATCTGTTCTTGTGCCAGTACCAGCCTGTTTTGAGAACATTTGCTTTGTAATATAGCTTGAAATCTGGTATTGAGATCCCACCTACTTTATTCTTCTTAGGATTGCTGTGGCTATTTGGGGTCTTTTTTTTCCAGATAAATCTTTGAAGAGTTCTTTCTAGGTCTGTGAAATACATCGTTGGTATTTTAATGGGTAGTGTATTAAATCTATAGATTGCTTTGGGTAGTCTGGACATTTTAATGATGTTGATTCTCCCAATACATGAGCATAGTGTACCCTTCCATCTGTTTACATCTTCCTCTATCTCTTTTTTCAGTGTCCTGTAGTTTTCTGCATATAGGTATTTTACCTCCTTAGTTAGGTTTATTTCTAGGTATCTTAATTTTTTTGGTGCGATGGTAAATGGGATTGCTTTTTTAGTCTCTTTTTCTGTAATTTCACTATTGTACAGAAATGTCATAGATTTCTTGGCATTAATTTTGTATCCTGCTACATTGCAGAATTCATTTATTAAGTCAATTAGTTTTTGGATGAAGTCTTTTGGGTCTTCTTTATCTCTTGTTATGTCCTTCTCTTTGAGATGTAATTTGTCAGATATAAGTATTGCAACCCCAGCTTTTTTATCCATTTCCATTTGCTTCAAATACCATCTTCCATCCCTTCACCCTCAATCTGTGTGCATCTCTCTTTCTGAGGTGCGTTTTTTGTAGACAGCTCATATATGAATCATGTTTTTTTAATCCAATAGGTTACCCTATGGCTTTTGATTGAATTATTTATTCCATTTACATTTAAAGTTATTATTGATAGGTACTTGTCTGTCGCCATTTTTAGTCTTTACTCCCGAGTTCCTTCTTCACTTCCTATTTCTTTTTTTTAATGCAGACCCTTTAACATTTCTTGCATTGATGGTTTGGTGGTAATATATTCACTTAGTCCTTTTTTATCTGTGAAGCTCCTGATTTCACCTTCAATTTTGATTAAAAGCCTTGGAATCAGACCATTCCTTTCCATGACTTTGTATGTTTCATTCCATTCCCTTATGGCCTGATGAGTTTCTGTTGACAATCAGTTGTTAGTCTAAAGGCGGTTCCTTTGTAGGTTACTTTCTCTTTCTTTCTGGCCGCTTTAAGATTCTTACTTTATCATTGGTGTCTGCCAATTTAATTATAATGTGCCTTAGTGCCAGTTTTTTGGGGTTAATTTTGCTTGGGACTGTGTTAGTTTATTGGATTTCTGTGTGTTTTCATTCCTATATCAGGGAAGTTTTCTGTCATTAGTTCTTCAAACAGTTTTTCTATTTCTTGCTCAGCTCCCACTCTTTCTGGAACCCCAATTATATGGATGTTGTTTTGTTTCATGTTATCCAAAGTTCCCATAGGCTCTCCTCTTGCTTTTTGATTTTTTTTTCTAGAAGCTGCTGTACTTGGGCATTTTTTCCTACCTTGTCTTCTAGCTCACTGATGTGGTCCTCTGCTTCTTCTAGTCTACTTTTGATGCTTTCTATTGAGTTCTTTACAGCAGTGATGTCATTTTTCATGTTTTCTTGATTCTTCATTTCTTCTTAGTTCTTATTGATTTCCTCTTCGCTTTTCTTCATTTTCTCTTGGCTATTACTCTTATTGTCTATTTTGTCTTCCATTCTTTTCAGCCACCTTATGACCATTTCTCTGAACTCTTTCTCTGGCAGGTTTATTCCTGCTTCTATTTAGTTCACTTTCTTTTCTGGTGATACCTGCTGTTCTGTCATATGTGGGCTGTTTCTTCGTCTGCCCATGGTCTTCCTTTTCCAGGTGTCTGGTTATGTAGTTCTCTCTCCTACGTTGATTTAAAGGCACAAACTACACTACAACCAGGTACAACACACAAGGCACTGAACAGAAATGTATTCACGATGTTAATAACCACAAATAATGTAAACACCAATGAAAGACAAAGTAGGGTTAAGTAGAGAAAGAAGAAGAGAAAGATGAGGAAAAAAGAAAAGAAAGAAGTGCCAAAATCAAATTGGGAGAAGGGGAAAAATAAATAAATAAAAGAAGAAGAAGAAAAAGAAAAGAGAAAGAAAAAAAATCAGAGAGATAAGAAAGAGAATAAGAGAGAAAAAGGGAACAAATTATATATGTGAAGAGAAAAGTGCAATAGAACAGTCACAAATCCCAACAAATGCTGGCAACAAGTACCTGAAGAGTAATACACACTACAAATAACAACTAATATCAAGGTATGTGAGGAAAAAAAGAGGTAAAAAACCAAAACAAAGCAAACAAAAAGCAAAATAAAACCAGTAGAATAAGCAAAAACAATCTCACAAAAAAGTATAAAAAATTGATATAATCACCGTTAGGGCTAAGAACAACCAAAGGACATAGGGAAAAACAATTTTTTGGATAGTGAACACTAGAAGAGAGAGGTTTGTATGGACTTGCAGTAGGGGATTTGAAATTAGATATATAAGTGGGGTGAAAGTTTAACCAGGTAAAAAGAAAGAATAGGGAGAATCTAAAGTTGGAAAAGGGAAAAAGAAACAAGACAACAAAATGGGAAAAGTTAGGAAGAGAGTGTTGGCATAAAGGTAGAGTTGAGATAGAGTAAAATTATGCAAAAGGAAAGATGAAAATAGAATATAGAACTCTAATCCCAAAGTAAAATAATGAGAAAATAAAATGACACCTGTTTTTTTCCCAAAAAGGTAAAATAGTAGTAGTAATAATACTAGTTGAAAACAAAAATGTAGTAATTAAAAAGGTATAATCAATTGAGGAGAAAAGAAAAAAATAGTTTTTTAATTAAAATATGCAAAAAATAAAGTAAAATAAAGAAAAAATAAAAAAATAGAATGGGCAGTAGTGGAGGTCATTCACTTCCACTATTGTTCTGTTTGGCACTCTTGTTTCCCAGTCGTGAGGGTATTGCAGTTCCCTGTGTTCCACTGCTGAGGTGTGTCTTAATCTCTTTATTTTTTTGTGATTATGTGAGAGTCAATTTGTGAGTCATCTGCTGGGTGGCAGTGTTTCAGTATTGACCTCTGAGACTAAGCAAAGGATTCCTCTAGCCTGTGCTTAGGTCTGCTACTCTGTGGTACTCAATACTGGTTTGTGGGATGGCTTGCTCCAGAGCTGATTCTCTGCTGGTTATTCTGCTCTCCGATCCCCAGGTTCCAGAAAAACTTTCCCCTGCAGTCTCACAGGATGTCTTTAATTGTGTGATTCTATGTATTGAACTTAGCAATCAGAAGCCAGGGTCTGTAGAGCTGTCTGTGCACCTCCCTTCCCCACTCCTGTTCAACCAGGTGGGACACTGTAATAACTCCCAGGCTGTCCTTCTGCCTCAGGTCAAAATGGTTGCTTTCTAGAGCTCCCCTTTGTTAATAGCTCCGAAGGTTCCCTTCCACATTTAGGGATCACACCTTCCCCCACATCTACGGATTTCTTTAGATGCAGCTTTGCCCAGTCTAGTTCCCACAGTGTGCACGTCTCTGTTCTGTGGGATAGGAGACCTCACCTTATCCCAGGTGAAATCTGGCCTTTCTGTGTGGCATGTGGAGCTCCGCTGAGTTCAAGTGTTTGTGCCAATTGGAGAACAGTGTTCTGGGTTCCCCGGCTGTTTGGTGGGTGTTGCAGCTGTTGCTTTGAGACCGCCATAGACATACACTTCCCCTTGCAAGATGGCGTGGTCTCCGAGTTTGCGCTGGTGGCTCCGGCAGACAAAAACCCCGTGGCAGTGAGTCTGTCTGGTCAGGAGAGTCCCGTTCAGCAGCCCCCCACTTCTCCTGGAGGGTAACTGACTCTTAACTTGCCAACAAACACTCCCAGTGAGACTCTCTGCTCCTCTCTCCCTCTGCCCAGCGATAAGGCTCCAGACACCATCTGTCTATTTCGCCGCCATTTTTTTCTCCCTTCCTTATCTCTTGATATGTCCTTCACTTTGAGATCTAATTTGTCAGATGTAAGTATTGCAACCCCAGCTTTTTAAAAAAATTTTCATTTGCCTGAATAACTGTCTTCCATCCTTCACCCTCAGTCTGTATGCATCTTTTTTTCTGAGGTGGGTTTTTTGTAGACAGCAGATATATGGGTCATGTTTTCTTATGCAATCCATTACCCTATGTCTTTTGATTGGAAGATTTAATCCATTTGCATTTAATGTTATTATTGACATGTACTTATTTGTCGCCATTTTTATTCTTTACTGCTGTGTTCCTTCTTTGCTTCCTATTTCTTTTTTTTACAGCAGACGCTGTAACATTTCTTTCATTGCTGGTTTGGCAGTAATAAATTTCCTTAGTCCTTTTTTGTCTGTGAAGCTCCTGATTTCACCTTAAATTTTGATTGAAAGCTTTGCTGGATACAATATTTTTGGATTCAGACTCTTCCTTTGCATGACTTTATATTTGATTCCATTCCCCTCTGGCCTGATGAGTTTCTGTTGAGATATTAGTTGTTAGTCTGATGGGGATTCCTTTCTCGGTAATTTTCTATCTTTTTC
The DNA here is from genome assembly GCA_011751065.1 of Lasiurus cinereus. Taxonomy (NCBI): domain Eukaryota; kingdom Metazoa; phylum Chordata; class Mammalia; order Chiroptera; family Vespertilionidae; genus Lasiurus; species Lasiurus cinereus. The sequence goes on from JAAGEH010000381.1 coordinate 2,095,896, forward strand.
TGGTTGCTTTTAAGATTCTTTGTCGTTGGTGTTTGCCAATTTAATAATAATGTGACTTGATATTGATCTTTTGGGGTTCATTTTGCTTGGGACTCTGTGAGCTTCTTGGATTTGTGTCTATTTTTTCTTCCCTTTATCAGGGAAGTTTTGTGCCATTATTTCTTCAAACAGGTTTTCTATACCTTGCTCAGTTTCCTCTCCTTCTGAGACCCATATTATGTGGATGTTGTTTTATTTTGTGTTATCCCAAAGTTCCCTGCTTTTCAATTTTTTTTGCTAGAAGCTGCTCTACTCAGTTTTTCCTACCTTGTCTTTTAATTCAGTGATGCAGTCCTCTGCTTCTTCTAGTGCACTTTTGATGCTTTCTATTGAGTTCTTTATAGCAGTGATGTCATTTTTCCTTTTTTCTTAGTTCTTCTTCATTTTCTCTTGGTTCTTACCATATTGTTGAATTTGTCTTCCATTATTTTCAGCCACCTTATGACTATTTCTCTGAATTCTTTCTCTAATAGGTCATTTGCCTCTATTTTTTTTTACTTCCTTTTCTGGTGATGCCTTCTTTTGTTTCATATGCATGCTGCTACTTTGTCTGCCTCTGGTCTCTCTTCTCTGGGTGTCTGGTTATGTATTTCTCTGTCCTGCATTGATTTAGTGATACAAAATACAACATAACCAGGTACAACACAGAGGCATTGAACAGAAATGTATTCACTATGTTAATAACCACAAATAAGATGACCACCAGAGAGAGAGACACAAATTAGGGGAAAGTAATGAAAGAAGAAGAGAGAAAAGAGGAAAAAAAGAAAAAAACAAGAGTACCAAAATGAATTTGGGAGAAGGGAGAAAAAAGAGGAAAATTAAAAAAAGAAAAAAAGAAAAAAGAAGAAAGAAAAAAAAGTAGGAGAGAAAAGAAAGAGAACAAGAAAAAAAAGGGGGACAAATTACATATATGAAGAGAAAACTCCAATAGAACAGGCTCCAATCCCAACAATGCGGCAACAAGTACTTGGAGATTAATACAAACTACAAGTAACAACTAATATCAAGGTAGGCAAGGGAAAATAGAGATAAAAAACAAAAAGTAAAATAAAGCCAGTAGACTAAGCAAAAACAATCTCACAAAAATTTATAAAAAATCGATATAATCAACATTCAAGCAAATAACAACAAAAAGACATAGAGAAAAACAATTTTTTGGATAGTGAAGATAGAGAAGAGAGAGGTGTGTATGGACTTAGAATAGGAGATTGGAAATTAGATATATAAGTGGGGTGAAATTTTGACCAGGTAAAAAGAAAGAATAGGGAAAATCTAAAGTAGGAAAAGGGTAAGAGAAACAAGACAACAAAATGGGAAAAGTTAGGAAGAGATTTATGGCATAAAGGTAGAGATGAGATAGAGTAAAATGATGCTAAAGGAAAGGTGAAAATAGAATATAGAACTCTAATCTCAAAGTAAAATAAAGAGAAAATAAAATGACACTTCTTATTTTCAAAAAGGTAAAATAGTAGTAGTCATAATACTGGTTGAAAATAAAAATGTAATAATTAAAAAGGTAAAATAAATTGAGGAGAAAAAGAAAAAATTAGTTTTTTAATTTAAAGATAAAAAACAAACAAAAACAAAACAAAAAATAAAAGAATAGAATGTGCAGTAGTGAAGGTCATTCACTTCCTCTATTGTTCTGTTTGGCATGCCTGTTTCTCAGTTCCACTGGTGCTCATGTTGTAAGCCAGTCCTGGTTTTTAAGCAGGCGGTGTGTCTTAATCTCTTTATTCTTTGTGATTATGCAAGAGTCAATTTGTGAGTCATCCCTTGGGTGGCAGTGTTTTGGAATTGACCTCTGAGACTATAGGTCCTCTATAGTCTGTGCTTAGATCCTGCTTTCCCTGTGGCACTCAGTACTGGTTTGTGGGAGTAGGTTGCCCAGAGCTGATTCTCTGATGGTTTTTCCCGCTCTGATCCCCAGATTCCAGAAAAACAGCTTCCCCCTGCAGTCTCTTAGGATATCCCCAAATGGGTGATCCTGTATATTGGGCTTAGCATTCAGAAGCGAGAATTTGAATTGGAAAGGGAGCAAGTCAGCACAGTCTCCCTTCCCCGCTCCTGTTCAAGCAGCCAGCACACTTTAATAAGTCCCAGGCTGTCCTTCTGAGTCAGATCAAAATGGGTTGCTTTCTAGAGATACCCTTTGTTAACAGCTCTGAGGGCCCCCTTTTACATTCAGGGATCACACCCTGCCCAACAGCCACGGATTTCTCTAGGTGCAGCTTTCCCCCGGTCCAGTTCCCACAGTGTGCGCATCTCTCTGTTCTGCGGGACCAAAGACCTCACCTTATCCCAGGTGAAATATGACCTTTCTGCACGGAATGTAAAGCTCCTCTGAATCCGAATGTTTGCACTGATTGGCGAGTGGTATTCTGGGTCCCATAGCTGTTTGGTGGGAGCCGCAGCTGTAGGTTTTCAGCCCTCTGTAAACATTCACTTTCCCTTTCAAGGTGGCGTGGTCTTCACGTCTGAGCTGGTGGCTCAGGAAGAAAACACCCCATGGCAGTGGGGCTGCCAAGTCAGGGGAGCCCTGTCCAGCAGTCCTCAACCTTCTCTTGGAGGATAACTGTTCCTTAACTCGCTAACAAACACTCCTAGTGCGACTCTCAGCTGTTCTCTCTATCTGCTCAGCAACAAGGCTCCAGACATGTCTGTCTATTTCACCGTCATTTTTTCCTCCTGACCGTTCAATTTCCTCTGATTATATGGTTTTTATCTCTCACTTTGTTTATGTGATGTATCATGTTTATTGATTTGCGGATATTGTACCATCCCTGCATTCCTGGGATGAATCCTACTTGGTCATAGTGTATGATCTTTCTGATGTACTGCTGGTTCTGCTTTGCTAGAATTTTGGTGAGGATTTTGGCATCTATGTTCATGAGAGATATTGGCCTATAATTCTCTTTCATTGTGTTGTCTTTATCTGTTTTGGTATTAGGGTGATGGTGGCTTCATAGAAGGTGTTTGGAAGTATTCCTTCTTCTTGAATGTTTTTGAATAGTCTGAGGAGGATAGGTTTTAATTCTTCCTTGAATGTTTGGTAAAATTCCCCTGTGTAGCCATCTGGTCCCAGGCTTTTATTTGCTGGAAGCTTTTTGATGACTGCTTCAATTTCTTCCATAGTTATTGGACTATTGAGATATTTAGATTCTTCCTTATTGAGTTTTGGAAGGTTATATTTTTCTACGAATATGTCTATTTCTTGCATGTTGTCCAATTTGTTGGAATAGAGTTGTTCATAGTATTTTTTAACAATCCTTTTTACTTCCACAGGGTCTGTTGTTATTTCTCCTCTTTCATTTCTGATTTTGTTTATTTGGGTCTTCTCTCTTTGCTTCTTGGTGAGCCTGGCTAGAGGTCCATCAATCTTGTTTATCCTTTCAAAGAACCAGCTCTTGGTTTTGTTGATCTTTTGAATTGTTTATTTGATCTCCATGTTGTTTATCTCCACTCTGATCTTTACTATTTCCTTCCTTCTGCTTACACTGGGCTTTTCTTGTTGCTCTTTCTCTAGCTTTTTGAGTTGTAGGGTTAGGTAATTTATTACCATTGTTTCCTGTTTTTTTTTGCAGTAGGCTTGTAGGGCTATGAACTTCCCTCTGAAGACTGCTTTCACTGTGCCCCATAAATTTTGTATTGTTGTGTTGTAATTGTCATTTGTTGCTATGATGTTTTTTATTTCTTCCTTGATCTCTCTGGTTACCCAGTCGTTGTTTAATAGCATGCTGTTTAGTCTCCATGTGTTTGATTTCTTTCTATTGTTTTTATTATAGTTGATTTGCAGTTTTATGCACTGTGGTCTGAGAAAATGCTTGATATGATTTCTATCTTCTTGAATTTGGAGAGACTTTTCTTATGACCCAACATATGATCTATCTTTGAAAATGACCCATGTGCTCTAGAGAAGGATGTATATTCTGTGGCTTTGGGGTGAAATGTTCTGAAGATGTCAATTAATTCCATGTGGTCTAGTGAGTCATTTAGGATTGATATTTTTTTGCTGATTTTTTGTTTAGAGGATTGATCCAGTGATGAAAGTGGGGTATTAAAGTCTCCTACTATGATTGTATTGCTGTCAATCTCACCCTTAATATCCTCCAGGAGTTTTTTTTTATGTATTTAGGTGCTCCTATATTGGGTGTGTATATGTTTACCAGAGTTATTTCTTCTTGTTGAATTGTTCCCTTTAGTATTATGATGTGTCCTTCTTTATCTCTTGTTATGTCCTTCACTTTGAGATCTAATTTGTCAAATATAAGTATTCCAACCCCAGATTTTTTTCATTTCCATTTGCCTGGAATACCATCTTCCATCCCTTCACCCTCAATCTGTGTGCATCTCTTTTCCTGGTTGGGTTTCTTATAGACAACAGAAATATGGATCATATTTTCTTATCCAATCGCTTACCCTATGTCTTTTGATTGGAACATTTAATCTGTTTACATTTAAAGTTATTATTGATAGGTACTTATCTGTCACCATTTTTAGTCTTTACCCTCGAGTTCCTTCTTTGCTTCCTATTTCTTTTTATTACAGCAGACCCTGTAACATTTCTTGCATGGCTGGTTTGGTGGTAATATATTCCCTTAGTTCTTTTTTGTCAGTGAAGCTTCTGATTTTACCTTCAATTTTGTTTGAAAGCCTTGCAGGGTACAGTATTCTTGGATTCAGTCCCTTCCTGTGCATGACTTTGTATATTTCATTCCATTCCCTTCTGGCCTGATGAGTTTCTGTTGAGAAATCAGTTGCTAGTCTTACGGGGTTTCCTTTGTAGGTAACTTTCTGTTTCTCTCTAGCCGCTTTTAAGATTCTTACTTTGTTGTTGGTGTTTGCCAATTTAATTATAATGTGCCTTGGTGTCGGTTTGTTGGGGTTCATTTTGCTTGGGACTCTGTGAGCTTCTTGGATTTGTGTGGGTTTTTTCTTTCCTGTATTAGGGAAGTTTTCTGATATTATTTCTTCAAACAGGTTTTCTAATCCTTGCTCAGTTTCCGCTCTTTCTGGGACCCCAATTATATGGATATTGTTTTGTTTTGTGTTATCCCAAAGATTCCTTAGGCTCTCCTCTTCCTTTTCCTTTTTTTTCCTAGAAGCTGCTGTACTTGGTATTTTTTCCTAAGTTGTCTTCTAGCTCACTGATGCCGTCCTCTGCTTCTTCTAATATATTTTTGATGCTTTCTATTGAGTTCTTTATAGCAGTGATGTCATTTTTCAATTCTTCTTGATTATTCTGCATTTCTTCTTGCTTCATCTTCATTTCCTCTTGGCTCTTCTTTATTTCCTCTTGGGTCTTATTCATTTCCTCTTGGATCTTACTCATATTGTCAATTTTGTCTTCCATTCTTTTCATCCACCTTATGATCATTTCTCTGAACTCTTTCTCTGGCAGGCTTATTTCTGCTTCTATTTTGTTTACTTCCTTTTCTGGTGATAGCTGCCTTTCTGTTATATGCGGGCTGTTTCTTCTTCTGCCCATGGTCTTTCTTCTCCGGGTGTCTGGTTATGTAGTTCTCTCTCCTATGTTGATTCAAAGGCACAAACTACAACATGACCAGGTACAACACACAAGGCACTGTTCAGAAATGTATTCTCGATGTTAATAACCACAAGTAAAGGACCACCAATGAAAGACAAATTAGGGGTAAGTAGAGAAAGAAGAAGAGGAAAATGAGGAAAAAAGAAAAGAAAGAAGTGCCAAAATCAAATTAGAAGGCGGAAAAATAAAATAAAAAATAAAAAGGAGAGGAAGAAGAAGAGAAGAGAGAAAGAGAAAAGAGTCAGAGAAAAAAGAAAGAGGATAAGAGAGAAAAGGGGAACAAAATATAGATATGAGGAGAAAACTCCAATACAACAACCACTAATCCCAGAAAATGCCGGTAATAAGTACCTGAAGATTAATACAAACTACAAATAACAACTAATATCAAGGGAGGCGAGGGAAAAGAGAGGTAAAAAACAAACCAAAACAAAGCAAACAAAAAGCAAAATAAAACAAGTAGAATAAGCTACAACAATCTCACTAAAAATACAAAAAATCGATATAATCACCGTTGAGGCAAACAGTAACAAAAGGACATAGAGAAAGACAACTTTTTGGATAGTGAAGACAAGAAGAGAGAGGTTTGTATGTACTTGGAGTAGGGAATTTGAAATTAGATATATAAGTGGGGTGTAATTTTGACCAGGTAAAGAGAAAGAATAGGAAGAATCTAAAGTTGGAAAAGGGAAAGATAAACAAGACAACAAAATGGGGAAAGTTAGGAGGAGAGTGTTGTCATAAAGGTAGAGTTGAGATAGAGTTAAATTATGCTAAAGTAAAGATGAAAATTGAATGTAGAACTCTAATGTTCTCTAATATAAAGAGAACACAAAATGACACTTGTTTTTTTCCAAAAAGGTAAAATAGTAGTAGTAATACTAGTTGAAAACAAAAATGTAATAATTAAAAAGGTAAAATTAATTGAGGAGGAAAGAAAAAAATAGTTTGTTAATTAAAATATGCAAAAATAAAAAAATAAAACAAAAATTTTTTAAAAAGAGAAATAGAATGGGCAGAAATAGAATGCGCAATAGTGAAGGTCATTCACTTACACTATTGTTCTGTTTGGCACTCCTGTTTCCCAGTTGGGAGGGTATTGCAGTTCCCTGTGTTTCACTGTCAGTGTGGTTATGCAAGAGTCAATTTGTGCATCATCCACTGGGTGGAAGCATTTTGGAATTGACCTCTGAGACTAAGCACAGGACCTCTCTAGGTTGTGCTTAGATCCTGCTACTCTGTTGTATTCAAAACTGGTTTGTGGGGGATTCGAGCAGCCAGGACAGTGTAATAACTCACAGGCTGTCTTTCTGCCTCAGATCAAAAAGAATTGTTTTATAGAGCTCCCCTCTGTCAACAGCACCAAGAGTCTGCTTCCACACTTAGAGATCACGCCCTGCCCCACATCCTCGGATCTCTCCAGAAGCAGCTTTCCCACAGCCTGGTTCCCACAGTGTGTGCGTCTTGGTTCTGTGGGACAGGAGACCTTACCTTATCCCAGGTGAAATCTGACCTTTCCTTGTGCCGTGTGGAGCTCGTGTGAGTCCCTGCGTCTGTGCCAATTGGAGAGTGGTGTTCTGGGTTCCCTTGCTGTTCGGTGGTTGCTGCAGCTATAGCTTTCCAATTACCGCAGACATCCACTTCCCTTTGCAAGATGGTGCGGTCTCCACATTCGCCCTGGTGGCTTGGGCAGACAAAAACCTTGTGGCAGTGGGGCTGCCTGGTGAGGGGAGCCCTGTCCAGCAGTCCCTTACCTTAACCTGGAGGATAACTCTGTACTATTTTCTTTTAGAAGTAAGTGTAAATGAGTTGACATTTATTGGAAGAAAGTTGCTGAAATATCAATTCATATTTTTGGAGTTGATATCACAGTATAAAGGTATGAAAAACACATAGAATTTGTATAATAGTCAAGGTAGTATCAAAAGAGTAATAATTTACATTAGAAGAGTTGGTATAAAGGAAAAAATGCTTGAAAAACTCGTGGAAATCACAATGAATGAGCTTGAATCACTGGATAATGGTGAGTCAAAACTGATAATTCACAATAAATTCAGGGAAATATTTAGATAGTTGTCTGACACAATAGGCACACATGTTCAAAGAGCCTTATTATCAGAAGGACACTGTTTAGTCACTGGAAAAAAAGTGTTCAAAGATCAGAAATCTGCGTGTGTACCATTATCTTTTAGATTTAAGTTAAAATTAGTTGGTGTTATAAGAAGAATGTTAATGAAACATGAATTCATTTACATAGAGCTGATATAACAGTGTAAATGTATTCAAAACTCAGAATTTGAAGGGTAGTCAAGATAGTGTCAAAGGAGTAATTTACATTGGATGAGCTTGTATAAATAGAAAAACTCCGGAAAATAACGTGGAATGCACAATGATTGAGCTTGAATTACTGGACAATGGTGAGTCAAAACTGATAATTCAAATTAAAACAGATAGGGAAATATTGAGAAAAGGTGATATAAGCAGTAGGGAGTACATGCTCTCAGAGTATTAATATCTCAAAAACACTGTTTCATCACTGTCAAAAAGTCTTCAAGGAGGAGTCCAGGATGCGTTACTGTTTTCGTTAGAAATCAACCTAATGAGTTGGTGTTTAAGAAAGAAAGTTTGTGAAATATAAATACATTTTCTTAAAGATGATATAACAAGACAAAAGTACTCGAACATTGAAGAAATTATAATTATACAAAAACAGATGAAATGAGTAATAATTTACATTGATAGAGCTGGCAAAAAAGAGAAAATGCTGTATAAACACAAGAAAATAACAATGCATGAGCATGAATCACTGGACAAAAGTTAATAACAATGAATAACAATTAAATATGAGGGAATTATGTATTTATTTATGTTTTTAGGTCAATAGTAGCACATTGCATACATTTTTAAAAATGTATGATATTTTTATTATTAGAAAGTTGTCAAAACCTGTAGGAATACATGTTCAAAGGGCCTTTTAATCAGAAGAACACTGTATACTCATTGGGAAAAATGCTCAAAAACAGTACCCTGAGTGTGATAATGTGTTCTTTTGAATTCAGTCTAAATGGGTTGACATTTTCAGTAGAAAGTTGGTGAAATATAAATTAATTTCCATAGAGCTCAAATAAGAGTATAACAGTATTTAAAAATCATAGCAATTGAATGATAGTCAAAGTAGTGTCAAAGGAGTACTAAATTACATTGAAAGAGCAAGTAAAAATGAGAAAATGCTGTATAAACACTTGAAAATAACAATGAATAAGCTTGAAATACTGGACAAAGGTTAATCTAAACTGATAATTCGCAATAAAGTCAAGGGAAACATTTAGATAGTTGTCTTACACAACAGGTATACATATTCCCAGAGCCTTATTATCAGAAGGAAACAGTGAATCACCGGAAATAAAGTGTTCAAAGATCAGAAACCTGTGTTTGTACCATTCTCTTTTGGATTTAAGTTTAAATTACTTGGCGTTTTAGGAAGAATGTTGATGAAACACGAATTCATTTTCTTAGAGCTGACATAACAATATAAATGGATTCAAAACTCAGATCCCGAATGGTAGTCAAAGTAGCATCCAAAGAGTATATTACATGGGTGCCGATATAACAGGAAAAAGGTATTCAAACATTGTAGAAATTATAATGATACAAAAAGAGATCAAAGGAGTAATAATTTACATTGAAAGAACTAGTAAAAAGGAGAAAAGGCTGTATAAACACTTGAAAATAACAATGAATGAGCTTGAATCCCGGGGGGAAAGGCTAATCAAAACGGAAAATTCACAATTAAATTCAAGGGAAATATTTACATAGTTGTATGACACAAGAAAATACATGTTCAAAGAGCATTATTATCAGAAGAGTGTTTAATCATTGGGAAACAGTGCTCAAAAACAGCAACCTGAGTGGGAAAATGTGTTTTCTAGAATTCAATGTAAATGAGTTGACGTTTTCATTAGAAGAAGGTTGGTGAAACATAAATTCATTTTCTTAGAGCCCATATAAGAGTATACAGGTACAGAAAAGTTACAGAAATTGAATGATACTCAGTGTTGTCAATGGAGTTATAATTTACATTAGAAGAGATGGGGTAAAAAGGAAAATGCTTGAAAAACTAGTAGATATTACTGTGAGGAAGGTTGAATCACGGGACAATGGTGAGTCAAAATTGAAAATTCACAATTAAACTCCAGGGAAATATTTAGATAGTTGCATGAAAGCGTAGGAATATGTGTCCAAAGAGCCTTCTGATCCAAAGAACACTTAAATCACTGAAGAAAAAGGGGTCAAAAACGGCGACCCCAGTTTGATAATGTTTTCTTCTATATTTCAGTCACCGGAGAAAAAGAGGTAAAAAATGGGGACCTGAGTGTGATACGGTTTTCTTGTAGATTTCAGTCTAAATTAGTAGGCATGATTGGAAGAGGGTTGGTGAAACATCAATTCATATCCTTAGAGCTGGTATACCCATATAAAGGTATTCAAAACTCAATAGTGAAATATTTAGAAAGATTTTATAAACTGTACGGAATACATGGTCTTAGAGTATGACTATCTCAAGGACACTGTTACCTCACGGATAAAGTGTTCAAGGGGAAGCGTCTATGGTGTGATACTGTTTTCTTTACAATTCAGCCTAATGCGTTTGTGTTTTAGTAAAGAAAGTTTGTGAAACAAACAAATTCCTTTTCTTGGAGCTGATATAACAAGATAAACGGATTCCAACATCTTGGAAATTATATGAAAACAGATCAAAAGAGTAATAGTGTACATTGATAGAGCCTGAAAAAATGAAAAATATTCTGTCTAAACACGTGAAAATAACAAAGAGTGGGCTTGAATCACTGGACAGAACTTAATCAAAACTGATAATTCACAATTAAATTTAAGGGAATTATTGCTTTACTTCTTTATGTTTTTAAGTATAGCGTAGAACATTGCAGAGGTATTTAAAATTTTATTTTATTTTTATTTTTAGATTGTTTTCTCAAATGTAGGAATACGTGTTCAAAGAGCCTTCTTATCTGAAGAACACTGTTTAATCACGGGAAAAAGTCCTGCAACACAGCGACCTGAGAGTGACTCCGTGTTCTTTTAGAATTTCGTGTAAAGGAATGGATGTTTTCAGTAGAAAGTTGGTGAAACATAAATTCATTTTCTTAGAGCTGATATACGTATAAATGTATTGAACAGTCCGAAATTGAATGATAGTCAAAGTAGTGGCTAAGGAGTAAGAATTTATA
>JAAGEH010000382.1:0-20208 GCA_011751065.1 Lasiurus cinereus
TCTCTCTCTCTCTCTCTCTCTCTCTCTCTCTCTCTCTCTCTCTCTCTCTCTCCTCTCGGTGACAAGTGATGCTGTCTAGTTCCTCCTTGAGGCTGCACCTCTGTGAAAAGCTGTGTCTGTGGATGGTTTCCCACAAGAACTCAGTTCCATCCCCTTATCTGCTGCTTTGCCAGCCCGACATGGGCAACACCACTGCAGTTAGGATAAGTCTTAACATCCAGCAGGTGATTCCTACAACTCTACAACTGTTTTCCTTTTTCCAGCGTTGCTTAAATGTTTCTGTTCCTTTGTCCATACCAATTTAAAAATCAGTTTGTCCATGTCTATACAATCCATGCTGAGATTTTAACTGATATTCTGTTATATCTGCAAGTCAGTTTGTGGGGAAATATTCACTGTGATGCATCTTCCAATCTATGTCTCAATTTGTTTAGGGCGTCTTTGGTTTATTTTATTAGAATTTGGTGAATTTCAAGTTTTGTTAGATTTAAACATAAATATTTAATCTCCTGGGAGGTTACTACAACTTATATTTTGGGTTCCACTTATACATTCCTAATGTATAGAATAGATCCAGTTTTGTGTATTGACTGGTGATTTTGTAGCTGATTCATTTGATTTTTCTTCAAAATACAAAATTTGTGCACATTAAAAGGTAATTAATTAGAGGAAATATTTTAATATTGCTATTTGCCCTTTCTCTATAACAGAAGTGTCAGAGATGAAAGAATATTAGTAAAATATATATGAAAATCTTCCTCCTGTCAGTTTTTGGGACATGCCAGGGGAACCAGAGTCAAGTCCCCGCTCACCCATGTGAACCTCAAAATCATGCAAGACCAGACCCAGACCTGGCTGTCCCCCACCCTCTTGCCAAATTGGGCTAGATCAAGACCCAGATGGCCCCACCCCCATCAAGCCCCGTTGGATGGGGGGCACGACCTCAGGTCACTTGGCCTGGTGCCACTGTGGGGGAGTACAGCCTGAGGTCTCCCATCAAACCCTGCTGGGTGGGGGTCACAGCCTCAGGTCCCCAGGCCCAGTGCCATGCGGGGGAGGGCACAGCCTCAGTTACCCCAGTGCACCCTCAGGTCTCCTGGCCCTGCAGAGGGGCGTGGAGCATGACCTGAGGTCCTCCTTCAAGCCCCGACAGGTGGATGGCGCAGTCGGACGTCCCTCATCAAGTCCCGCTGGGCTGGGGGCGGAACCTGAGGTCCCCCAGCCTGGTGCTGGTGAAGGGAGGGCACAGCTTCAGGTCCTCCAGCTTGGGGTGGGGGGCATGGCCTGAGATGCCCTGGTCTGATGCCAGGGCATGGGACATGGCCTGAGGTCCCCTTTCACTCCCTTCAGGGTAGGGGGAGCACAGCCTGAGGTCCCCTGCCCTGGCCCAGTGCCACACAGCCTCTGGTCTCTGCTGATCACTTATTATGGCTAATTACAGGAACCCTGCCTGCTTCCTGAGTTCCCCAGTTGCCTCAGCCCCCCAGCCACCTAGGGCTGGCCTAAGGGATGACCAAATGACTGAACAGAAGGCTGCATGGGGAAATCAGGCCAGTGGGAGTGCTCTGAGGGGCCACCAGGCTGGCAGGGGGTGCCCTGAGGGATGACCAGGCCAGCAGAAGAGTGAAGTTGGGGGCAACCAGGCCAGAAGGGGGGCAGTTAGGCTGGCAGAGGGGGAAGTGAGGAGTGACTAGGTTAGTGGGGGTGGGCAGTTGGGGTGACCCGGCCGGTAAGGGGGGCAGTTAGGGGCACTTGTCTGGCAGTGGGAGGGGGCAGTTAGGGGTGATCAGGTCAGCATGCAGTGGCAGTGAGGGATGATCAGGCCAGCAGGGGGTTTAGTGAGGAATGATCAACTAAACAAGCAGGCTGTGTGGGGCAATCAGGCTGGTATTGGGTGCCATGAGGGGCGACCAGGCCAATGGGGGCAGGGAGGCAGTTGGGGGCGACCAGGTCGGCAGAGGGGTAGTGAGGGATGACCAAACGACTGAACAACAGGCTGCATGGGGCAACCAGGCTAGTGGAGGAGGGGCGACCAGGCAGGCAGAGGGTGCTGTGAGGTGTGACCAGGCCAGCAGAGGGGGTCAGTTGGGGGTAACCAGGCTGGAAGGGGAGCAGTTGAGGGTGATTATGCTAGCAGGGGGGCCAGTGAGGGATGACTAGGCTGGTGGGGCAGTTGGGAGTGACCAGGATGGCAAGGGGGCAGTTAGGGGCAACTGGGCTGGCAGTGGGGCAGTTAGGCCAGCATAGAGAGGCAGTGAGGGGTAATCAGGCTGGAGGGAGGTTTAGTGGAGTACAACTAAATGATTGAACAAGCAGGATGCGTGGGTCAACCAGGCTAGCAGTGGTGCCATGAAAGTGACTAGGGTGGCAGGGGGGAGCAGTTGGGGGTGACCAGGCCAGCAGAGGTGGCAGTAAGAGGCAACCAGGCTGGCCGGGGGGGTGCAGTTGGGGGCAACCAGCCTGGCAGGAGGGACAGTTGGAGGGCAATTAGGCTGGCAGGGAGGTCAGTGAAGGTGACTAGGCTGGCAAGGGGGTGACCAGGCCAGCAAGGGAAGGGCAATTAGGGGAGACCAGGCTGGCGGAGGTGGGGGGACAGTTAGAAGTGATCAGGCCAGGATGCAGAGGCAGTGAGGGGGGATCAGGCCGGAAGGAGGGCAGTTAAGGGCGACCCAGACAGGCAGGCAGGTGAGTGACTAGGAGCCAGTGGTCCAGGATTGTGAGAAGGATCCCAGATTAGAGAGGGTGCAGGCTGGGCTGAGGGGACCCTCTCACCCCATGCACCGGGCCTCTAGTATAGGACACCTTGTGTCTTCTGTTCACATATGAATGTCTCTGTGTATCTTTCTTGTTTTATTTCACTTGTTAAAATGTCAGGAACAATGTTGAATAGAAGTGGTAAGAGTGGAACTTTTTGACTTTGTCCTGAATCTGAGAGGGAATCATTTAACTTCCCACAATTGAGTATGATAGTAGCTACAGGAGTTCCAGGATCAAACTGAGGAAGTGTCCTTTATCCCAAGTTCTCTAAGCATATTTATCATAAATGAATGCTGTGATTTGTATCAATTTTTATGACCATGTAAATATTCTTCTTTGCATAGTTGACCTGTTGGATTACATTGGTTGATTAAAAAATATTGAATTAGCTTTGAATTGTTTGGATAATTCCAGCTTTGTCATGGTGTAGTACGATTTTCTTATATTGTTGGTAGGACTGGCTAATATTCTGTTGAGGATTTTCATAAATATCTTAACAAGAGATTTTTGTTGGTAGTTTACTCTTTCTTTGTACTGAATGCACAAAGAATGCTGGTTTCATAAGAATGCATTGGGGAATGTGTTTATATTTCCCAATTAATTTCTGATATTGGCCATTTGTCTCTTTGCCATCTTGTTAGCACTGAGTTAGTTTTATTGATCTTTCCAAGATTCAGCTGTTGCCATCATTCATTTTTTCCCTATCATTTTTCTGTTTTGATTTTATTAATTTCTGTTCTTTATTTTTCCTTCTCTCTGCTTGATTTTAAGTGATTTTGATCTTCCTTTTCTAATTTATTTTTTAAAATCTTTGTTGTTGAGAGTATTACTGAAGTCTCCTGCCCCCTCCTCCCATATCATCCTTCCACCTCATTCCTGCCCCATCTCACCTTCATCACCCTCCTATCTGTGTCCACAGGTAATGCATATGCATATGAGCTCTTTGGGTCATCTCTTTCTACCCTTCCCTCCCTTTTCTCTCTGAGATTCGTCAGTCTGTTCCATGTTTCCATGCCTCAGGTTCTATTTGATTCGTCAGTTTATTTGTTCATTAGATACTATGTTTATGTTTTTAGATTCAATTATTGATAGATATGTATTTATTGCCATTATTTTGTTCATATTTTCTTTTTTGTTTTTCTTTTTATTGATTTAAAAGAAGAAGGAAGAGGGAGAGAGAGATAAAAACATTAACGATGACAAAGAATCACTGATTAGCCATCTTCTGCATGCTCCCCATCAGGGACTGAACCCACAACCTGGGCATGTGCCCCTAACCAGAATTGTACCTGGAACCCTTCAGTCAGTAAGCCAATGCTCTATCCACTGAGCCAAACTGGATAGGGCTTTGTTCATATTTTTTCTTTCTTCTTTTTCTCCTCCTCCTCTTCCTCCTCCTCCTCTTCCTGAATGTATGGAGTTGTAATCTGGTATGGTTTGAAGCTGCCCACCAGGTGCACAGACTCTAGGTGCAAAGTCAGCCACTGCCTGGGGTCACCCAGCAGGAGCTACAGGGAGTTTGCAAATGGCTGCTACTTGTATCGGGCATGGAAGTGCCCAGACAAGTACAGTTGTGAAGCAAGGCAGGCTGGTGCTAGTGCTGGGTCTTGGACCTCTTATTGAAAGGTTGGGGCATGCTAATACCAGTTTCTGCTTGTTTGAGAGATTGTAGGAGGGTCTGAAACCTGAGGCAGGACAAGCCATTCATATGAAAAATCTGCTGCAAACAGTTTGGGTGGGGCTGCAATATGGATGTGGCAATTTCTCAGGGAATCACCAGGGCAGAGCAAACTGTGTGTGCCACCTGGATGAAAACTCAGATATGGCTTCCAGAGACCTATGCAATGGGGGAGGTCCCAGCACAGAAATAATGACTCCAGTGAGCAGCTCTGTCTGGAAGAAAGCCACCCCAAGTTCCTGCACTAAATTCCAGACAATCCAGTGCTGCCTCCCTCAGGGAGGTTTGTGTCTGGGCTCACATGGAATTCCCCTCACTGTGTCTCTTGAACAGTAATACACAACCATGTCCTCAGTGGTCACAGGGCTCGGCAGGGAGAACTGGTTCTTGGATGTGTCTCTGGAGATGGAGGTTCGGCTCTTGAGGTAGGGGCTGTAGTAAGTGTTTCCATCATAACATATATTCCCAATCCATTCTAGCCCCTTCCCTGGGGGCTGACGGATCCAATGCCAGCAGGAACCACTGGTGATGGAATAACCAGAGACAGGGCAGGTGAGGGAGAGGATCTGTGAGGGCGTCAACAGTCCAGGGCCTGACTCCTGCAGCTGTACCTGGGACAGGACACCTGGGACAGAGAGAACACAGTGAGTTCTGGGCTCAGATGCAGGGTCCCCATCTCCTCATGTCTAAACCCTGATTCACTCACATCTGGGAGCTGACAGCAGAAAGAGGAATAGCCACCTGGAATTCATGTCTTACAGGTGAGGTCCTCATTCTCCAGAAAGTATTCTCCAGGGTGAGGAGGCTCTGAATTTAAGTGGATGCCCACTGTGTGTGTGTCTGGTAGCCATGCGGGAGCTGTCTGTACATAAAAAGGGCAAGAGGTGAAGGGAGGTTCTGGTCTCTGGGGCTTCTCCTGGAAGGAGGTGCTGACTGTGCCCTCAGAGAACCAGGCCTTCCTTGGGGTCCTGATCACAGTGCCTAGGGACCTCTTCTTCCACAGCAGGAGATGTGCTACAGGAGGTGGTCAGGAAGTAGGATGTGGGAGAAATCAGTGACTTTTTAGGGAGAAAATCAATGTGCCTCTGCTCAAGTGGTACAGATAGACTAGGGGTCTGGTGCACAAAAATTTATGCACTGGGGGCTGGGGATCCCTCAGCCCTGCCTGTGGGAGGTGACGAGGTGGGTTAATCAGGGGACAGCACCTGCAAGCGACCAGCCCCACACCCCCAATGTCCCTCTGCTGCTGCTGGTGGCTACCTTCCCATTGCTGTCCCCTCCCTCTGCCCATTGGCAAACGCCTTGGCTGGCCTGGTGCCACATGCTCACCAGCCTCACCCCCCACCTGACCCAGTCTTTCTGCTGTTTGGTTGATTTGTATATTATGCTTATATTATATAGGATGTCATAAGTATATATCTTCTTTATCCTCACCTGAGAATATGTTCATTGATTTTTAGAGTGGAAAAAAGGAGAGCAGGAGTGAGAGAGATACATTGATGGGTGAGAGAAATATTGATCATTGCCTCCCATATGTGCAGGGACTGAGAATAAAATCAGAAACCATTTTATTTATTTATTTATTTATTTATTTATTTATTTATTTATTTATTTATTTAAATATGATTTTATTGAGAGGAAAAGAGGAGAGGGAGAGAGAAACATCAATGATGAGACAAAATCATTGATGGGCTGCTTCCTGCATGTTCCCTAATGGGGATTAAGACTGAAATCTGGGCATGTACCCTGGCCAGGAATGAAATCTTAAGTCAGTGCTCAACCACTGAGCAAGCTAGCTTCAGTCCATTTTGTTTTGTTTGTTTTTAATCCTCACCCAAGGATATTTTTCCATTGATTTTTAGAGAGAATGAAAGAAGAAGCAGATTCAGATAAAAAAGATGGCAGCTGGCAGGACAGAGGTGAGGGAGAGGAAGTGAGTGAGCGGATGAAAGGAGTGTGTGTGGATGTGTGTGGTGTGTATGTGAGTGAGTAAAGGACAGTTAAATATTGCAGGAGCAGCAGGGGCTAGCAGTCCAGGCTCTTTCGGACAGGGAGAGACTACCACTGCTGTGGGCACTCCTCGGACTGTGGGACACAGGCATGGAGCCCACATCATCTTGAAGTGGAAAATGGCCTTTCTTTAGGAACTCATCAACACCACCAACCAGACAGGCCTTTGAACTGCTCTGGGACCCAGCAGCTACCCCAGCCAAATTCCTGCTGCCACAGCTGCAGACCCGAGGACCCTGGGACCGCCACCTCCAAAGCAGTAAGCGCAACCTCCCCCTCCTCAGTGGCAGAACTCTAGTCCATAGCACGTTTCCAGCGTGTAGGCAGCCAGGGTGCTCTACTCCCTAGGCAGTGCCTGGGAGCCACTGGGAGCTCCCAATGGTATGATTTCATAGATAAGGGCGTATGGCCCTGCAGTAGAAATTCTGAATTCCCTCTTCCTGAATAACTGCCCACATTTACCCCAGTGGCTGGAACTCAGTGTCAGGGCCCCTCAGGGCATGTCATCAGAGGGCTGCACCGATAAAGGATCCTCCACAAAGGAACAGGACACCTGAGCTCATCTATCCACAGTGCACTCTGGAAGCAGCTGTCAGTCTCTACTGGGTGGGATTCAGCACAAACAAAGGTGCCCTGTCCCACAGTAGAATTTCTGAATTCACTCTTCCTGAATAACTACCCACATTTACCCCAGGGGCTCAACCTCAGTGCATGATCCAGCAGGACACGTCAGAGCACTGCACTCGGCAAAGGCTCCTTCACAAAGGATCAGGATGCCTGAGCCCATCTATCCACAGCATGCTCTGGGAGCAGCTATGAATCTCTGTTGGGGGTGATCTGGCACAGACAAGGATACCCTGCCCTGCAGTAGAGTTTCTGAATTCCCTCTTCTTGAATAACTACCCTCATTTATCCCAGAGGCTCAACCTCAGTGCATGATCCCTCAGAGTGCCTTAGGATGCTGTGCCCAGCAAAGGTACCTCCACAGATGCAAAGTTCCAACAGGCAGGCACCCTGAGCCCATCTACCCACAGGGGGCTCTTGGGAGCCACTGTGAGCTCTCCCTGGATGCAACCTTGAACAAACAGGGGCACACTTTCCCCCAGCAGTAGAAATTTTGAATTCACTCATCCTGGATACCTACCCACAGACACTTCAATTACACAGCTACACTGCCAGGGCCCTTCAGAGTGCTTCAGTGTGCTTCACTGGTAACCTTACCATGGATGCTCCTGTGAGCTGCCACTGGCACTAAGTGCCTATCCACCACAGGTGCATCAGCAACTACAGAACTACAGAACTACAGAACTCTGGGGACAACAGTCACGCCTCTCCAGAGTGTAGGCCCTCTGAGCCACATCACCCTAATAGACAGTTCCTTGGTGCCACTGTGAGTCCCCGCTGGGCATGCATGATCCCAATTAAGGGTGTAAAACAGCATAAATAGGGACACTCCCCTCCACAGATGCTGACTCCTAGACACCAGAGTTGTGTCTCTCAAGCTCACAGGTCTACATCAAGAGAACCCAAATAGCTCAAGTTGGGAGCTACAATAGATTAACAAGCACAGGAGAACTGAGAGAATACACCAGTAGCACCATTCCCCAAAGAATCTGGGTAACAAAGCAATTGGATCTACAATTAAAACATTACAGGAAAACATGGAAAGACAAAAAAACAATCCCCAAAGGAATGAAAAAGAGGAATCACCAGAAAGGGAGTTAAATGAAATTGAGGCCAGCAGCTTATCAGAGAAAGAATTCAGAGTAATGGTTTTAAGGATGTTTAAACAGCTGGATGACAAATACACACAACTCAATGAAAAATACACACAACTCAATGAGAACTATAAGGAGCTGAATGAGAATGTCACCAACACCAAGAGAAACCAAGAGGAGATGAAGAAAGACATAGATGCAATAAGGAATACAATGGAAGGCTTAAACAGTAGACTAGGAGAGGCTGAGGACTGCATTGGCAAATTAGAAGACAAGGTAGGAAAAACACACAAACATAGCAGCAACTGGAAAGAAGACTTAAAAAAAAGAAGAAAGCCTAAGGGAGCTTTGGGACAACATAAAATGAAACAGCATTCCCTTAATAAGGATACCAGAAGGAGAGGAAGAGAAGCAAGGAATAGAAAACTTTTTAAAAAAAAATATTTTTTATTATTTTTTTACAGAGAGGAAGGGAGAGGGATAGAGAGTTAGAAACATTGATGAGAGAGAAACATTGATCAGTTGCCTCTTGCACACCCCCTACTGGGGTTGTGTCCACAACCAAGGTACATGCCCTTGACCAGAATCAAACCTGGGACCTTTCAGTCCAAAGGCCAATGCTCTATCCACTGAACCAAACCGGTTTTGGCACAGAAAACTTTCCTGATATTGGCAAGAAAAAAACTATGCAAGGTCAAGAAGGACACAGAGTCCCAAACAAGTTGAACCCCAAAAGACTGACACCAAGACACATCATAATTAAATTGGTGAACACTAATGACAAAGTAAAAATCTTCTTTTTTTACTAAAAATATATTTTATTGATTTTTTACAGAGAGGAAGGGAGAGGGATAGAGAGTTAGAAACATCAATGGGAGAGACATCAATCAGCTGCCTCTTGCACGCCCCCTACTGGGAATGTGCCCGCAACCAAGGTACATGCCCTTGACCAGAATCAAACCTGGGACCTTCCAGTCTACAGGCCAATGCTCTATCTGCTGAGCCAAACCAGTTTGGGCCAAAATAAGAATCTTAAAGGTTGCCAAAGAGAGACAGAAAGTTACCTACAAGGGATCTCCTATTAGAATATCAACTGATTTTTCAACAGAAACACACAGATCAGAAGGTAATGGAATGAAAGATATAAAGTGATGCAAAGCAAGGAACTGAGCCCAAGAATACTATACCCAGCAAGGCTATCATTCAAAATTGAAGGTGGAATCAGGAGCTTCACAGACAAAAAAGGGCTAAGAGAGTTTATCACTACCAAGCCACCAATGCAAGAAATGCTAAAGGAACTACTGTAAAAAGAAGGAAGAGAAAGGCAAGAAGAAATACAATCACTAAGAAAAAATATGACAACAAACATGAACTTATCAATAATAACAATAAACATAAATAGGTTAAATGCACCAATCAAAAGACATAGGGTACTGAATGGATAAGAAAACATGACCCATATATTTGCTGTCTGTAAGAGACCCACCTCAGAGTAAAGGATTCACACAGACTGAGAGTGAAGGGATGGAAAAATATTTTTTTAGGCAAATGGAAATGAGAAAAAAGCTGGGGTGGTGATACTTATATCTGATAAAATAGACCTCAAAGTAAAGGCTATAACAAGAGATAAGGAAGGCCACTACATAATACTAAAAGGAGCAATTCAAGAAGAAGATATAATTCTGGTAAACATATATGCACCCAATACAGAAGCACCCAAATACATAAACAAAACAAAACAAAACAAAAATACCTCCTGGAAGATATCAAGGGAGAGATCAACAACAATACAATCATAGTAGGGGACTTTAATACACCACTGACATCACTGGATAAATCCTCTAGACAAAAAATCAGCAAAGAAACAGCAATTCTAAATAACTTACTAGATCAGATGGACCTAATTAACATATTCAGAGGATATCACCTCAAAGCCATGGAATATGTGTTCTTCTCAAGTGCACATGGGACATTTTCAAAAATAGTCCATATATTGAGTCACAAGCAAAGTCTCACCAAATTCAAAAAGACTGAAATTATATCAAGCATTTTCTCAGACCATAATGGCATAATATTAGAAATAAACTATAATAAAAACATTTAAAAAATTCAAACACTTGGAAGTGAAATAGCATACTATTAAAAAATAATTGGATTATCAATGAGATCAAAGAAGAAATTAAAAACATCTTGGAGACTAATGACAATAAAAATACAACAATGCAAATGCCATGAGACACAATGAAAGCAGTCCTGAGAGGGAAGTTTATAGCTCTACAGGCCTACCTCAGAAAAACAAAAAACAAAAACAAGAATTAGAAAGAGAGCAACAAGAAAAGCCCACAGTGCGCAGAAGGAAGGAGTAGTGAAGATCAGAGCAGAAAAGAATGACATTCAGACAAAAAAAAAAAATACAAAAGATCAACAAAACCAAGAGCTGGTTCTTTGAAAGAATAAACAAGATTGATGAACCTCTAGCCAGGCTCACCAAGAAGCAAAGAGAGAGGGAGAATCCAAGATGGCGGCATAGGTAAACACCTACACTGCTGCCTCGCACAACAATTTCAAAACTACAACTAAAAGACAGAACGAACATCATCCAGAACCACAGGAAAGCTGGCTGAGTGGAAGTTCTACAGCTAGAAGGAAAGAGAGGGGCTCACAGAAACCTAGAGGAGCTGCAAAGAGCTGAGGTACGAAGACGCGCGCGCTGAGAGAGCGGGTGCCGGAGTACCGGGCTGGCTTTCTCTGGCAGGAGGGAAATGGAGACTCCCAATGGCATTGAACCCCATATCCTATGACACTAAACCCCAGATCCAGCCGAAACTCATACGGGGGGAGTTTGGACTGTGAAAAGGGAGAGGTGCACTGAAATTTAGGGGAGTCGCAAAAGATCAGGCCTGGTGGCGCGCACGGCACTGTGCAGAGGACAGATTGCTGATTGTGCTGCTGGCTTTCGAGAGTGGGCGGGAGACAGATCCTCCCAACTGTGCCACTTCTGACTCCACTAAGCTCCTGTTTCGGGCGAAACCCTGGAGACCTAGACTCGTGTGGTCTTGGTGTGTAGGGGAGCTGGAAAGGCAGCGGTCTAAAGGTATTGCAGGCTTGCGCGCACAAGGACCGCTCCAGCCATTACCCAGTTACGTGAGACTCAGGGGCCGTGGAGGGCGGGGCCGAATGGAAAGCAAGGCGGTTTCTTAAGCCCTGAGACTCCACCCATCCCAAGCTCAACAGAGGCTTCTTCGGTTTTGCAAGTCTGGTATCATAAGGCTGAATTCAACACAGAAGTTTCCCCGGCATAGTGAAAATGCCGAGACAAGGGAAGGGATCACAAACAAAAGAAATGGAGGGAAAAAAACGACTGGATATAGAGTTCAAAACCACACTTATAAGGTCTTTCAAGAATATGCTAGAAAAGTTGGATAAAGTTAGCGAGAGCCAAGAGGAGATGAAAAAGGACTAACTAGAAATGCAAAAGAGCCAATGAGAGATGAAAAAGGTCCAATTAAAGATGATAAAGGACCAACTAGAAATTAAACATACACTGACTGAAATAAAAAATATTATACAGAGTCCTAACAGCAGACTAGAGGAAGGCAAGAATCAAGTCAAAAATTTGAAATAAAAAGAAGCAGAAAACACTCAACTGGAAAAGCAAGAAGAGAAAAGAATCCAAAAATGTGAAGATAATGTAAGGAGCCTCTGGGACAGCTTCAAGCATACCAACATCAGAATTGTGAGGGTACCAGAAGAAGAGAGAGCAAGATACTGAAAACCTATTTAAAGAAATAATGACTGAAAACTTCCCACATCTGGTAAAAGAATTAGACTTACAAGTCCAGGAAGCACACAGAACCCCATATAAAAGGAATCCAAAGAGGACCACACCAAGACATCATAATTAAAATACCAAGAGCAAAAGACAAAGAGAGAATATTAAAAGCAGCAAGGGAAAAACAGTTCATTACCTACAAAGGAGCACCCATACGACTTTCAGCTGATTTCTCAACAGAAACGATGCAGGCCAGATGGGAGTGGCAAGAAATATTCAACGTGATGAATAGCAAGAACTTACAACCAAGAATAATCTATCCAGCAAAGCTATCATTCTGAATTGAAGGGCAGATAAAGAGCTTCACAGAGAAGAAAAAGCTAAAGGAGTTCATCAACTCCAAACAGGTATTATATGAAATGCTGAAAGGTACTCTTAGAAGAGGAAGAAGAAAAAGGTAAAACCAAAAACTTATGAACAACAAATACATATCTATCAACAAGTGAATCTAAAAATTAAGTGAATTAAAAATGTGATCAACAGAATAAACTGGTGAATATAATAGAATCAGGAGCACAGAAAGGGAGTGGACTGATAATTCTCAGGGGGGAAGGGGTGAGGGGTGTACAGGGAGAGACTGGACAAAAATCATACACCTATGGATGAGATCAATGGGAGGGAGGTAAGGGCAGAGGGAAGGGTGGGAGCTGGGTGGAGGGGTGCTATGGAGGGAATAAAGGAGAAACAAATGTAATAATCTAAATAATAAAGATTTAATTTAAAAAAAAGAAGCAAAGAGAGAGGACCCAAATAAACAAAATCAGAAATGAAATAACAGAAATACAAAGGATTGTTAAAAAATATTATGAACAACTCTATTCACAAATTACACAACCTTGAGGAAATTGACACATTCCTAGAAAAACACAACCTTCCAAAACTCACTCTGGAAGATTCTTAAAATCTCAATATGCTGGTAACTATGGAAGAAATTGAAGCAGTCATCAAAAAGCTTCCAGCAAACAAAAGCCCAGGGCCAGATAGTTTCACAGGGGAGTTTTACCAAACATTCAAAGAAGAATTAAAACCTATCCTCCTCAGACTATTCCAGATAATTCAAGAGGAAGGAACACTTCCAAACTCCTTCTATGAAGCCAGTATCACCCTAATACCAAAACCAGATAAAGATAATACAATGAAAGAGAATTACAGGCCAATATCACTCATGAACATAGATGCAAAAATCCCCAACAAAATTCTAGCAAATTGAATCCAGCAGTACATCGGAAAGCTCATCTACCATGACCAAGTAGGGTTTATCCCAGGATTACAAGGATGGTACAATATTCACAAATCAATAAACATGATACATCACATAAACAAATTGAGAGATAAAAACCACATAATCATATCAATTGATGCAGAAAAAGCATTTGACAAAATCCAACACCCTTTCTTGATAAAAACTCTCAGCAAGGTGGGAATAGAAGGATCATACCTCAACATAATAAAAGCCATATATGACAAACCCACAGCCAACATCATACTCAATGGGCAATAATTAAAACCATTTCCCCTAAGAACAGGAACAAGACAGGGATGCCCACTCTCACCACTCCTATCCAACATAGTGCTGGAAGTACTAGCCATTGTGATCAGACAAGAAAAAGAAATAAAAGGCATCCAAATTGGAAAAGAAGAAGTAAAACTGTCCTTATTTGCAGATGACTTGATACTATACATAGAAAACCCTAAAGACTCCATCAAAAATTATTAGACTTGATAAATGAATTCAGCAATGTGCAGGATACAAAAACTCCAAGAAATCTATGGCATTTCTGTACACCAATAAAAAACTTACAGAAAGAGAGACTAAAAAAGCAATCCCATTTACCATTGGACCAAAAATATTAAGATATCTAGGAATAAACTTAACTAAGGAGGTAAAAGACCTATATGCAGAAAACTAATACAACACTGAAAAAAGAGATAGAGGAAGACATAAACAGATGGAAGAATATACTATGTTCATGGATTGGTAGAATCAACAACATCAAAATGTCCATACTACCCAAAGCAATCTATAAACTCAATGCAATCCCCATTAAAATACCAATGGCATATTTCACAGACCTAGAACAAACTTTTGAAAAATTCATCTGAAATTACAAAAAAGATCCCAAACAGCTACAGCAATCCTGAGAAAGAAGAAAAAAGTAGGTGGGATCTCAGTACCAGATTTCAAGCTGTATTAGAAAGCCACTGTTCTTAAAACAGTCTGGTACTGGCACAAGAACAGACATATAGATCAAAGGAATAGAATAGAGAATCCAGAAATAGACCCAAACCACTCTTCCCAATTAATATTTGACAAAGGAGGCATGTACATACAATGGAGTCAAGATAGTCTCTTCAACAAATGGTGTTGGGAAAATTGGACAGATATATGCAAAAAAAAAAAGAAAGAAAGAAAAAGAAAAGAAACTAGACCACCAACTTACACTGTACACAAAAATAAACTCAAAATGGATACAAGACTTAAACATAAGACTGGAAACCATAAATATACTAGAGAAATTCACAGGCAGCAAATCTCCAACATATGCAGAAGGAACTTCTTCACTGATACTGCTCCTAAGGCAATGGAAACTAAAGAGAAAATAAGCAAATGGGACTACATCAAAATAAAAAGCTTTTTCACAGCAAAGGAAACCATCAATAAAACAATAATAAAGCCCACTGCATGGGAGAACATATTTGCCAATGATATTAATACTAAGGGCTTAATTTCCAACATTTACAGAGAACTCATACAACTTCACAAAAAGAAGATAAACACCCCAATAAAAAAATGAGTAACTGATCTAAATAGGCACTTTTCCAAAGAAGACAGAAGGAAGGCCAAGAGACATGTGAAAACCTGCTCAAAGTCACTAATCATCACAGAGATGCAAATCGAAACAACAATGCGGTACCACCTCACACCTGTCAGAATGGCTATCATCAACAAATCAGTAAATGACAAGTGTTGGCGAGGATGCAAAGAAAAAGGAACCCTCATGCACTGCTGGTGGGAATGCAGACTGGTGTAGCCACTGTGGGGAACCATATGGAGTTTCCTCAAAAAACTAAAAATGGGCCGAAACTGGTGTGACTCAGTGGATTGAGCATTGGCCTGCAGACTGAAAGGTCCCAGGTTTGATTTTGGTCAAGGGCATGGTATCTTGGTTGAGGGCATGTCCCCAGTATGGGGCGTGGAGGAGATGGCTGATCGATGTCTCTCTTTCATTGATGTTTCTAACTCTCTATCTTTCTCCCTTCTTCTCTGTAAAAAAAAAATCAATAATATATATATATAACTAAAAATGGAACTCCCATTTGACCCATTGATTCCACTTCTAGGAATATATCCCAAGAAACTAGAAACACGAATCAGAAAAGATATATGCACCCCTATGTTCATAGTAGCACAATTCACCATAGCTAAGATTTGGAAACAGCCTAAGTGCCCATTAGCAGATGAATGGATTAAAAAACTGTGGTACATCTACACAATGGAATACTACGCTGCGGTAAAAAAGAAGGAGCTCCTACCATTTACAACAACATGGATGGAGATGGAAAGCATTATGCTAAGTGAAATGAGCCAGGCAGAGAAAGATAAATATCACATGATCTCACTCATTTGTGGAATATAATGAATGACATAGACTGATGAACAAGAACAGATTCAGAGACTGAGAGATGTCGATTAGAACATCAAACCTCAGGGAAGGTGGGGGTTGGTGGGAGTAAGGGGGAGAGATCAACAGAGGGACTTTCATACATGCATATGAGCCTAATCAATGGATGCAGACAACAGGGGGTGGGGCATGATTGGGGGGCGAAGGGTAATGGGAGAATAAGGACACATGTAAAAAATAAAAATTAAAAAAATTTATAAGGAAAAAACTAAAATATTAAATCTATTCCATACTAGTGGTCACCATAATGTTAAGATAAATTGTTTCATGAGACAAAAAATTTTAAATGAAACTCTCTGTAGCCTGAAAATTATTCTGGAAGGAAATAAAGAGAAGTTTCCTTCAAATGTCATAAGGATTGTAATTGAAAGTCAATATATTTGGCCTCTTGAACTAAAGTAAGTAATTTGTGTTTTTGCCTCCCTGACAAAGTTTATATAAAGTTATATAAAGAAATTGACATCCAGTTTAAAATTGAATTGCCACGGCCTAGAGCAAAGAATATCTTTACATGATATTATTCTACAATGTCAGTATAATTCTTGATATTTCACAACAGCATATTGTACAATTATCCCAACAAAATTACAAACTAGTTCTTTGAATGTTTGGCAGCAGTTTAAAAAAGAACATGAAAGGATTTAATCCCTTTCAGAAGGAATTAAGGCACTGGGAAGGCACTTGAGCATTCTATTCTGGCCCTTCTTAACGTGTTTTTTTTTTTGCCAAGAGGGACCCTCCTCTTATAATCCAATTGTTCTCAGCTGTAGCCTGAGCTCTCTATTCATGCTGAGGTTGAAGCCTCGAGGTGACTGGTATAATGGATCTGTCTCTCAACCAATGGTGTGAGCTGGGCCCTCCCTGGAGAAGGAACCTGAGTTCCCTGAGATATGTGATTAGTGCCAGGGCCTCTGTAGCAGGCCAGGGGATCCCAAGGCAAATGGTGAATGTGGAGGCCACGGGGCATAGGCTACCATGGAAACGGAACTGAACCTCACAACACCCTGCTTGGCCCCTGAGGATGACTGGTTAGCCAGAGACGGGTAAGATTCCTCAGGGAAGGAACAACCTAAGACAGGCAGTCGCAGAGGGGCCATCAAGAGAGAACTTGGGGTCAACAGAGGTGGGGCACAGACGTCCTCCCCCAGCCTTGCAGGGGCCTGAACCTTCACCCTTTCTGAGGGAGGTCTTCTGCCCCCATGACTGTTTCGCATCCCACTCTCAGCTCAGATCGGGACCCAGGTAAAAGATAGAGACTTTGCCCAGCTCAGATTGGGACCCAGGTAACAGACAGAAACTTGGCAGACAGAGGCTGCTCTATATCTAAATCCAGCCTAGCATCAGGAAGGCTCAGGGCCTACTCCAGAATGCAAATAATCCTTTCCACTAATGTTTACAGGGTAATCTAAGATTGTTGGTAGAGTATTAAATTTGGCAGGAAAAGAGTAATCAAGGTTTCAGATTAATTTAAATTGGCTAATTGAAATAAGTGAATATTCAAGAAAATTTAATTGTATTGGACAAAAATTTGTTTCTAAAGTATTAACTAAAATTTCTATTGTTAGTTCATATCATGGTAAAATTGCTTAGCATGCAATGAACATAAAGCAGTCATATTTTTGTGCAAAAAATTAAAAATTAAAGTTATTAAGATTGCATTAAAACATTTACAAAAGTCTCCATTAATCAAAAAAGGGGGAGAGTAGGATAATATCATGTAAGGGAAAATATTCAGTAAGTAAATTACATCTAGAAAATTTTTACTTTATAAAATTAATTTTAATTTGTAATGATAACAGCAAGACACACATGAAAAACACACATGGTGTCAAAATAAGCCAAAGGAAAATCATTAAGGCAAACATAAAAAGGACTGCAAGTCAATTTTATAGAAAATATTCCTTTATTAACTTTTGGACACATGTAAATGAGAATATGTTTACAAACTTTCAGAAAACAACTCTAAGACCAAGTTGACTCCTGCAACAGAGAGGAATTGACAGGTCTGCTCGAACCATGAAGACAAGAGGAGAAACAGTCTAGAGATGGAAGACACTGACAACGCCTTTCTATGCTAGCAGTCAGCAGCTGTGCATCGCTACAGGTTGCCTAGGACCAAACCAGAGAGGGTCGACCTACATTGCCACCATTTGTGCACCATCCAGATACCATTGCTGACGTGTACACATAAACTGTTTGACATTGAAACTGGGACTCAAACATTTTTTGTTCTTATAGGTTTATTTCTAGACTGCAGAGGCAAGATTTTTTAAAATAAAAGAATCAGGGCGGAAATACAGATACAGAGGCAAAGAAGCAGTGAACAGACTGTCACTACAGCGGGAAGGCAGGGGAGGTTGGAGGGAAGGGCTGTAAGAGATCAACTGAAGGACTTGTATGCATGTATATAAGCATAACCAATGGATGCAAGACTCTGGGGGGAGGGGCCGTGAGGGCATGTTCTACGGAAGGTTGGGGGGTAGGGCAATAGGGAAAAAAATGAAACATAAGTACTACTCTTTGTAATACTTTAAACAATAAAAAAATTAAAACATTATTCTAAGAGGAAAAGAAAAAAGAAAGAATGAGGCAGAGAGAAATATCAATGTCAGAGAAACCCATGGGTTAGGTGTCTCCTACATGTGCCCTGGCCCCTGCAACAGAGGGACATGCCCTTGACAGGAATCAAACCATCTCTTTCTGTCTGGGCTCACTTCCCCTTCAGGATGCAGACCGATGCCCTAACCACTAAACCGAAAAGGTAGGACCAGTTTTGAAATATATTTCAGTTAATTTAGAATTCTACCTTGATGGCTTTTTAATTTTCCTTCAGCATTTTAAAGTCCTCCTTCCTTTGTCCTCTGGTTATGGTGGTTTTTCATGAGACATTTAATATTTTTATTGATCTTTTTTAAAAATAATATTTTTATTGATTTCAGAGAGGAATGGAGAGGGAGAGAGAAACATCAATAATGAAAGAGAATCATTGATCAGCCACCTCCTACATGCCCTCTACTGGGGATGGAGCATACAACGCATTTATGTGCCCACAATGGGAATTGAACAGTGACTTCCTTGTTCATAGGTCAATGCTTAACCACTGGGCCAGCCGGGCTGTTCCTGCACTTTTAGGATTCACAGAGATCCTTGTGTACCTGGGCTCTGGTCAGCGGGACGTTGGCAACATTATAGGTGACCAGGCACCAGGCCTTCCCTGACTGTCCTCTGACTTCAGTGGCTACGGGCCTGTCTACCATGAAGCTGAGCAGCTCATGGGCCCCCTGAAGGTTCCTTCAGCACAGGTGTGAGCTGTTGAAGGTGCTTGAGGTCAGTGGTCAGCTGTGTCTCCACCTGACACAGGGAGGGTCCCCACACCCTGACATCACAAGTGGGCACTGCACGTGGGCACTGCAGGGTGGCTGAGGCTGGCTTCAGGCCACCTGAGTGGCTCTGGCCCTGGCGTCTCAGCGAGGGCCTGGCACAGGAGATGGGCATGAGGGGATGGGATGGGGATGCATTTAAGGCAAAACCTCCCAGGTGGGAAGGAGAGGGCAGAGCGCAGCCACACAGGATGTCCCTGTGCAGCCCCGATGGGGTGAGAATGTGGGTGGCAGAGTATAGAGGGTGAGGATGGGGTGGTGTCCGCAGAGCCTTTAGGCACAGCAGAGGTGAGTGGGGAACATGACTCCTTCAGCAGGTTCTTAGTGATAATGTAAAAATATAATTCAGACCTGTAAGAATTTTTGTGAATTTATTTGAGCCAAACTGTCAACATATATCAACAGAACCTCAATGAATTGACATAATGATCCAGAGAATGGAGGGTTACATCTGTATTTGTACATAGCAATCAAAGGAAAGGGACACAGGGGAGTTACATGAAATTCATTGTAACTGTATCCCTCCAGGACTCCCTGAGAGCCGGGTTCATCTCTCAGGCTCAGGGAGGGGCAGTGCCCACAGGGTCAGACCTTAAATCCATGTGCAGCCATGTCAGTGAGAGACAAATGGCTAACTGCTCCCTAAGGGCTCCTCTGAGGGCAGAGCGAGGGGCTGATCACCCGCAGGTGAGGTTTGGGGCCTGGACTCTGCGTTCCCACTCAGCACTGTGGGGGAGGGAGGTGACCATAGCTCTCACTGAGGGGGAAGAGAATCTCTACAAGGTTTTCCTAGTTAACCCGGAGAGCAACCGTCAGGGACGTGGTGACAGGAACGGTGCAGATGAGAAGTCAACCAGATCTGAAAACACAGCCCTTCTACTTTTTTGCCTTCTTTAAAGACACAAAGAAGGAAGCAGGAACTGCTCCAGAGACAACAGGAGGGAAGAAAGCATTGACCCCAATAAGAAGTCTGCACAACCTCTCCAGGGACAGCTTCTGAGCTGGGATCTTGGGTTTGCTCGTTCTGAGCGCCCCCTGGTGTTCTGGACGCTCCCTGCAGCCCAGCCCTGCTGACTTCCACGGGGAGATTTGTGTCTGGGCTCACACTGACTTCCCCTCACTGTGTGTCTTGCACAGTAATACACGGCCG
>JAAGEH010000382.1:21213-50585 GCA_011751065.1 Lasiurus cinereus
TTCACACTTTAAGGGCTCAGGACTTTCACATCAAGATAGTGGGGCGTTCATCATTTTATAACATTTTGGAAGTTACCAAGTATTGGGGTCTTCACACAGCAAACATTTCACACAATAATCATTTCACATGTTAGAGGGGTTTCCTTATGACCATAACATTATATAACATTCCACTCGGTGGTCCCCAAGGGACATATTAGGGAGGGGGATCTGAGGAGGCCAAAATTAATTTTGTTTAGTCTTTCTGCAGTGTAAGAGTCTAATGAAGAGGGAGAAGAGGGAGAAGAGGGAGAAGAGGGAGAAAATGACTAAGAAAAATAAAATGGTTTTAGCTGTTTGCCAAGCAGAGGTGAGGGAGTTCCATCCTTTGGATGTAATAGATGGGGTTAAAAAGATTTCAGTGTGGGGTACTGTAACAGAGAACCGGAATAATGCTCGGAGCGTTTGGAGTTACATTTATTACGTGTGGGTCCAGAGGAAAGTGTTTCTCAAATTCTGGGCCCCAACATGCAGACATTTTCCCTATTTATATGTTTTTACCTTCTTTGTCTCCCAATTATGGAATATTTCCTGCCCCTTTGAAAGTTCTTAAACGGCCCCTATGTGCTGAGGCCTTGAGACCTCAACCAAAGACCTGGCCTGGTGCCAGCACTGATAATTTTGTCCAGGGAAGGTTTAATGGCCTCTCTGAAGTGAGAATAGTTTCATTTTCCTTATTATTTAAGCAAGCAAACATTTACAGAAGCCTAATAGCAAGGTTAAAATTTCAAATAGCAGTTTTTCAAATTTAAAATTTCAAATGCTTCACACAGTAAACATTTCACACAATAATCATTTCACATGTTAGAGGGGTTTCCTTATGACCATTATATAACATTATATAACATTCCACTCGGTGGTCCCCAAGGGGCATAGAGGGAGGGGGATCTGAGGAGGCCAAAATTAATTTTGTTTAGTCTTTCTGGTTTTATGTACATGAGTCAAATCATTGACTCTTGGTCATTGTCAAGAAGGGAGTTATATTTACCTCTGAGAACTGTAATTTTCATTATCTGCCTAATAAAGTTAGTGGACCTACTTATAAGATAAGGGCCTGGAATGAGGGCCAGAAGTAATCTTTAGAGAGTCCGAAAAGTCTTGGACTCTCTATTTTTCCTGGGTTGTCTTAAGCTGGGTGTGATGAAGTCACATTTGGATCCTATTGACCTTGACTACCATAGAGGTGGTCCTTTACAGGTAGGAGTCAGTCCTTAGGTGGCAACTTTCTTTACCCAAACAGAGTCATCAGGTAGGAAGGGATGAATTGAATCAGAAGTTGGTACAGGCAGAGCATCTCAGATGTGCTTCTGGATTGCTTCCTGGGTAGACTTAAAGTCTGTAAGAACTTGAATAGAAACTGGTTATGGATTACAGCTTTCTAGATTGGGTAGATCAGGGTCTGGAAGAGTCACCAGAATCTGTAGAGGCCCCACGGGTTTTAGGGCAGCCTCCTGGGCAGCTTCATCTGTGGCCCAATTCCCACTTGCTTCTGTGGAGACCCCTTACCTTGTAAATAGCACTATGTACGTGAATTCGGACCTGCTATCAGTATAAATTGTTACTGATTTTTCTTTTGTCTACCGGAGAGCCTGAAACTGGGTGACTTGAGTATTTGATATCCAGTGTTCTAGTGTGTTCCAGAGTAAAGCCTTGACCTCATATGGGGTAGTTAGGATTAGTTACTGCCCTAGGGTTAACTTATTTGCTCTTCTGATAAGCATAGCTGTGGCTGCAACTGCCTGAAGGCAAGTATCAAACACAAAAGGGTCAAGTCTTTTAGACAAATAGGCTATTGGCCTTCTTTAAGGGCTGAGACTTTAGGTGAATATCTCTTTGGCTATGCCCTTTGTCTCACATACATAGAGGTGGAAAGACTTAGTTACATCTGGTAGCACTAGTTGGCCCATCATCCTTACTCTGCTTATGTCTGTCTAACTGTTTAATATATTACCTGAAGGATCCTGGCTCTGAATTCTTTTAGGGAAAATGGATGTTGAATTTCTTCTGTAGCTGCTTCATGCTGAGAAGGGATGGAGTTTTTCTCAGAGCCAGGAGATCCTTGCTATCTGTTAGAGGGATGATGAGGCCTGGGCACAGAAGGAGGTGGGCTTGTGAACTGGCAGAGACAAACTGTAACAAATGGCCTGGTGGAAGGGAAATAAAACATTTCAGTTTTAATAACCTCTATTGAAATAGAATTTTTCTCCTTAAAATTACCTCTATGTTTATTAAAAGAGCCAAATCAAGACAAATTTATCTATTGTATTTAATTTGGCCTGATTCTTTGCATAAACACAATAAGAATAAAACCCAACTACCTTTGCCAGAATTTCATGATTGAATCTTAGTGTGCCCCATAGGGCTAGGACGCTAAGCCATCCAGCTGCCGTTTGGCCTTGCTTGCAGTATCTGCTGAGTTAGGTGAATTCTTCACTTGTAGTGACTTCACCTGGGCCCACGCCCTAGGTTTTAAGGCCCATCTCAGTAGCCCTCCTACTCATTGCAGCACAGAGTGCTTGGCGGTTTAGCAGGGACACAGAGGCGTCCTTATTGTTCCCCTTCTACTCTGACCAACCACCAGTGATGGTAGGGCATGGGCCTGATGCTCCAGTGCCAGCCATTTTCAGGGCTCCCAAGCAGATTACAAGGCTTTTCCTTCACATTCTTATTGCCTTCAAGTCTTCAGAGTTCAGACAGGGCTCTTTAAAACATGATACTCCAGTAAAAGTTTCTGCTCAATAAAACCACTATGGGAAACTGGTCTTATTGAATTTATGCAAAGAAATGTATTGCCATGATTTATTAAGCATTGCCAAATTTCAGAGGAATTATATAAGGAGAAAAATATACTGACCTGCTTTAAGGTCTTCTGATTTTCCTTGTCAGTCCTTTCTGTGGATTCTTCAGAGTAATATAACTATCTTCAAAACACAAGGAGAAATTCAATTATAGCTGTCTTAGTAGTAGGGTTCCCCCTACTTGACTTCTCCTTACAATTTCATATGGTCTCTGGGAGGGGTTACATGCCCTCTGAGAAAGGACTAAGGGAGCTTAAATGCTTTACAGGGTCTCATATGTCACAGGACCTCACAGGTCTGTAATTCCTATAACAAAGGACTGGTAATTACTACTTCCCTCTGTTCCAACAGGCCTTCCCCAGCTTCCTAAAGTTGAGGTGTTTGTCACACCTAACATGGGTATGGCCACACAAGACAGTATACAGGCTGCCAACTGTCTTTCAATAGAGACCAAAACCAGATGGGTATTTTTCTTGCCCATTTAGGCACTGTGGCCACCTTGGGTAGCCAAATCTGCTACCATATATGACCATGGTAGGGCTATACAAATATTTTAGGGAGATGACTAAGGTCTATTCTTGACCTTCTAACTAAAGCAAAATTGTTTTTGTCTTTCTGGAGTCATGTCCATGAAGAAACAGGCACCATGTAAGTCTATTATACAGTTTTCCGCAGGCCACTGTCAGGGCTGTTGCATGGTGGCCAGTTCTTCTTCCTAGCCAAAAACATGATCTGTTTAATTTCTTAAAATTTATTCAGGCACGGGAGAAAGTTGTTTCTCTGTAACAGGCCGCTTAACCCCTACATAACTGGACTAGAAAGCTGTAATTTATAAGTTTAACATATGGCCTTAGGTCCTTCCAACCCAATAGGGTCTCTGCCATCTCTCAGTCAGACTCTCCTCTTGGAGAATCTCAAGGTCCTGAAGGCTCCCCGGTCCAGGGAGAGTGCCTTTCCTTTGCTCTTTGACTTTAAGCTGCCAGTCCAAAACAGCCATTGTTGCAGTTAGAAACAGCTTTGCATATTGCAAAGCACTTCTGTGGCAGTGGCATGAGGATTAGGCCCTTTGTCTTCCTACCAGTCCCCTTTGTTACAGAGCAGCAACCAGACCTCTCCCAAGGGAGTGCATTGGAAAGGGATCTCAGTCCCTTGTCTTTCAGCAGCAACAGGTAATGAACCCTTTCAGTACATTTGCAAACAGAGAGATGTCACTAGTTCTATCTGCTGCTTTTACAGATCCTGGGCTTGTTGCTCTATTCCTGGGGCTACAGGAAGGCTAGTAGCAGTCACTGGCCTCTGGTTTAACTGTTGTAGCCAGCAAGCTGAATGCCTAAGTCTTATATTGCTTGTTGTAAAATGCTCATTACTCACTGGGCAGCAGCAGGACAGCTCTAGTATCAGGTAAATGTCTGTGTCCCCCGCTTTTCTCTCTGCTGTGGCTTCTTCCAGGGTCACTGCAGGTAGCTCAGGCATCCAGACCCCCTTCTTTCACTTGGTTTTCCAGGGCTGTGTCTGCCTAGCCACCAGTTTTAAATCACCAGGACAGCTAGATTAATTATGCTTGCAGGAAACCTGCCACCTTGAATCTAGTGAAGTTTTGATAAGACACCTGAACCAGACCTCTACGCCAGCAGAGTGGTCTGTAGCCAGAAAAAACCAACAAAAACCTCTCTCTCCCTGCTTCATAATTAACTGCTAATACCCTCCCTCCCGTCTTTTCTGCATTAAACATTTACTCTGTCCTGAAACAAGGCAAATTGCCTGAGATCCAGTATATTTAGGCTTTTTACATTTAAGGATACTTTTTTCTTTCTGTAACCATTGTTTTCCTTCATAGATTTTTCCTCTTTATTCTAAGCCCATAGAGTATCTTAAGCCTTCCTTTTTTACCACCCTTGATTTCTCCAACCATTCCCACCTTCCAGTCCAGTTGCTTGTCTCTTTTTCCTAGTGTCAGTCAGAGGAAGACAATTCTTACAGAGGGGAGAAATAGAAACAGTTGGAGTTTCAGAGAAAAATATAGACTACCAGGGGAGTCGTCCTTCTTTTCGAAAGCTGAGGTCCAACCTGTAGAGAAAAATGACTCTTAGTCGGCCTGGAAAGATAGCAGATAAGGATAAGGATGTGTAGGGAGATTTTTTTTTTTTTTTGCAAACTGAAAACCTGGATAGCCTCCTGAAAGAAAATATCTTTAATCCAGTTACAGATGCTATCAGAATCAGGATGAGGGAGGAAGCAAAAGACCAGGTTATGTCCTCTATGAGGATCCTAATAACTGAAAACAGTAAGTCAAACAAAACATTTAGCCACAAAGACAACAGACCACACAAGACACACAACTAGGGTTAAATAAAATAAAATAAAATAAACAGGTTAATAATAACTCCAGCCTTAGTGCAGCCTCAGATGGCTCAAGTTGGACTATGATGTCAAAGGCAGGGACAGGGCCTATAAATCTCTACACCCTCCTGTGCTGTAAGCTCTGTCACTGGAAGTCTCCGACTACCAAAAGAGATAAGAAAGCCATAAATAAAAGTTATTTGTTCTTTGAAATTTCATAAATTTATACCTTTAAATTAACCCTAGGACTTTAAAATTTCAATTTAATATAGCTAATTCACAAATCAGAGCAAACTGAAACCCTTTCTTATATGAAATTAGAGAGAAATTTTTTATTAGCTAAATGGGCTGATTCCCTCTCTGACAGAGAGAAAAAAAACTTAGAAAAAGAAATTCCAGAGGTTGCTAAAGACTTTTGCACTCTGTCACAGCAGGCCCACCCCATTCTTAAACATATTAAACAATAGAAAGAGAGAACAAATACTCTCCTGTGTACAGCCAGCAGGCACAAAGTAACTTCTGCCTCACACAGACTAGTTAATGAGCAAACATCCATACTTATACTCTCTCAGTAGACTAGCCCAGATTGGAGTTGAGAAGATAGACGAAACAATGCCCAACTTCCCAGACGGGCTTGGCAGCACTCCCAGCACCCATGACCCAGAACAGAATTCTAGACCAACGTCTTGGTGAGAAGCTACCAGAGGAGTTAAGACTGCATCCAGTCTTCCTTCTTGATAGCAAATTGGCTAGCCTCACACACAAACAAACAGCAGAGTAAACTCATAATTTCTTAACTGAATCTGAATTCACTCACCTCTAGAGTCCTACATTTATATACTAGCTAGTCTGAACTTTTTACTTCTACCAGATATTTATCCAGTTTAAACAGTCCACCTGACACCTGATTCCTGATTAATTTACCCAAGGAAGATACAGCTTCTGGGAAGGTGATCAAGCTCCCCTTTCCACTCACTTGGAGTGGGCCAAACTAATGGGGCTCCTACCTTACAGATTCTGTCAACAGGTCCATAAATGTCTGTCCACTCTCTTCAGATACTGGCTGGGTCCTGGGCTGAGGTCAGGGAGGGCCTGGAATCCCCTGGTTCAATTCTGCTAAATCAGCAGAGTGGCACCTCCTAGAGGCCTATCTGGATCCCCAGGCCCTAAACCCAGTCCACTCACCAGAGGTTAAAAAGCAAGCATGGGTTGGTTTTCCTGGATTCTCAAAGAATCAACAATGTTACAGAGAACCAGAAAAATCAAACAATGATCCAAGAGTTTGGAGTCACATTTATTACTTGCGGATCCAGAGAAAAGTGTTTCTAAAATTCTGAGCCGCAACATGCAGAAATTTTTCCTATTTATATGTTTTTACCTTCTTTGTCTCCCAACTATGGGATGTTTCCAGCTCTTTTGCAATTTCTTAAAGGGACCCTCTGTGCTTGGGCCTTGAGACCTCAACCAAAAACCTGGCCTGGTGCCAGCACTGATAATTTTGTCCAGGGAAGGTTTAATGGCCTCTCAGAAGTGAGAATAGTCTTATTTTCATTATTATTTAAGCAAGCAGACACTTACAGAAGCCAAATAGCAAGGTTAAAATTTCAAATAGCAGTTTTTATATAAGATGGATGCTTCACAGCCATTATGGAAAACACTAGGGAGATTCCTCAAAATATTAGAAAGGAAACTCCCATGTGACCACTTATCTCACTTCTAGGAATACATCCTAAGAAACCCTGACACTCATCAGAAAGGACATATATAGCTCTCCCTTCCCTGCCCCCAGCCTCCTGCTGCTCCTGTGCATTCCTGGGCACTAGGTTTGGGGGACATTGTTTGCGGGGAGGTAGTGAGGGGCAGCCTCGCTGCCCACTCTAAAGCACATCAAGCACCCGAGTCTAGCACTGAGTCCCAGACCCTCGGAGCTGGGCAGAGGGTCACAAGGAATGTGTGGTGAACAGGAGGAAGCAAGGGGTGGGGGGATTTTCGAGTTTGTGAGGCTTAGGTCAGCTTATTCATCTAGGAGTGGGATCTACTCAGACCTTCTGGTCTGAGATCGGATGGTACAGCATCACCTGGGGAACCACCGGGTTGTGGGCTCACGGTGTGTGCATGTGGCCTTTCCTGTGCAGCTCCAGGGAGACCCTGGTGCATGGTCCAGTGGATCAGAACCTTCTCATGACTGCAGCACAGCAGCCGCCCAGCCCAGGTCTTGGCACCGCCCCCCACGACTGGAGGCCTGAGGCCCCATTTGCCGGGTTTCTGTCAGGGTCCTCAGGGGCCACAGCCCTCTCTGAAGGCACATCTTCCACCCCACAATCCCAGCAGCATGAGGGGCCCCACAGTCAGCCTTTTATGTCACCTGATGGGCAGGCGGCCCCAGGCCCAGATCAGAATGGGAAACCAGCCTCCTGAGGAGTTTCTGGGACACAGCCACTGCTGCCAGGACCATGGCACCCCAACATGGAGGACAATTCAGAGGATGAACCCTCCCCAGGCCTGGGACCAATAGGTTCCACCCACAGACCTAGGGCAGTGACAAGAGACCATTGCCCACTCCCTCGGCCACCAAACCCAGGATGAACATGGGCCCAGGATGAACATGGGCCCAGGAGCAGGGGACCTGGCCCAATCCTAACAAAGCTCACTCGGTTCCACCACTCAGCACCTACAGTGGATCACCCGGCAATGGGGCCTCCCAGGATCCTCCGTCATGCTTAGTCCTGTAGATTCAACAAATTCCAGCAACAATCATCTACATGTTAATGAATCTGTGGCCGCCTGGAGGCAGCTGGTCCAACTCCCCCCATGGGTTCAGGCTCCGAGGTGCCTGATGGGCAAATGGGTGGCCTGGGGCCACACCACAGGATGGATCCTTAGGGTCGGGTGACATAGATGCACATCCAAAAAAACCCTCCTAACAACATAAGAGACATTAGTCATCCTCCAGGCTCCAGCTAGGAGGTACCTTCCCCCACTTCTTCTAGAACCACAATTCTTCTCCAAGCAAGACTATGAGTGTGTGTCCCCTCCTCTTCTCCAAGGTTAGAAAAGAGCTGGTATTGGCATTGCAAGACGGGAGATGC
The DNA here is from genome assembly GCA_011751065.1 of Lasiurus cinereus. Lineage (NCBI taxonomy): Eukaryota > Metazoa > Chordata > Mammalia > Chiroptera > Vespertilionidae > Lasiurus > Lasiurus cinereus. The sequence continues at coordinate 29,480 of JAAGEH010000382.1, forward strand.
CAGAACTTAAGCAAGAAGAAGTGAGGTGTCATTGCCCAGGGGCTGGAGGAGGGGCACCTCCGATCCCCTCTTCCCTGCCCTCTTCCCTCCCCCACCTCTCCTAATTTTAGTTTCATGAAATAAAAAGACTGAAATTTTTATTCCATAAAACAGGAAGGACAAAACTCAAAATAAAAATGTATTTCAAGTCATTGATCAGGAAAACTCCACCCCTTACCCTTTCCCAAAAGGATCTTTTATGTACCTGACCCTTTTTGTTGTTTTTTGTTTACCATTGTTGGGATTTTTTGTTTTCTGGGAGTGGGACTGGGGTGGAGAGGGGGGGTGTAAAAAAAAGGAAGCTTCTAACAAACCCACACTCCTTCACCCCAACCAACCTCTTTGCTTTCTTCTTAAAAAAAAAAAAGAGTTGATACTGTTTTGGCTCAGTGGATAGAGCATCAGCCTGTCGACTGAACGGTCCCAGGTTCGAATCTGAAAGGAGTACATACCTTGTAGGCAGGCACATCAACAGTAGGTGGTGTGCAGGAGGCAGTTGATTGATATTTCTGTCTTATCGATATTTCTAACTATCTCTCTCCCTTCCTCTCTGTGAAAAATCAATAAAAATATACATTTTTTTTAAAAAGGAGAAAGGACAACCCCCCCACCCTCACTGTCAGTACCCAAGCTCTTCCACCAGAGCTAGTCTCAGTGTGCGATGTCTTAGTAGCCACCCAAAATAATAATAATGATAATAATAAAGTGAGCCTTTACAATCAGTGGTTTCTTTCTAAAGGCCTTTTTTGGAAAGCAGAAGGAAGTCACCCTTTTCCAGAGGTTTTGGTTTGTGCAGATAGACAAGGGAAGGGTGGGAACTGTTTCATCATCATTATTATTATTATCATTATTATTGTTATTTTATTTAGTTTCTCCGGGGCAAGTTGGCAACAGCAGCTGTACAACTTGGACCCCAGAATGTCCCCCATGCCATTATGTGGCTGGAGGGCCAGGCCACCTGATTCAGGCTTTCAGGACCTTACCAGGTGGAGACTCACTGTAGCCCAGTGGTGGAGTGCACTGTGTTCCCAGGACTGCTTCCTCCTCCAGGAACCTGCTTGCTACCCACTTTTCAGCCCCCACCCCAGTCTTCCCATTGAGAAGCCTGTCAGATGGGTGGTGGTCTGAAGACAGTGGGGAGCCTATCCCTGACAGGATGGCTGTGACTGGGACATGGAAACTGGGACCTCCATCCTTGTCCCTGGCCCTTGTATCCTCGATGTGTGCTGGCAGTATGAGGCTGGAGTTTGGGGTTTTCTTTTCTCCCTTATTTTTTTCTTTTGATACTTCTTCCTTTTTCAAAGATGGGCTATTGACCAGAACTGCTCTGCATAGGCTTGGAACTAAATGGAAAGACTTAGGAATGGCTGTGGGGGTGGGGAGACACCAGCCACTGAACAGACTTCCAGTTTCCAATCCTGTTTTTATTTTTAAAAACCATTTTATTCTGTTCATCAGATTTTTCATTCATTTTATTTTTAGATGCACTTATTGATAGATATGCATTTCTTGTTCATAATTTTTATCTTTACCTTTTTCTTCTTCTTCCTCTTCTTCAAGAGTACCTTTCAGCATTTCATATAATACTGGTTTGGTGCTGATGAGCTCCTTTAATTTTTTTCTTATCTGTGAGGCTCTTTATCTGACCTTCAATTCTGAATGATAGCTTTGCTGGGTAGAGTAATCTTGGTTGTAGGTTCTTGCTATTCATCACTTTGAATATTTCTTGCCACTACAGTCTTACCTGCATAGTTTCTATTGAGAAATCAGCTGACAATCGTATGGGTGCTCCCTTGTAGGTAACTGTTTTTCTGTTGCTTCTTTTAATATTCTCTTTTTGTCTTTTGCCATTCGAATTTTAATTATGATGTGTCTTGGTGTGATCTTCTTTGGATTCTTTTTGTTTGGGATGCTTTGTGCTTCCTGGACTTGACAGTCTATTTCTTTCACCAGGTGGGGGAAGTTTTTGGTCATTATTTCTTCAAATAGGTTTTCAGTATCTTACTCTCTCTCTTCTTCTGGCACTCACATAATTTGAATGTTGGTATGCTTAAAGTTGTCCTAGAGGATCCTTAGACTATCTTCATATTTTTGGATTCTTTTTTTTTTTTTTTGCTTTTCCAGTTGGGTGTTTTTAGCTTCTTTGTATTTCAGATCTTTGACTTGATTCTTGAGCTACTCTAGTCTGCTGTTGGATCTCTGTATATTATTTTTTATTTAAGTCGGTGTATGCTTAATTTCCAGTTGGTCCTTTTTCATATTCTTGAGGGTCTCACTAAATGAATTGGCCTTTTCTAGAAAATTCTTGAGAAACCTTATAACCATGGTTTTGAACTCTATATTTAGTCATTTGCTTTTCTCCATTTCTTTCCTTTGTGATTTTTTTCTTTGTCTCCACATTTTGTTGGTTTTTTAAAAATATATTTTATTGATTTTTTTACAGAGAGGGAGGGAGAGGGATAGAGAGTTAGAAACATTGATGAGAGAGAAACATCGATAAGTTGTCTCCTGCACACCCCCACCACCACTGGGGATGTGCCCATAACCAAGGTACATGCCCTTTACCGGAAACGAACCTGGGACCTATCAGTCCACAGGCTGACGCTCTATCCACTGAACCAAAATGGTTTCGGCTATCTATGCATTTTGGTTGCTTCCCTGAGTTGATAGAGTGGCTTTGTTTGATAGATATCTTATAGGTCTCGGTGGCTCACCCTCCCTGGTTAACTGAGGTGGACACTCTTCGTGCACCCCTTTGTGGGCTGTGTGCACAGTCTTATTGTAGTTAACCCTTGATTGTTGTTGGTATCACTGGGAGGAATTGATCTCCAGGCCAATTGGCTGTGAGGATCAGCTGTGTCTATGCTGGAAGAACTTCTGTTCTAGAGACACCCTTATGACATAAGACTTGCTTCAGTGGAACTTTGGTGCTCACTGAGTCAGCCTCCTGAGTGTGTCCCTTATGGATCTAAGAAGTTGTAATCTGGATGGTCCCATTCTGCTCCCTGGGTACACTGGCTCGTGGATCTCCATGGAGCTGTTAATTTATCTTCTGCCTAAGGCCACCCAGCAGGAGCTAAAGAGAGATCTTCAGATTCCTCTTCTTTGTTTGGGTTTTGTAGGTGCCCAGATGAGGTCCAACTTTGAAGCAATGCAAGCTGCTGCAGGGCCTTTGGCCTTCTTTTGGATGTTCTGGGTCTCATTGACTCAGTTGTACGTAAGTTTAGAATTCAAAGGACTTGGACATTCATATGCAAAAGCCTCTATGCCTGGCTTGGATGGGGTGGAGTCTCAGGGAGGAGCAAACAACAATGGCTTTGTGAAGTGGGATCTCAGAGCAGAGCAAACAGCAATGGCTTTCTGTCAGCCCTGCGATAAGAGGCCCCAGGGTCTCAGTGTCCTGCGGTAATCACTGCAAACACCACTGAGAGAAAGTTGCCTTCAAGTTTCACCTGCTTCCAGACAATCTAGTTTCCCCCAAATGAGTCTGGATCCCCAGAGTCTCACCCGGAACTGGAGTTCAGAGAAGTTGGGAGCTTTTGTCTCCCTTCCTGATTGGGAAATCCAGCCACATACTAAGTTTCCAGCCATCTCCATGTGCACACCTTAATACCTCTGTCTTCCACAGCTCCTGCGATTCTCAGTGTGCTTTTCTCTTTCCTTTCAGTTGTGTAATTTCCACTCAGCCAGCCTTTCTATGGTTCATGATGATATCCATTTTATCTTTTAGTTGTAGTTTTGAAATTGTCATGCAAGGCAGCAGTTTAAGTGTTTATCTATGCTGCCATCTTGGTTTCTCCCCTGGGATTTTCTTGTTGGTCTCTTTCTTACTCCTTGAGTTGTAGGGTTAGGTAATTTATTACCATTGTTTCTTGGTTTTTGCAGTAGGTTTGTAGAGCTATGAACTTCCCTCTAAAGACTGCTTTCACTGCATCGATAGATTTGGAATTGTGTTTTCATTGCCATTTGTTGCCATGATGTTTTTTATTTCTTCTTTGATCTCTCTAGTAACTCAGTCATTGTTTAATAGCATGCTATTTAGTCTCCATGTATTTGATTTTTTGGATTTTTTTTGTAGTTGATTTTCAGTTTTATGCCATTATGATTTGAGTAGATGCTTACTATGATTTCTTTTTTCTTAAATTTGAATAGACTTTGCCTGTGACCCAATAAATGGTCTATCTTTAAAAATGATCCTTGTGCACTTGAGAAGAATGTATATTCTGTGGCTTATGGGTGAAATGTTCTGAAGATGTCAATTAATTCCATCTGATCTCCTGAGTCATTTAGGGTTGATGTTTCTTTGCTGATATTTTGTTTAGAGGACTTGTCCAATGGTGATAGTGAGGTATTAAAGTCCCCTACTATGATTGTATTGCTGTCAATCTCTCCCTTGATTTCCTCCAGGAATTTTTTTAAAATGTATTTAGGTGCTCCTTTATTGGTGCGTATATGTTTACCAGAGTTATTTCTTCTTGTTGGATTGCTCCCTTTAGTATTGTGAAGTGGTCTTCCTTTTCTCTTTTTATGTTCTTTCTCTTTGACATCTAATTTGTCAGATATAAGTATTGCTACCCCAGCTTTTTTTTTCATTTCCATTCACTTAAAAAACCTTTTTCCATCCCATCACCCTCAGTCTGTCTGCATCTTTTTTTTTTTTTTCAGGTAGGTTTCCTGCAGGCAGCTGATATATGGATCATGTTTTCTTCTCCACTCAATTATGCTATGTCTTTTGATAGGGACATTACATTTAAATTTATTATTATAGGTACTAGTATGTCTCAATTTTTACTCTTTACCCCTGTGTTTCTTCTTAGTTTCCTATTTCTTCTTTTTACAGCACACCTTTTAGCATTTCTTGCATTTATGGCTTGGTGGTAATAAACTCTCTTAGTCCTGTTTTGTCTGTGAAGCTCCTGATTTCACCTTCAATTTTGATTGATAGTCTTGCTAGATACAATATTCTTGGATTCAGTTCCTTTGTTTGCATAACTGTATATTTCATTCCATTTCCTTCAGGCCTGATCAGTTTCTGTTGATAAATCAGTTTCTAGTCTGATGGGGAACACTTTTTAGGTAACTTTCTGTCTCTCTCTGGCCACTTTTAAGATTCTTGCTTTGTTGTTGGTGCTGCCAATTTAATTATAATATGCCTTGGCATCAGTCTTTTGGTGTTCATTTTGTTTGAGACTCTGTGAGCTTCTTGGATTTTTTTTCTTCCCTATATCATGGATGTTTTCTGTCATTATTTTTTCAAACAGGTTTTCTATTTCTCGCTCAGTTTCCTCTCCTTCTGGAACTTCCATTATGTGAATGTTGTTTTGTTTGGTGTTATCCCAAAGTTCTTTTAGGCTCTCCTGCTTTTTAATTTTTTTTTTAAAGCTGCTCTGCTTGGGTATTTTTTCTACCTTGTAGTCTAGCTCACTGATGCAGTCCTCTGCTTTTTCTAGTCTACTGTTGATGCTTTCTATTGAGTTCTTTATAGTAGCAATGTCATTTTTATTTCTTATTATTTCTTCTTCATTTACTCTTGGTTCTTACACATATTTTGAATTTGTCTTCCATTCTTTTCATCAACCTTAAACCATGTCTCTGAATTCTTTCTCTGATAGGTTGCTTGCCTCCATTTCATTTACTTCCTTTTTCAGTGAAGCCTGCTTTTCTTCCATATGTAGGCTGTTTTTTTTGTCTACCCATGATCTCTCTTCTGATGTCTAATTATGTAGCTCTCTCCTGCACTGATTTAAAGGCACAATATACAACATAATTAGTCACAACACACAAATCACTGAATACAAATGTATTCATGATACTAATATCCACAAATAAAGGTGATCACCAGAAAAAAAGAGGATTAGGGGATAAGAAATAAAGAAGAAGAAAAATAGAAAAAAAGGAGTGCAAAAATGAAATTTCAATAAGGTAAAAAAGTGAAGAGAGAAAAGAAAGAGAATAAAAAAGAGGAGGGAAAAAGCTATTTATGTGGGGAGAAAACTCCAATAGAACAGTCACTATTCCCTACAAATGCAAGCAACAACAACAAAAAAATACCTAGAGATGAATGTAAACTACAAAAAATAACTAATATCAAGCGAGGCATGGGAGCAAAAAACAAACAAAAACAAGACAAAACAAAAAACGAAAAGAAAAAGCAAAACAATCTCACAAACAAGCATTTAAAAAAACAATATAATCAACAATCAGGCAAACAACATCAAAAGGACAAAAAATTGGGTAGTGATGAAAGAGAAGAGAGAAGTGTGTATGGACTTAGAGAAGGGGATTGGAAATTAATATATAAGTAGGATGAATTTTTAACAGAGGGTAAAAATAGGGAATAGAAAAAAGCTAAAGCAGTAATAGGGTAAGAGAAACAGGACAACAAAAGGGGGAAAGTGATGAAGAGAATGTTGGCATAAAAATAAAGTTGAGATAGAGTAAAATGATACTAAAGGCAATATGAAAATAGAATGTCGAACACTAATCCCAAAATAAAATAAAGAGAAAATAAAATGACATTAAAAAAGTATAATAGCAGTAGTAATAATACTGATTAAAAATAAAAAATCTAATAATTAAAAAGGTAAAATAAATTGAGGAAAAAAGAAAAATAAATTTAGTTTCTTAAAAGGTGAAAAAATATACAGTAGTGAAGATAATTCATTTCCTCTACTGTTCTGTTTGGCATGCCTTTTTCCTAGTTAGGACAGCATTGGAGTTCCCTGCATTTCACTGCTCCTTAGTGTTGTAAGCCACAGTCTTGACTTTCAAGCAAGACTTATACTCTTTTATTTGTGTTTACACAAGAGTCAATTAGTGATTCAACCCCTGGGTGGCAGTGTTTCTGGATTGACCTCTGGGTCTATAGGTCCTCTCTAGCTAGTGTTTAGATTTTGTTTTCCCTGTGGCACTTAATACTGGTTTGGGAGAATGGGCTGACCCAGAGCTGGTTCTCTGATTGTTGTTCCCTGCTTTGATCTCCAGGTTCCACAAAAACAACTTTCCCTTGCAGTCTCTTAGGGTGTCCCTAGTTGCTTGATCCTATGTATTGGGCTTAGTAATCAAAAGCAAGGATTTAAAGAGGGAAAAAAAAAAGTAAAGAAAAAAGAGCCAGAGTTAGTGTGTGAACTTCCTTGCTGTGTGAAAGTCTATGCAGTCTTTTTTCTGCTTGGGTCTAAGCAGTGGGATCACTGTTAAAATTTTTAGGCTGCCCTTTTGTGCCCAGTTCAGCTATGGGTTGCTTTTTAGAGTTCCCTTCTGTTAGCAGCTCAACGGACCCTCTTCCACATTCTCAGATCACGCTAGTCCCAATGGCCACTGATATCTTTTTGGGAGCAGAATTCTCCAGACCCTGTAGTTCCCATTGTGCACATTTCTCTTTCCTGCCTAGATCACAGACCTCACCTTATCCTAGGTGAAATCTGACCTTTCTGTGGTGGAGTGTAGAGCTTCTCTGAATCCGTGTGTTTGTGCCAATTGGGGATTGGTGTTCCTGGGTTTGTAGCTGTCTCTGGTTGTTGTAGATTCCTAGGATTTTTAGACTTCTGATAACATCCACTCACTCATTCAAGGTGTCATGATTTCCACGTCAGAGCTGGTTATTATTGGAGGGATTTCAGCAGTATGGAGGCTGCCCAGTCAGGGGAACCCGGTCTGGCAATTCCCCACAGTTCTTTGGAATATAGCTGTCCCTCAACTCACAAATAAACACACCCTGTGCAACCAAATGCTCTTCTTTCCATCTCTAACTCAGGCACAATCTTGAAGTCTGCCTTCCCATTGGCAGCCATCTTCCTCTTCCTATACCCCAGTTCTGAAACTAGATTTCCCCAGAATCTTGTTGTTGGGCAAGTGGGACCCAAGGCAGGGGCACAGACAAGGGTGCTCAGAGGCGGGCCCTTGCGTGTGGGTGTTGTGGATCTTACTCTAATTCCAGAGCCTGTTTACCCACATTAACTGATTGGAATTCATTCACTCATTCATCCATTCATACATCCATGCCACCAACACAGAGGAGCAGTGGCACACCAGTGTCTCTAGGCAACAAGGAACAAATCAGTGAATAAGACAGAGGCCCCATCCCATGTTCTGGGGTCACAGACCAGGTGCTTGTGTATTAGACACACACCATGTGATCCCCAGAGATAGGCAGCTGGGCGAGCCTGGGAGCAGACAGTACAGGTGAGTATCCTCAGACCAGGGAACCCACAGGGAAGGACATAGGCCTGGGCTTGCATTTTGCCTCCGATGAGGTCCTTCACCCTGAGCACAGGGAGCTGGGGGAGGGGACTTCTCTGCAGGGAGCAGGGGCAGGAGTAGCTGAGACACTAAATGGCCTAGGTGGCTGCACAGAATCTCTTCCAATGTGACCCCAGCGGTTATTCAGCAAAGAGTGGTGTCTCCTGCCCTGGCCGGTTTGGCTCAGTGGATAGGGTGTTGGCCTGGGAGAATGAAAGCTCTCAGATTTGATTCTGATCAAGGGCACGCACCCCAGTTGCAGGTTCCCAGCTCTAGTTGGGGTATGTACAGGAGGCAACAGATCAATGTCTCTCTCTCTCTTTCACATTGATGTTTCTCTCTGTCTCTCCTTTTCCCTTGCACTCTCTCTAAAAATCAGTGGGAAAATACGCTCAGTGAGGATTAATACAAAATATTTTAAAAAATAAATGAAAGAATATTGGTCCTGGAGTCACAGAAGCAAGATTCTGCTTAGGGAGTTTCCCAGTGTAGGAAATAGGACTCTGAGCTCCATCCACCCCAGCATGGTCAACTTTTATTGGAAAGTGTCAACTTTTACTGGGTGTCCCCAGGGCAAATGGAATTAGGGAGGAGGGAAGAGGCTATAAGAACAAAGAACTTGCCCAAACCAGTTTGGTTCAGTGGATAGAGCATTGGCCTGTGACCTGAAAGGTCCCAGGTTTGATTCCAGTCAAGGGCATGTACCTTGGTTGTGGGCACATTCCCAGTAGGGGATATACAGGAGGCAGCTGATAGATGTGTCTAACTCTCTATCCTCTCTGTAAAAAATCAATAAAATATATTAAAAAAACAGAAACAAAGAACTGAGCACAGCCTAGCTAGACCGGTTGAGGTGGAGACAACTAGAAAAGGCCTCAGCCCATTTTAAAATGCTCCAATAGGAGACCTAGGCCATGTCTGAGGAAACTATGAAGCCCATGGTACTCAGCCACCGAGGGCCAGAGGAGGGTCTCGACACTGATACCAGAGCCGGTAGCAGGAATTCTTCCTGGATCTTGTCTCAGGAATCAAAGAAGGAAGTCTTCAACCAGAGATGTTCAAACTAGGCAGGAAAAGGGTGGATAGATAGCCTGCAATCACTGTCTTGCAAGAACATAGTAAAAGGCTCCTTTTCCCCATCCTTCTGTCTCAGAGTCTGTTATTTGAATTTTTAAAGGTGAGCATGTCTCACACCTGCTGCACCCAGCTCAGGGCCTCCTCTGCCCAATCTTTGGGCTTGTCCACACATATGGGCTGACTGTCCCACCATTGGCTGCATCCCTGGGGTGGGCAGGGGACATTACCCCTTCTCAGCACAACCAAAACCCTGTAGGTGGGCTGAGTGCTGTGGGGCTGACCTCTGTCCCCTGCTGGTCCCTGGGCACAGCTTGGGGCTGGGAGTGGAGGGCAGCGGGGTGAAGGCTCTAGGCTGCTCAATGGGTGGAGGGAGGGCACCTGGAGGTCACAGCAGCTCTTGCCTGTGCCCACTGCAGGGCGCCCTTTCAGGCCTGTGGGCTGCAGAGGCATCCCTGGGATGTCTGTGGGAACCCTCCCAAAGCAGCTCCTCACACCTGCACCGCCCCCATGAAGGTGCAGCCCCCCTGATGAGAGGCCTCGGGCAGCACACGGGAGGACAGGAGCCTCTGAGCTTGGACAGGAGGGGCCCCCATGGCTTCCCTGGTGCTGAGGACAGACAGATGGCCAGTGGGTGGGGAGCAGAGTATCCCCTCATAGGCAAGTGCAGCGCCCTAGTCCCCACTCAGTTTGAGGGTTTTCCTGATTCAATTTGCAGGAGACAGGCCTCTGTGGTCCACCCTCAGCTCAGTCACCTTTTAGAAAAGAGACAGCTTGTGAGCAGTGGGTTTCTGAAGTCCCCAAGGCAGATAGGGTGGAAAGGGAGGAAGGGGAGGAGGGAGGAAGAGGATTGGAAAAGTGGGGAGGTGGAGGAATGGGGAAACAGGGAGAGGGGGGATGAGCAGTGAGAGCCATGCAAGGGACCAGCAGCCATATTCCAGGAGGGTCACCTGGACAAAGGAGGTAGAGACACTAGGAAAGCCTTGCTCATCTGTTAAATAGATGACAGCAGGAGACAGCAGGGCCTAGGGGAGGAGACTGAGAGAAGGTGAGCCCCATAGTCCTCAGCCAAAGAGGAATAGGGAGGGACCCTCTCCAATAGGATTAAGTTTCCTGTGTTTCCTGTTTTGTGCCTGCTGCCCACAGACACTGCCCTGAGGACCTGTGGGCCCTGCTTCCTGCCCCCAAGTCCCTTATTTGAATTTCTACAGGCGAGTGAGTCTCAGGGCTTTAAGGTCTGTCTGTGGCCCAGAAGGAAGAGACTGACACAGGGGCAGATTTTCCTTTTTGGGCCCATCTGATCCCCAGATGTGGAGGCAGGCTCTCTGCCAGGAGAGGGAGACCCTGGGGCTTGGATGCCGGGCTTGAAGAGCTGACTTCACTGGGCTCTGGCAGTTCCCAGGAAGTATGGGGCAGGGACCATGCAGTTAATAGGGAGAGAGAGGCCCACCTGGTTCCAGGGAGTGTGGCCTGAAGACTGGCTCCAGGGTCCGCCAGGGTCCAGGCAGCTTTGGGAACTGGAGGGCATCCTGGCGGGGTAGGTCGGGATGTCACCAGCAGGGGCTGCCCAGGTGCCTCCTGGCTTCTTCCCAAGGCGCAGTGGGCTGGCACCCTGCCCACCCCTGTTCTGGTTGGCCTGAGGCTGCAGGGAAGAGACATCTTTTCTATTCAGAGATGATGTCATTATTCACATGGAAAATCCTAAAGAATCTGGAAAGATAGACCCGGACACCAATTGGTGCACAAGCACCGACCAGTGGGAAAACGCATTTGGAGAGCAAAACAAAAGCAACAACCCCTGTGAGGCATGAACACAGAGAAACACCTAAGGATCAACCTAAAGCCTGATGCTCAGGCTCTGCCAACAGAAAGTGCTAATGAAACAGGAATTTTCATATATTTATGAAATTTATATAGGGGATATAGGTAGGTTTAGGGAGTTTTTAGAATTGGGGCCCATAGAAAAATCACAGGGCTATAGACTGGGAGAAGGTGTATTTCCATAACATTAAATAGGACCTTAAGAGCTTTCATCTCAGGTAAAACTGGTTTCAATTTTAATCCTGCTATTCTGATTTCTATACACACCACTTGCCTGAACAATGGGGTAGTTACCTCAGCTTCTCCAGATTGAGACCTGGAAGCTCACATAAATCCATCCCACATCACAAAGGTTATTCTCCTGTGCCTGAGGACCAGAACCATAGAGATTGATTCCTGTTGACTCCTTGGCTCCAGGAGTTGAAACTGTAGATGACCTTTAGAGATTATTAACTTTACTCACTTTTGCTGCTGTACAATCTGCTTTTGCAAGATAGGTCCACGTTTAAACTTCTAGCAGAATGTGGTTGGGAGATAAGGAGCAGTCAATAGGAACAGTTGTGGCTCACTGAACCCACCCCACAGGCTGTTTTCAGAGTTTAGAACAACAGAGAAAAAAATGTGTTGTTTGAATCTTTAAAAAGGGCTGTATACCCCTGAGACAGTGTGGTCATGAGTGTGAACTCCACCTGAGTGTGAACTCCACCTGCGTGTGGTGCTCTCACAGCCCCATAGGCCATCGCTGGCTAGCTCAATAAATCCTTGCTTGCTTATTAGTACCTCCGTGGTCATTTGCAACTGGTCGTGGAAGTCGCCTCACAATAGAGGAGGGAACTGGAAGTTGCCAAAAAAGGCCTATATTTACAAAATTAATAAGGAAGAAAGCCCAGAGGGAATAGGAGGACAATGAGGGAGGAGCGCCTCAGGAGTTACCATAGTAACCAATTCAAAAGGGAATGTTGACCAGTTAGAGGGGATGTAAGGACAGGGGAGCTGCAGTCTTTATATTCCATGGAAACAGGAAGTCTGTGGGAGCTTTTCCCCCTACCCATGTGGGAGTCTGCATTTGTTCTTCAATAAATCTCCACCTTTGCTACACCACCTTCTGTTTGTGAATTCATTCTTAGACTCTGGCGGACAAAGAATCTAGATTCCACTCAAAAATTCCGTATCAATTACACATGATCAGGAGCCCTGACACAGTGTGGACCCAGAGAAACCAATGTGCTTTTTAGCAAAAGGCTTCATACCATGTCTACACCTGCCACGTGAGGCTGCTGTGAATTCTTTATTCAAAATCTGAGCTATGTGTGAGCTCCATCATCATTCCTAGTGGAACATGCACACAGTCCTCCCTGGACTTGACACGAAAGGGGCCACATGCTGACCTGACAGCTCAGGGAAGGCCTGCATGGCGGTCCTGCAAACTCAGAGACCTAAAGTCACCACAAAGGAAGGTCTGACATTAAACTTGAACTGAAAGCAGTTATGGTGGGCAGTTACCTCCTAGGCAGGTATCTGCACTGACAAGGTCAACCTTTACCTTAGCAGAGCCTATCTGTCTTTGCATCTATGATAACATACCCTTGCAATGTCTGGGTCACCTGTAACTTCCCTTTTTCCAGACCCCTTGGGGCACAGCCTAATGTGCTGGGCCCCAGGATAGAGACCACAAATTTCTTTATTATTATCATGTTAACTTTCCTGCACCCACCTAAGCAAGTGTCTATCATTTTACTTTTTATCCAATCCCAGAGGTTCCCTGGCTTTGCTTTCTCCCGCCTCTCTAGTCTATCACCAATGGATTTCATGTAACCCACCTATGTCCCTCCTTGGATTGCAATGTATAAAAATAGAGGAAAACCTGTCATTCTCTGGAGCATATCTCAGTCCCTTGAGGCTCTGCATCCCAGCATTTGTGGACACTGTGGATGAAGAGCCACATGCCAACCTGACAAGCTCAGGGAGGCCTGTGTGGCAGTCTTGCAGACTCAGAGACCTAAAATAACCACAAAAGATGGTCTGAAAATTAAATACTTAATTACAAACAGGTTATAGTGGGTAGTCATGGTCTACACCGATGTTTTCCCTGACAAAGATCAACTTATATCTTTACTGAGCCCTTTTGCCTTTTTGCCTCTAAGATAACATATCTGTGAAATGTCTGGGTAACTTGTAACTTCCTTTTTACCCTGAACCCCGCAGGGCACTACAAATGGCACCTGGACATTCCCACATTGTTATTGTTATCAAGTTAATTGTCACCTGTTAATTACGTTAAAGTATCCTGTATCCATCTCTGTAAAAGAAACCCATGTCCATCATTTCACTTTTTGCCCTATCCCAGACAGTTACACCCCCTCCATTCTCCGAAGCATCATCTCAATTCATTGAGGTTCTGCTTCCCAGCATATGTCGACAGTTTGGCTGAAATAAACTCACAAAAATTATTTACAGATTTGAATGTTTGATTTTTTATGTTAACAGCACTAAGTCAGGGTTTCCTCCTACCATTTCCTTCCTGTCTTATTTTATTAAAATAAGATTCCTTTATTTATTTAATTTGTTTTGTTAATCCTCAACCAGATGGGAATTTGTTCACCGCAGTGGGCTTAAAGAAAATGAATTCAAATTCTAAGCAAAGCTACAAGCAGAATTTTGCTTTTTATTAAAGAGCCAGTCCAATATGTACTTAGTGGTTATCTCGCTGCTGGCCTTGAAAACAACACAGTTCTATCCAATTAAAAATGCACTTGGCATGGCGTTGAGAGTATGGGCATATCTAGTCTCTGACCTACAAGGTCAGACAGCTAAGTTTATCTTCCTCATTATTCAAACAGGCTAGAAAGCAAAGTTTTTTTTTTTGTTTTTTTTTTTTTTAGAATAAGAGGCCATCTAAAAAAACAGCAGAGAATTCCAAACAGTAGTTTTACAAAATAGGAGTTAGCCTTCTCAATCAGAGTCTCCTGTGAGACTCCCTTCAGTCACTGAATTTTGTCAGGTTCACGACAGAGCCTCCTTTTCTATTCACAAATACAATCCCTAAACCTAGACATAGACAAGAGCTTTCTGTGAGCTCTTCGGCTGAGCCTGGGAGCAAAGTGAATTTAAGGCAGAGCAGGAAATGGTGTCTGCTTAGCTCTCCACCTGCTCCTGGTCTGGGGGCTTTGCTGGTCTTGATCGCCCTCTAGTGTTCTGGATACTCCCCGCAGCCCAGCCCTGCTGCCTTCCTCAGGGAGGTTTGTGTCTGGGCTCTTACTGACTTCCCCTCACTGTGTCTTGCACAGTAATACACGGCCGTGTCCGTGGTTTTCAGGCTGTTCATTTGCAGATATTGCTTGTTCTTGGCATTGTCCCTGGAGATGGTGAATCGACCCTTCACAGCACTGGCATAGTTTGCGGTGCTTCCATCAGGATTAATTTCACCAAGCCACTCCGGCCCCTTCCCTGGAGGCTGGCGGACCCAGCTCATCCAATAGCTACTGAAGGTGAATCCAGAGGCTGCACAGGAGAGTCTCAGAGACCCCCCAGGCGGCACCAAGCCTCCCCCAGACTCCACCAGCTGCACTTCACACTGGACACCTGCAAACACAGAGACACAGGGTGGACTTAGAATCACATGGAAGCACAAACAGGCACAGGCACAGGTCTCAGCGCTCCCCACTCCTGAGAATGACCTTGAAGAATGATCAGGAGGAAAATGCAGCTTGGTACCAAGTCCATGGTGGAGCCGCTGGGGTCCTGTCTCAGACACGTGGATTCTGAGTGTCTCCCCAACATGCCGGGCAAGGGCCCTCTTTTGTGAGCAGGAGGAGAGCCCCATTTGCATAGAGTGTGGATATAAGGGTGCAGCTGAGACTCTGGGCTACATGCCTGATCTTGTCATCTTAGGGTAACCCCAGATGGGAAAGGACTCAAGGGTCCTGAACTATCCTCTCTCCCTCCTTTCTCAACATCTGGTCAACCTTAGGGTTGAGAGTCCTCTATCCTTGGGTTTTGATGAGGACTCAGGGGTGCTGCCCCCAGAAGCAGGTGGATGGGACTTCCTCTTGTTCTCCTTCACCCGCCATGGGCCATGTTGCCTTTCTGGGGTTTGGGAATAAGATTTTAATGAAATGATGCTTGGAATGATGCTTTTATTTTGAGACTGAAAGATTCTCTTTGTTCTTCTTCCCAATCATATCTTCATGAGACTGGAACGTCAACATGTGACGAGGCAGGAGAGGCTGGACTGCAAGCTTTCTTGCTAGGTCCCAGCTCACTCTGCCCACCATCTCCTATAGGGAAAGTCATGATGAATGTCCTCCTGGATGACCCAAGATTAAAAGAGAGAGAGAGAGAGAGAGAGAGAGAGAGAGAGAGAGAGAGAGAGAGCAGAGAAAGGCCCAGTACCAGCGATGATGTTGGACATTAAGAGCCTTCATGCACTTCGGGTGGAGAGGGACCCCGATGAGAACATTGGACGTTGGGCATGGTGATTCCCAGGGATGCTGAGAGCTTTCCTTTGCCTCCTAGAAAGAGGCAGAAGAGGAGCCTGTCCTCTGGCAGCTCGCACACTTAGCACCTCCAAAGCTGAGCAGGCACAGGAGGCCTCTATATCTAACACGCACTAATCTAACAAGGTTGCTTATGTGTGTTCCCGCTAAGCCAGGAAAAATTTGCTCCTAGAGTGTTGTTTATATCACCCTAAAACATACCATGACATATATGTTGTTTCCAATATAGGCCACATAGGACATGCCTGTCATTTATGACACCACTATGAGGCATGCAGCACAGAATGGGCATGTCATTTATGACACTTAAGCTAATGACACAAGCATGCCACCTCACATGTATTTTGCTTATTACACCTTCGGAGCTCATCTTGGTATGTAATTTGGAAATTGGCCTGTCATTCATCCTCCTAGGGACAAGCCATGCTTTCCTGAGTGGAGAAGTGCTGCGGGGCCTCAGGCCACACAGATCTCCCTCCCCCTGGTGACACCGGCCAGGTGGGCGGCTGGGCCAGCCCTCCTCATCGCCATGCTGATCTTTGAGGCCTGGATCCAGAACGGCAAGTCAGTGGCAACAGGTTAGACAGAGCTCCGGGAGATCCATCGTTTTATTTTTATTTATTTACTAGAGGCCGAGTGTGCATGACATCGTGCATGAGTAGATCGCTTCTGCTTGCCTCAGCTGGCCGCCCTGCCATCGCTGCTCATAGCTCTTGCCCCGCCTTCTGCCACTGGTAGCTCTCTGCCACCAGTAGCCCCAGCCCTGCCCTGCCTGCGGAGAGGGAGAGAGCACTGGCTGCTTTGGTTGTGATATAGTGATGATGTGAAGGCTACGGGCTTTTTCTTAAGATAGATCTTTTTAATCCTCACTCGAGGATATTTCTTAAAGAGAGTGGAAGAGAGAGAAGGCAGTGAGAAATAATCAGTGTGAGAGAAACACATGGATTGGTTGCCTCCTGCACCAGCCTAGAGCAGGACCCGGGCTGGGATGCCATTGTAACTGAGCTACTTGCCCTTGACCTTAATCAAACCTGGGACCGTTCAGTTTGCAGGCTGATGCTCTAGCCACTGAGCAAACCGTCTGGGCTATTTTATTGTTTATGATGAAGAGGAAACAAACTTGTAAAGGAAACCCTCTTTGGCCTATCCGTGCACATGCCTTTGGGGCTGGATTCCTGAGTTTAGTCAGTGCAGTAGTTCGGAGCGCCCTCTGGTGTCCTGAGTGCTCCCTGCAGCCCAGCCCTGCTGCCTCCCTCAAGGAGGTTTGTGTCAGGGCTCACACTGACTTCCCCTCACTGTGTCTCTTGAACAGTAATAAATGGCCGTGTGCTCCATGGTCACGGACTTCAGCTGCAGGAAGAACTAATTCTTGCGTCCATGACTAACTGACTCTGGAGAGATGGCGCGTACTCTCTGTACCACTTGGACCTGAAGTAGGTGCTTCCCAGACACTGGAGCCCTTTCCCTGGGGGCTGCCTGACCCAGCCAAGCGGCACTGTTGCTGGAGACACTGTCCCCAGAGATGGCACAGGTGAGGGACAGGGTCTGCGAGGGCTGTACCACTGTGGAGCCCGACTCCTGCAGCTACACCTGGGACAAAAGGAAGCAACAAGGTTAATCAGTCCACGTCTCTGTGAACACAGCTGTGAACCCCCAGGTCCCCAGACACTGACCCCAGGGGAGCCCCAGCACGGGAAGGAAGAGGAGGAAGGAGACAGCCATGGCCCTGGGTCAGCCAGACTCAGCAGGCTCTGCGGCACCTGTGGGGCTGTATTTACACAGGAAGCCACGCCTGGCATTTGCCTGACATCGCTTCCTGATATAAAGTCCTGGGTGCACACAGCCCACTGAGGAATGGACCCCAGTTCTGCAGCCAGATTTCTCCAGAGCTGTGTCCTTGAGCAAGTGGGACCCAAGTCAGAGTCACAGATAAGGATGCTCAGAGGTAGGCCCCTTGGTGTGGGCCTTCTGCACCTTATACCAATTCCAGAGTCTGTTACACATATTAATTGATTGGACTTCATCCATCCATCCATCCATCCATCCATCCATTCCACCAACATTGAGGGTCAGTGACACAGCAGTGTACCTCTAGGCAACAAGGACAAATCAATAAGGAAGACAGAGGCCCCTTCCCCGTATTCTGGGGTCACAGGCCAGGTGCTTGTGGGTCAGATTCACATCAGAACCTGGGAGCAGAGAGTGCAGGTGAGCATCCTCAGACCTGGGGAATGACAGGGTAAGGACATAGGCCTGGGCTTGCGTTTTGCCTCCTGATGAGATGCTTCACACTGGGCACAGGGAGTGTGGCATGAAGACATGCCTTAGGGATTCCCAAGGCCCAGGGGCAGCTTTGGGAACTGGATGGGGACCCTGGTGGGCAGGGGGCCAGGATGTGACCAGCAGGGATTACCCCAGCGCCCCCTGGCTTCTCCCTGAGGTGCAGGGGGTTTGCAGAGAGGAGACACCTTTTCCATTCAGAGATGACATCATTGTACACATGGAAAATCCTAAAGAATCTGGAAAGAGAGACCCGGATACCAATTGGTGCACAAGCACTGGCCAGTGGGAAATGCATTTGAAGAGAAAAACAACAGCAACAATCCCTGCGAGGCATAAACACAGAGAAACACCTAAGGTTCAACCTAAAGCCTGATGCCCAGGCTCTGCCCACAGAAAGTGATAACACGGGTCAGGAGCCCTGATGCCAGTGTAGACCCAGAGAAGCCAATGCACTTTTTCAGCAAAAGGCTTCACACCATGGCCACACCCACCGAGTGAGGCTGCTTTAATTCTTTATTCGAAAGCTGAGCTGTGTCTGAGCTCCATCATCATTCCTAGTGGAACATGTACACGGTCCTCCCTGGGCTTGGTACTAAGACAAGGTTTCCTCTTATCATTTCTTAATTTTGTTTTAAATAAGATTCCTGCATTTATGTATTTAGTTTTGTTCATCCTCACCCAAGGATATTTTCCCACTTATTTTTAGACAAAGTGGAAAGGAACTGGTGAGGCAGAGTTGTTGGAACATGTTGAGTAGTTGCCTTCTGTAGACACGGATCCAGGTTGCAACCGAGGTACGTGCCCTTGACTGGAATTGAACCCAAGACCCCTTAGTCCGCAGGTTGATGCTCTGTCCACTGAACCACATAGGCTAGGGCCCCTCCTACTGTCTAGTTAACACTGTGGAGGCCCCAGCACAGCATGCAGCCAGGGTCCTGCCAGGTGGAACAACAGACCTGGGGGTGCAGGGTGTCTGTGTTGCTGGGATGAGGGGAACTAGGTTAGAGAGGTCCCCAGAAGAGTAGCCCCAGGTTCCAGGGTACAGCGGTGCATGTGGAACTGGGCTGAACCTCTCTCCAGAGACTTAAGGAGGAAGAACCACCCAGACCCCCTCTCCTGCAGGCTGACGCTGGGCCTCGCTGTGAGGACCCACCAGATGCCAGTTGGTCAGGGACCAAGAGAGCTGAGGGAAATAGAAATCTAAATTAGGGAAAAGTCCGTTTTCCCAGGTGCCAGGATTGAGCACCTTCAACATGCATGTAAGATTCAATGTCAGTTTAAATGCTCACTGAGCACCTTTCCATCTTTACACCCCAGTGTGTTTTCTGGAAACCTGGGAAGTTTCTCTGAAGTGTAAACACTGGGGGGGGGGGGCATGCTCTCCCCACTTCTGTGGGAGGAAGAGGGCAGCCAGACATCAGGGGGCTCCTGACTGCCAGGTGCAAACGTACTTCCTGTCCTAAAGAGGCAGGAGGTTTCATGTTCCCTGGGATCAGGTCAATGAGCAAACACATGAGGCCTTTCCAGTCACCAGAGGATTTGGGGTGAACTCTGGGTAATAAGTGGTGCTGCCCAGTTCTCCCTGAGGCTGCACCTCTGTGAGAAGCTGTGTCTGTGGATGGTTTCCCACAAGAACTCAGTTCTATCCCCTTATCTGCTGCTTTGCCAGCCCCACACGGGCAACACCACTGCAGTCAAATAGATGCATTTCTGGGTATTGAGCTGTGATTTTGGAGTCGATTCTTTTGATATTTTTAATAGAGAACTATGTCATCTGCTAGTAGGACACCTGGTATCTCCTTTCAAATTTGAATGTCTCTATGCATCTTTCTTGTCTTATTTCACTTGTTAAAATGTCAGGTACAGTGTGAATAGAAGTGGTAAGAGGAGACAATTTATCCCCATATGAGTGGGGATCATTTCCCTTCTCACAATTGAGTATGACAGTAGCTACAGGAGTCCCATGATCAGATTGAGGAAGTGACTTTTTACCCCAAGTTCCCTAAGCGTGTTTATCATGAATGAATGCTGTGCTTTGTCATATACTTTTCAGTATCAATTTTTACCACCATGTGAATTTTCTTCTTTACACAGTTGACTTGTTGGATTACATTGATTGATTAAAAAAATATTGTATCAGCTTTTAATTCTTGAGGTAATTCCTGCTTTGTCATGTATGTATTATGATTTTCTTATATTGCTGATAGGATTGGCTAATCTGTTGAGGATTTTAGTAAATATGTTAAGAAGAGATTTTGGTCCGTAGTTTACTCTTTCTTTGTACTGAGTGCACAAAGAATGCCGTTCTCATAAGAATGCATTGGGGAACATGTTTATATCTCCTCATTAATTTCTGATATTGGCCATTTGTCTCTGCCAGTTTTGTGAGCATTTGATTAGCTTTATTGATTTTTTCAAATATTCAGCTATTGGCATCATTCATTTTTCTCTATTATTTTTCTGTTCTGATTTGATTAATCTCTGCTCATCTTTATTTTTCCTTCTTTCTGCTTGATTTTAGGTGATTTTGATCTTCCTTTTCTAATTTATTATAAATAAATCTTTCCTGTTGAGAGTATTACTAATGTTCACCCTTTTACCCCCCATATCAGCCCTCCACCTGTTCCAGCCCCACCCCAGGGCTTTATCAACCCCCTATCTGTGTCCATAGGTAATGCATATGTATATGAGTTCTTTGGTTCATCTCTTCCACCCTCCACTCCCACTTCCCTCTGAGGTTCGTCAGTCTGTTCCATGTTTCCATGCCTCTGTGAAAAGCTGTGGCTGGAGCTCAGTGGAAGTGGGACCTTGTAAATTCCTGTTTCAGCCTTTTAAGAGGAACAGCCTGGGTGTCCAGTTGCCTCCACATCACTCAAAAACAATTTCTTCTTGTTTTTACAACTTGTGAGGAATTTTCTTCCCAGCTCTGGAAACCTTGATTGGGAGTCTGGTGTGGGGCTGGGACCCCTTGCTTCTCACTGGGGACCTCCATAGCTGAGATATTCCTCCTGATTAAACACACACCACATGTGGGTGTCAGGCTAGCCTGTTCCCCACCTCCGCCCTTTCTACTAGTCTCTGTGTGCTTTCTTCTTTTCCTCCCTAGTCCAGAATGATGGTTGTTCTCTATTTTAGTTGTACATTCCATGTGGTTG
>JAAGEH010000383.1:0-40042 GCA_011751065.1 Lasiurus cinereus
TATGGTAGTTCCTGACCTAAGACAGGCACAGTCCCCTCAAGGATATTCGGCCTTTCAAAGTTTAAAGAAAAGGGGGACCTGTGGGAAACTTGTGCTTAATAGCCATTTTGTAGTAAGCTCCAGCCACATTAGCACTAACCTCGGGCTAGCTTTCTATTACCCCAAACCCTATCTCTTTCCCTATCTCCCGAAAGCCAGGAGTTTCGCCTTAGGGCTAGGAATTTTCGCTAACTTCCTCATTCCTCCTTGTCCCCATAAATACCCCAATCTACTGTTGAATAAACAAACGAGACTTGATCAGAACTTTGTCTTGTCTCCATTCCTTCTGTCTCTTGTCCCTTTCATCCCCACTCCCCCTCTAGGGTCCTCGTTGACTTAACCCGCGGGTCGGGACAGTTTTTTGTTGGCCAAACTGCACTGTTGTAAATATGTGATCTCCCTAGTTCTATGATGTCCTCATCTAAAAGTTTCTGTATAGCTTTAGTGATGTCTTGGTGTCCTCTCTTTAGTGGGTATTGTGGTGTAAATGATGCCTGTGTTGGTATAGGTAGGATCACAGGGGGAATTTGTACTACTGCTAAGTTTGTTGTATATTTAGTAAGAGATAATAATTTAATATGTGAGTTATATATTATAGGTATAATATCCATTCCTATTAAATTGGTTACATTAGGGGCCGTATAAAATGTAACCTTGATTTGTCTGTTTCTATATAGTATTTTACAGTCCATTGGTCTTGCCTTAATCGTATTTCCAGTAATTCCTCCAATGGATATTGAGTTTTCATAATGTTTTATAGGTATATTGTCTATTGTCATTAAAGAGATTTGGGATCCAGTATCTATTAAGAATGTTTTAAGTAAAATTAGATCATTTCTGGGTTTTATATTTAAGGTAATATATGGTCTATTATCATTTTCCTTATAGAATGCATCCGCTAGAGTAAGAAAGGTTAATTTCTCCTCATGCCCCTTTAATTGCCCTTCCTTTGGGGGTGGGGCCTTGGTAGTTTTCCTGCTGCCTAAATGGATTATTTTTGGGTTGAAACAGTTCATTGCTCTGTGGGTATGTTGTGAAGGGGTTTTTTATTTGAATTTTTTTTCTGTGTTTTTTTTTTCCCCACCTCTGGGGTTTTTTGAAACCCTTTCTTAAAGAAAGGATCACTATTTCTACAATACTCCTTTTGTTGTGGTAAGATGGTCTTGATTGTCCCTAATTTCCTCCTCTATTCTATGAATTGGTATTACATGTTTTGAGGACCTCTTATTTCTCTTCCTTTTTTTGTAAAAAAGGAATAGTTTTGTGTTTCCCTTTGCAAGGGGGTTTCATCCTTTTTTGCTGCAAAGGTGAATTTTTTATCAGTAATCATGTCCTGGTGGAGAATAATTTTTTCCTTAATCTCATTTGGGGTTCTTGATCCAGCTAATAAATTTTGCATCTGTATTTTATATCCCTCGGGTGCATTTTTTATTAGGCATCTTATGATGCCCTCCACATTAGTGGCTTCCCAGGGATTTTCATCTTGATATATTCCATTGAGAATAGTTAATTTCCTCAATTGATGTTGGAGCTGGCCTATACTAGTCCATGGTTTTGAAAATTTTGATGAGGAAAAATGTATATGGGGGAAAAGCCCTTTTCCAGGTCTTTGACACCCAATGCCATATAGACGCCGGTGCCCGTTTTCCCTGTTCATCTATATCCTTTTGTAATTGCTCTCTTAATTTTGGATGTTCTATTGCATCTATTACTTGTCCTAATTCATCTGCACTGACCATGAGGGTCAGTATAGATGCAGTATGCAATCAATATCTGTTCGTTCTCCCTTTACTAATAAACCTCTAAGTTCATTCATTTCCTGTCTTGTGAATGAGGTGAATTCTACGGTCTCTCCATCTTCTTCTGTTCCTTCCTTTTTTATCAATTTTTTTCTTACTATGGCTGGTTTGCTCTGATACTGTCCTACCACCTTTAGTGCTAATCTTTTGCCCTTATCATTGTCTTCCTGTAAGTTATAAATTGTGTGTATAGTATGGGTATTACTTCCTCTGGTTGTGCTCTTTTAATTACTGGTATCAGAGTGTCTGGATTATTAGTCACTACCTGTCCTAACCTGGGTGTATATCCTACCTTACATTTTTCTCTAAGACTATCCTCCAAAGTATGCCACTTGCTTTCAGCTGGTATATTAGCAGGCGTTTTGTTAGTCCTCCTTAACCTTTGCCAGAAGATTCTGAGTTTCTCCATTTTTATCCTTTTTTTTTTGCCTTGAAGGCAGTCCGGACAATTTGTTATTTTAGGACCTGCTCTCCCAAAGGGATAGATGGCACATGGGGAGGGTTCCCTCTGGACTACAGTCAGGTATAGATTGCAAAGAAAGAGATATGTGTGAGCCTTTCTTTTAACATTCAGGATCCTGTTTTTCAATTTATGCTCTGCCATTCATTCATAAAATATTTTTCTTATTTTCTTTTCTCTTTCTTTTTTAATTTGAAACAAGAGAGTTATTCCTTCCAGCCGCAACTCCTCCGTCCCGTTTATGCCACGGTTGTGCTGCCGGTTGGTATAATCCGCCAACTCGGGTCCCTCCACCTTTCTCTCAAGCCTAGTTTCCCCTTTCGAGTGTCCTTCTTCCTCTTGGCTGCCTCCACAGCCCCCTGCTTGCATAAACAGTCTAATCCGCCTGCTTGGCTCTGCTTGGGCAGAGAAACTGCTAGGACCCTCCGGCCTTGCCTTTGGGAGTCAGCCTCTCCTGGGTGTGCCCTCACGGTGGAGGACCTTTAGTTTGTAGCAAGCTCAGGGTTTTTTGGAAGTGACACGGATCATTTCTCCAAGCTAGTTACTTTCGGTTTTAGGTGAATGGCTTTTCTGCTTTTAGCAGGCTCAGCACTTGACTTCAGATTGGGCTAGAACTTCCCCTTTTCTCTCTTACGCCAATTAGTTCTCCGCTGTGCTCGGAGTAATTTAGAAAATTTTCTTTTTGGTAAATTTGGATACACTCTTCCCTTAATTTTCAATTTTAATTCAATCCTGCTGACTACGCCAGTTTGTCCCAGAATTTATCTAAGGACGTAAGCTCAGGTGGCCAAGAGTATCCTCTGCCAATAGAATGGACTTATACGGATGACTCAAGGCACTTATTAACTATTGGCTAAGCATAAATTACACAGGAGACAGACAGGCAATACACGAATCACACGCGGTTTATTTACCAGAGTCCTGGTGGTTTCCAGACCTCGGCAGGCCACCCGGAGATCCACGCTGACAGACACACACACTGGACGTTGGACGTTGCAGCTGCAGCTCGGCGTCTTGTAGAGGCCTCGGCTTGTGGCTCACGGTTCAGACCCAGGGTCCACGACAGAGCTCAGAGTTCAGGCAGGATGCAGGAAAGGGAGCGGAGAGCGACTGTCTTGTGGAGGAGCAGACAAGTGGCTCTAATCTCCTTTGGAGCTTGCTCTCTTTTATGTGCTCAAGCAGACATCTTCAGTGTGTCTTCAGTGTCTTATCAGCGGGTCCCAGGTGTTCTGCTATCTGGTCTTTACATGTGGGGTACAAACTTTTATATCTCTTACATGCACATCTCTTTAAGGGCGTTCACACTTCATTCCACTCTCTAATATGTCACACCCAATTTCTTACTTTATATTTGTATTCTATCATTATTATTACTATAAAAATATTCACTAATTTCAATTTGCCAATTTAAATTAACCTGAAAACTTGACTACTATTTTATTGTCCAATTTAATATTCAAACAACAATCTTAGTTTTACCCTGTAAATATTAGTGGAAAGGATTATTTGCATTCTTGAGTAGCTTCTGAGCATTCCTGGTGTTAGGCTGGATTTAGACAGAGGGCATCTGTCAGCCAAGTCTCTGTCTGTCACCTGGGTCCCGATCTGCGCTGGGCGGGGGAAGCAAGGCACCCATGGGGCAGGAGACCTTGCTCAGAAAAGGCAAGCGTGCAAGCCCCTGAAATGTTGGGGGGGGGAGGCGGAGGGTCTGTGCCTCACCTCTGTTGATCCCCAAGGTCTCTCCTGATGGCCCCTCCGCGACTGTGCCTGTCTTAGGTTGTTTTTTTCCCTGGGGAATCTTCCCTGTCTCTGGCTAACCAGCCATCTTCCAGGGCCAAACAGGGTGATGTGAGGTTCAGTTCCATCTCCTTGGTAGCCTATGCCCCGTGGCCTCCACGCCCAGTACCTGCCTTGGGATCCCCTCGCCTGCTGTTGGGGTCCCGGCATTGATCACATATCTTGGGAAACCCAGGTTTCTTCTCCAGGGAGGGCCCAGCTCACACCACTGGGCGAGAGACAGATCCATGGTACCAGCCACAACGAGGCTTCAACCTCAGCATGAACAGAAAGCTCAGGCAACAGCTGTGGGAGGTTCTCTCTTGGCAAAAAGGGCAAGAAGGGCCAATAGAGAATTCTCAAGTGTCTTCTCACTGCCCTCATTACTTTCATGATCTTTTTAAAACTGCTGCCAAACATTCAAAGAATTAGATTGTAAGTTTGTTTGGGATAATTGTACAATATGCTGTTGTAAAATATCAAAAATTATAATGACATTGTAGAATAATATCATGTAAGGATATTCTTTGTTCCAGCTCCATAGCAATTCAATTTGAAACTGGCTGTCAATTTCTTCTTGTATAGATAAGGTCTTGGTTACTTTATTAGAATACTTAATCAAATTGCTTATAAAGACATTTCCTTTTTATTTAGCTGAAAACTTTGATTTTAACTTAAAAGCTAATTTATTAATTAAAGTAGATATCTTCATTTAAAAGGCATTGCAAATTTAGTAAATGTTTACGTCTGATTCACAAACCACAAATGTTGTCCCACCTTCAGCTTAAGAATACAGGGGCTGTGGGCTTTTTGTCTTGGAGTCCCTGCTCTCTGTGGCTGAGGGAGTTGATTGTCTGCAGCTGCATGGTATGGCTCCAGGCGCAAGGTTCTCATTAGTCTGGCTAATTTTTCTCTTGGATCCCTGTTGCGGTTTAATATATCTAGCAGGAATACACACGGATTTGGAAAAAAATTTCTGGCAATATATAAGCATACCCTCTCCCAAAGGTTCATAATGAATCGGGTCCCTTCTATGAAGCAGATTCAGGATC
Organism: Lasiurus cinereus; assembly: GCA_011751065.1. NCBI lineage: Eukaryota > Metazoa > Chordata > Mammalia > Chiroptera > Vespertilionidae > Lasiurus > Lasiurus cinereus. The sequence continues at coordinate 5,127 of JAAGEH010000383.1, forward strand.
TTTCCATTTAACTAGACCAGTTCCTTTTGTTTTATCCTGACACCAATGTAGCTCCATAGGTGTCTTTCAATCAGCATCACAAGTGAAAAAAATTAAAGTAATGAAGGCTCGGTGCAGCCTACCTGCAGGTGATTTCTCCATCATCCCCCCTTTTTGTTTTTCAAGTTGGGATTTTAGCCACTGATACTGTCGTTCAATAATGGCCTGTCTTTGAGAATTTCTGTAATGAGATGAATTTCCCACCTTTTACAAAATTCCTGGAATTGACAGCTTGTGTAAGCAGGCCTATTTTTAGTTTTAATAATTTTTGGAATTCCCATGACAGCAAAAGCAGCTAGGCAGTGATTAATAACCTGTTTTGCTGTTTCTCCTGTAGATGCAGTAGCCCATATGATTTTTGAAAAGGTGTCTACAGAGACATGTAATGCCCCAAGGCGTCCAAAGGAAGTATAATGCCTTACATCCATTTGCCAGCTATGGTCTCTTAGCAAACCTCTAGGGTTGACTCCTGTGCTAGGCCTTTGAAGTAGACGTAACATACACGGGGGCATTCCTTAATAATCTGTTTTGTCTGTGGTCAAGTGATTGAGAATTGTTTAGACAGCATTTTGGCAGGCTGATATAAAAGCTGCTGAGATTCTAAGGCTTCTTTTAATAAAGCAACCAATTGATCAGCATGTGCATTTCCTTTTGTTAAAGGACCAGGTAAGACACTATGAGCCCTGATGTGAGTGATATAAAAAGGATATTGTCCCTGTTGTACAACCTGCTGAACTTGTTTAAATAAACTTTGGTCACTAAGCCATTTCAACCGGGCAGTTTCAATTCTATTCCCTAAGTTCGCAGCGTAAAATGAATCAGAGACAATATTAAGAGTCTCTTGGAAATACTGCAATGCAGCCTTAATAACTTCTAGTTTGGTTCTTGTAGAGAAGTATGACAGGTCAATATAACTCGGTCTGAATTTACTGTATGATAGGCAGCTTTCCCATTAGATGATTCATCAGTAAAAACAGTTACAGCTCCAGGAATAGGTTCCTGCCTAGTATTTTTTGGTATAATGATGGAGGTATTATATAAAAATTGTAGTAATTTATGTTTTAATAGATGACAGCTAAGTTCCCCTGAATATCCACTTAACCCAATTTGCCAATTTATATCAATCTGAAATAACATTTTTAATTACTTCCCAATGATGGGGAGGTAGATACACTGAGGCTCTTCCCCTCTAAGCTGTTTACAACATTTTCTGATTTGAAATATTAATTGGACCATTAGTTCTACATATGTAACTGCAGTTTTAGAGGATTAATGCCCCTAGGTGGACCCATTCAATAATAGCAGGAGAGTTTTTATTTTGAAAGATGACTCCAGTGGGACTATTTGCAGTAGGGTTAATTTGTCCCAATAAAGGTAATTCAGGCTATACCCATGCTACTTGGGCAGAGGAAATTGCCGGCTCAACTCTTAGCAACTCATTCCTAGCTTCATCTGTTAATGTTCGAGGAGAGGAAAGATTAGAGTCACCTCTAAGCATACTAACTAAATTTGTCATTTCTCCTGTAGAGATCTTCAGATAAGGTCTTAACCAGTTAAGATCCCCTAATAACGCCTGAAAGTCATTTAAAGTTTTAAGACAGTCTTTTCTTATCTCCACCTTTTGAGGCCTAATGCATCGGTTTTTAATGATGGCTCCCAGATAATGGAACAGCATTTCTTTCTGTACCTTTTCTGGAGCAATTCTTAAGCCCCATTTAGGGAGCTCCTCCTCTAATTGGGAAAACATAGCCGAGGTCTGTTCTTCCCTTGGGCTTGTTAAGAGCAAGTCATCCATGTAATGAGTAATGTAACATTGGGAGTATTTGTCTCTTAAAGGCTGAACAGCTGGAGCCACATATTTTTGACACAAAATAGGGCCGTTGACCATTCCTTGAGGTAAAACCTTCCATTGATATCTTTCCATGGGTTCTATATTATTAAGAGTTGGCACTGAAAATGCAAATCTGTGTTTATCTTGAGGTGCCCAGGGAATGGTGGAAAAACAATCTTTAAGATCTACCACTATAAGAGACCAAAGTAAAGGGATTTGTGAAGATGCTGGTTGAGTCCAAGTTGTAAAGCTGCCATTGTATGCATAGTAGCATTAATTGCTCTAAGATCATGTAATAATCTCCATCTTCCTGTCGCCTTTTTAGGGATTGTAAATATAGGTGTATTCCAAGGACTAGTGGAAGGTTCTAGGTGGCCAGCTTCTATTTGTTCTTGGATTAATTCAAGAATATGACCTAATTTCTCCTTGGTTAATGGCCACTGATCCACCCATACAGGTCTATCACCTTTCCATTGAATAGGATCAGCATGAGGATGAGGAGACTGAGCGGTGACCAATCCTAAAAAGGTTTATATGCCATCTGAGTCATTAACTGCTGTGCTTTGCTGGTAACAATACATGCCTGTGAACTTTATAAAACATCCCCGCCCCTTAAGTTGACTGCAATTTTAGGGATGATGTAGGGCTGAAACCATCCTGTCTGTCCTTCCTCATCTTGCCATCTTAACACTGCAGCACCACGATGTGTATCATCAGGAATTCCTACCCCCTTAACTGAGCCCATAGCTTCTGCTGTGGACCAATTTGGAGGCCAGAACTCTTTACTGATAACACTTTACATCTGCTCCAGTTTGCACTAGACTCCTAAATTGTTTTCCCTCTATTCTTAAATTAATGATAGCACGAGTTTTGCTAATTTTGTGTATCCAGTAGATGTCTGAACTTCTAACTCCTTGCATTCCTCTTTTCCTATTTATAGCCTCACCTTGCTTTACATAAGGTAGAAGTAGTATCTGAACAATTCTTTGTCCTGGAGTAACTTGCATAATATGATTACATTCTAGTATAACTTTAATTTCTCTTTCATAATTTAAATCAATCACTCCAGGCGGAACAGTTAATCCTTTTAGAGCAGCAGTTCTCAACCTGTGGCTCACGACCCCTTTGGGGGTCTAACGACCCTTTCACAGGGGTCGCCTAAGACTATTGGAAAACACCTATTTCCCATGGTCTTAGGAACCAACAGACCGCTCCTCTGTGTAGCAACGTGTAGCCATGTAGTTTACTGTTGTCATATGAAGACTGTTACCCATGCTACACCACGATTCAAGAAAAAATTTCATTTATTTGTAATTAGAAATAAATATTTTACAATATACAATTACATATTGTTTTTGTGATTAATACTATGCTTTAATTATGTTCAATTTCTAACAATGAAAATACATCCTGTATATCAGATATTTACATTACAGTTCATAACAGTAGCAAAATTACAGTAATGAAGTAGCACGGAAATAATTTTATGGTTGGGGTCACCACCACATGAGCAGATGTATTAAAGGGTACTGGCATTAGGAAGGTTGAGAACCACTGTTTTAGAGTGTTTCCATTCCTCCCTAAGATTAATCCTAAAGTTCCCGGTGACATAGGACCTGAAATTCCTGTAGGAATAGCTTGCCGAGCAATATCAGGGGTCAAAGTGACCACTATAGTGCTGTTAAGATCTAGACCTGTGCTTCCAGCAGTTTCTGGGATGAGGGAATCCACTGTGGGCTTTGCAGGGCAGGTTTCCCCAATTAATGATGGGGCTGGGGGGCACCCCTCTGGCCGTTTCCCGGCGGTTGACCATTCCCTGTATCTTGATCTAGAGGCTGCTTATTTCCATGAAATTTTGATCTACACAGTCTGGCCCAATGGTTCCCTTTCTGACATCTAGGACAGGGAGACTGAATCTCTCTGAGGCTGAGTGTTTACGCCTCTCTCTAGAGCGCCACCTTGTGTCCTCAGTTGCCCACATTTCTTTTCCCACTGTTACTGCAGCAGCAGTAAATTCGCTTGAAAAGTGCCTGATCCCACATTCTGACATGCTCGAATTATCTCTGTAATGGCACTATTTCTTCTCAGAGGCGTCAGGCATTTCTTTCAGTCAGCATTGGCATTTTCATAAGCTAGTTGCTGAATTAAAATATCTCCTGCTGTCTCATGTTGAATCTGTTGTTTCACTGCTGCAGTGAGACGAGCTACAAAGTCAGAAAATGACTCTGTAGGTCCCTGCAGACATTTACTAAAAGCTCCCTCAGGGTCCCATTTTGCTGGAAAAGCCCACCAAGCTTTCCTACCACAAAGTCTAATTTGGTCATATGCCTGTTGTACATATTGTAACTGATTTTGTACATCCATATACCGTCCCAGTCCTGCCAGCACTTCATAAGTTATTTGAGCATGCGGCCTTCTGTTTGCAAGGGCTTGTTCTTGACACATCTCCAAATATTCTCCCTTCCATAGTAAATATTCTCCTTCATTCAGAGTGGCACGAGCCAGAGAATCCCAATCATAAGGAGGTAAGAATGCTTCAGAAATATTATTCATGATTTCTCCTGTAAAAGGAGCCGTTGGACCGTTTTGAACAACGCTTTCTCGCAAAGCTTTTATCATTTTAAAATCGATTTTTAATTTTTCAAAATGTATTTTATTAATTTTTTTACAGAGAGGAAGGGAGAGGGATAGAGAGAAACATCTATGAGAGAGAGACATCGATCAGCTCTCTCTTGCACGCCCCCTACTGGAGATGTGCCTGCAACCAAGGTACATGCCCTTGACCAGAATCGAACCTGGGACCTTTCAGTCCGCAGAAGATGCTCTATCCACTGAGCCAAAGTGTTCTCGACTAAAATCAATTTTTTCTTGTTGTCTCATTATCTGATTTGGGAGCTGTGGGTCAGCTACTTGTATAACAGGAAAACCGAGCCTTTCTTCCAAGATGTGTCCTTCATTCCTGCTCTGATGGCTCTCTGTATAGATGACTCTATTGGCAGCGAATACAATGTTTCAGGATTAGGACATGGAGGTGGAGGGGGCCATATAGGCCATTCCTTCCATTTTTCTTCCTGCTTCTCACTAGGAGGAGGGAAGGAACCAGGGGAGGAGGCTCCTTCTCAGCCTCCCTAAAAGGCTCTAGCAAAGGCAACAGTATGTTCCCCATGGAAAACCAGTTTTTGGTTTTATTATTATTGTTTTTAAAGTGAGTATTTTCCCTGCTGCTGAGCTCTTTTTTTTATTTTTTTCCCCCAAATTTTGACCAACTTTTTGCCAAACACTCAAGATCTAATGTACCTTTTTTCAGGAAACCAAAGATTATGTTCTATAACATCAAACAAAACCTATAAAAATATACCTTCTGAAAGTTAAAATTCCTTAAGCCTACAAACCAAAATTCTAATTTGTCCCGACCCGCGGGTTAGTCAACGAGGACCCTAGAGGGGGATTGGGGATGAAAGAGACAAGAGACAGAAGGAATGTAGACAAGACAAAGTTCTAATCAAGTCTCATTTATTCAGGAGGAGTTCGGGGTAATTATAGGGAGAAGGAGGAATGAGGAGATTCCAGGTCATGAGGAGGTTCCAGTTCTTGCGTAATGGGGGAGGCTAAGCAACCAAATTGAAGCGGAAATTCCTAGCCGTTAAAGCGAAACACCTGGCTATGGGAAAGAGATAGGGTTTGGGGTAATAGAAACCTAGCCTGAGGTTAGTGCTAACATGACTGTAGCTTACTATAAAATGGCTGTCAAGCACTAGTTTCCCACAGATCCCCCTTTTCTTTAAACTTTGAAAGGCCGAATATCCTTGAGGGGACTGTGCCTGTCTTAGGTCAGGAACTACCATACGGTTCCAACCCACCTTACCCGACATTGGAAAGCAGGGCAGCATAAGGCCCAGTTCCTGGCTTAGGCAGTGGTCGGTATCACGTATAAGTTCCAGTTGCCCGTCTCTGGCTAACCAGCCCAGAGCACCAAGGTGGAAAGTTTGCTATTAGAGTAATTCCTCAATTACTCTATTGAATGTCATCGTATTCCTTGAATATTAGAGTAATTATCTCAATTACTCTATAGAATGTTATCGTATTTCTCCTTTTCAAGGAATTTGCAGCTTTCCCTTTCGGCCATATTAAGTTTATGATAATGGACCTGTATAGATTGCATCTTAATGGCATCCACTTGTTGCTTAATAAAAGCCATCAATTTATTAAAAAGAAAAGGTTAAGATTATTAATGAGCCAAGCAGAGGTCCTAATAAGGGAAGGGGGTAGGGTAATATTCCATTTAGCCCGCTCCACAAGGGGTTGTCAAATAGTTCTCTTCTTCTTTTGATTAGGTCTTCTTGTAGCTTGTTTATCTTATCACAAACAATGCCCGATTTATTTGCATAAAAGCAGCAGCGTTCCTGTAGAGCCAAACAGATCCCTCCCTGTTCTGCTGTAAATAAATCTAATCCTCTTCTATTCTGGAGGACTACGTCCCCTAAGGAGTCTATCTGGTCTTGAATATCATTAATAGTACTGGATAAGGCCTGAACATCATCAATCAGCTGATTAGAGAATTTAGCATATGAATGAAGAGCAACTCCCAATCCTGCTGTTCCTGTAGTTAAAGCCCCTGAGACCCCTAATCCTACTAATAGGGGAATATTCTCAGGGCAAGTTTTCATCCCTGGAGTTATCTGAGTGATTATCCTCAACTTCTTGAATATGACTGATTTGTTTAACTAAGCGTTCTGGTAGCCACCTTGCAGATTTCATTTCCTTAGAGTAAATGCATACTGACCCTCGGCGCCAGATAAGAACTGGATCTGGGCCATGCCAGGAGTTAGTCAAAGGATCCTTCCATAGTACTGAAGCAAATTGTTTCTGAGTTTTTGTATGCCAAAAGCGAGCGGCTGCTGATTGTCCATTTGCATCCAAATTTAAAAAATTGAGGATAAATAAGGAATGAGATAATATGTTTCTGGGTGACCCATTCGTGGGGTACCATTCCCCCTTTTTAATTTTATCTATTGTGAGTTTTAAAGAGAGATGTGCCCTTTCGACGATTCCTTGACCTTGGGGATTATAAGGAATACCTGTTGTATGATGGATATTGAGGCACTTACAGAATTGAGAAAAGGCTGAGCTGGTATAGCCTGGGCCATTATCAGTTTTTAATTGCTTTGGACATCCTAATACTGTGAAGGCAGTTAACATATGGCTAATTACATGTTTAGTGGCTTCACCGGTTTGGAGGGAAGCATGAATAAAACCGCTAAAAGTATCTATAGTTACATGTACATATTTGAGGTTACCAAATTCAGAGATATGGGTAACATCCATTTGCCATAATGCATTAGATACTAACCCCCTAGGGTTGACTCCGAGATGTAATACTGGGAGATGTATGACACAAGAAGGGCAATCTTTGACAATTTGTCTGGCTTGTTCCCTAGTAATATTATGCATAAGCCAGAGAGTCTGTGCGTTGAGATGGTGTAACTGATGACTTTTCTGTGCTTGAGCAATTTTTAGAGAAGAGTCATCAGCTTTGATAGCAGGTAATGCAGAAATATGAGCTTGTGGGCGAGTGGCCAGACCTGCTTTCTGATTTCCTTCCGCTAGAGGACCAGGAAGCCCAGAGTGACCACGTAAATGCCCTATAAAAAAGGGACGCGTTCTTTTTGTGATAAGCACCTGTAGCTGTCTAAATAAGTCTCCAGTATTAGAGACGCCCTTTATTTGGCCAGCAGTTTCTAATAAGGGTACAGAGTGTGCAATGTAAGCGCTATCTGTGTAGATGTTAAGAGACTGATTAGGAAATGCTGATAGGACTGCAATAACAGCATGTAATTCTGTTAATTGAGCGGAGGAGCTGTTTGTGGTAAATTGTACCACCTTGTCCTGGTAAGTATAAGCAGCTATACCTGTAGAAGAGCCATCAGTAAACACCAATAGGGAATTATTTAAGGGGGTAAATGTAGTGATTTTAGGGAATACTAATTCATGTTTATTAGCAAAATCAATAAGTTTGTCTGGTGGATAATGATTATCTAGGATGCCAGTATAAGAAGCTAAGGCAATAGGCCAGAATTCAGTAGTCTGCATGAGCCAATTAACTTGTGCTTTGGTGTAAGGCTGTATGATAAAATCTGGTTCTTTACCAAAGTATCTCTTCTCTTGTTCCCTGCCTAGGATTATAAAATCAGATACTGCTTGATAATATGACCCAATGACCTTTTTAGGTGTAGCAGGCAGATGAGCCCACATTAGGGGGGCTGTTTGCCAAAAAACAGCGGTTGGTGAAAGAGCTGTTTTGCAAATGATGAATTTCAAAGGTTTATCATAGTCTATAAATGTAACAGTTTGTGACCAAATGGCTTGTTCTACTATACATATGGCTTGTCTTCCTTCCGGTGTCAGCTCACGGGGAGATGTAGGATTAGCATCCCCGTGTAGAATATCATAAAGAGGTTTTAAATAACTTGTACTAAGCTTTAGATAGGACATGAGCCAGTTGATATCTCCGAGGAGTTTGTGAAAATCATTTAAAGTTTTGAGCTTGTCTAATCTTAATTGTAACTTCTGAGAGGAGACCTGAGGTCCTTTCATTTGAAAGCCAAGGTCTCTAATCCTTTATCTTGTAAAGCATTTTTTAACTTGTTATAACATTTCAAGACCTCACCACCATCCTTCCCAGCTATTAAAATATCATCCATGTAATGAATAATATACATTTCTGGCCAATGATCTCTTACTGCTTGTATTGCAAGAGCAACAAAAGATTGACATAAGGTGGGACTATTAGCCATACCTTGTGGGAGAACAGGCCATTGAAACCTTTTCATAGGAGACCTAAAAGTGATAGCGGGTAGGCTGAAGGCAAAGCGATTTTGGTCCTCAGAGTGTAGAGGAATGGTAAAAAAGCAATCTTTTAAGTCTATGATTACTTTAAAATGCCCTAAAGGTATAGCAAGGGAGAGGGGAGTCCAGGCTGTAGGGCTCCCATTAGCACCACTGTTTTATTTACTGCCCTTAAGTCTTGTAAGAAAGGCCATCTACCTGACTTCTTCTTAATGACAAAGATAGGGGTTGGCAAGCAGCATTAGCGTTTTCAAAGGCCAATTGTTTGACAAATTGCGTTACCAAAAATTCTGCCCGCTGCAGTAATTAAACAGTGAACAAAATCAGCAAAAGGCTCCTCTGGCCCCTGAATGGCTGTCTATTTTCAAGTTTTTTCTTTTCAGTTCCTTGGGTCGCCCCTCTTTCTTCCTCAACATCGCTATCGAAAGACAGAGGTCCTCACTTTCTTTCTCAATCCTTTTTTCTTTTTGATCTAATTGAAGGATTTTTTTCTCTTTTTTCAATTACATTAGCAACTACAGGATCCAGATGCCTCTGTGATATGACCTCATCGATTAAATTCCAGTATAAAAAGGCAGTTATAGGAACCTTTCAGGCCCAAATCTTTCATAAAAATCTCTAAGGGCATCTCCAACCCTTTTCCATCTCTTACTATCAATAGTTCCTTCAATAGGGAACCAAGGACAAATATCTTGAATATAATAAAAAAATCACATAACTGTTTAATTTTAACCTTTACTCCTCGTGCCCTTAAAGCTTTTCTAAGTCCATTAACAAACATTTCATGCTGACTCATTTCTTGACCCATAATCGCTGTCTACTCACCAAGGTGTAGAAAACGCAGCAGGTTCCCACATCAACTTATCCTCTGTCTTCTCCTTCTTGTGCCGGCTCTCCAGACAGCGTCCCTCACTGGATCCCCCGTTCTCGAGCCACATTGGGCGCCACTTGTCCCAACCCAAGGGTTAGTCAACGAGAACCCTAGAGGGGGAGTGGGGATGAAAGGGACAACAGACACAAGGAATGGAGACAAGACAAGGTTCTGATCAAGTCTCATTTATTCAGGAGGAGTTTGGGGTAATTATAGGGAGAAGGAGGAATGAGGAGGTTCCAGTTTTTGGGTAACCGGGGAGGCTAAGCAACCAAATCGAAGTGGAAACTCCTAGCCCGTAAGGCGAAACACCTGGCTTACGGGAAAGAGATAGGGTTTGGGGTAATAGAAACCTAGCCCGAGGTTAGAGCTAACATGACTGGAGTTTACTACAAAATGGCTGTAAAGCACAAGTTTCCCACACTCCAGGGTGTGTACCAGCTGCCCTTTATTCTCAGCCTTAGGCCCCACATTGGGGGCGATGCCATGGGCTCCCCTTGTTCTCAGGGGTTCAGATTGGCCTCAGTTACACCATTCCCTTTGTAGGTTCCCTGGCATGCAGAGGGCAGCTATTGGGACTGAAAGTGGGAGCCTTTCCCTATAAATCCCTTTTCTGCGTCCATGGTCTCTGTTGATTATTCTGGTGAACACTGCCTAATGCAGCAACTGAGATAGGGAAGAAGCTCACTCATTGGTGCAGTGTGTCTGCTCCCCATCCTGTCAGGCTGATTTCAAAACACGCTCTCTAGTCTTTTTCCACAGAGAGATGGGATGTGTAATGGGAATAAGCCAATCCCCCAGGGATAGGACCTGCCACAGGGTTCTACTGAATGTGGGGTAGAAATACTAGAAAAGGTGTTATGTACCTGAATAACTGTAGTATTTTGCTCAAAGGAATTTGGATGATATTCCTGGCTATAAGTAAGACTTCCTCCGCAGCAGGCTCACAGGCATAGGCTGAGTGGTCCAGGGACATGGTGCCTCTTCAGTATGGAGGGGCCCTTCAGGAAATGGGGACCCTGCCTTGTCCCTGAACCCCTCCTGGCACAAGTCCTGAGACTTGTGGATCCACATGGAGGACTGTGAGGAACACTCGTGTGCAGGGTCAGAGCCAGCAACCAGGTCCCATTCACTTCAGGGGTTGGTGGGCCACTTAGCATATCCCATTGTCCCCACCCACTGAGCAGCCACAAGGAGGTCAGAGATGCCCAGAGAGAAGTAAAGAGCAGGAGGGAGGGATAAAATGCTGCTAAGTCCTGTAGCCGAACCACAGCCCACCAGTTCCAGGTTCTGATCCTGAGCCCTCCCCCAACCACACCCCTCAGCCCCCTGGCTTTTTTTTTTTTTAATCAGTAACTGCAGGGTCTTGACGTGTAAACTAGGGAGACAGATGAATACATGCAAGAGGATCAGAAGGTAGCTTTTGAAATAGTCTTTATTTCTTATCATTCCTTTACAATCATCCACCAAAGGATTTAAATTCTGAAGCTCAAGTCCAAATTCTGCCCCCTCTCCCCAGGCAAATGAGATTCATGTTTCTGATTGTAAGACACTTTGCCTTTGAGCTGCGCGGAGGGGGAGGGGGGTATGGGGCTCATGACCTGCCCATCCTTTGCTCCTGCAATCCTGTTGCCTGAGTGTGTCCTTCTCTTTCTCCGTTCACAGTAAGCATGAACCTGAAAGGTGGTGGCCCCTGTGTAATGCATCCCAATCGGAGGTTTCAGCTTCCAAAGGCCCAGAAGAAGCTCAGGTGCACCCACTGAGCAAAGTCATTACAGGGCACAGCACAGGTTCATGGTCATGAAAATGCTACTTCATACAACTCCCTGTGGCCAGTGTGCTTGGTGGCAAGAAGGATAGTCCTGGACCGTCCTAACTCCCTCATTATTCCCCTCAGCTCAGCCAGGATCAGGGCAAGTCTGTCCTGGTTGACAGTCCCCTAGGCCCTGTAACCCTCCAGGGGGACAGGATACAGCTCCAACTCTAAGCTGCGCAGCCTGGCTGTGTGGCGCAGCAGCTTCTTCACGGTGGCCACTGAGAAGTTGTTCTCAGAGATGGTGAAGAACCTGAGCTGGTGGCAGCGGCTCAGGACAGGCAGGATGGCTCCGACCTGGGAGTCCACCATGGCACAGTTACTGAGGCCCAGGTCCTGGAGGGTGGGAGCTATTGCCTCCAACAGAGCACAAAGGGGCTCGGAACTAAATTCTGTGAGGTTGGCACAATACAGACGCAGGCACTTCAGTTGCCTGAGGTTCGGGCACTGGAACAGGTGTGTTAGGTCTGAATGGGTCAGGCGATGGCAATGCGTTATGGTGAATTTGTCCAAGGGTTTCTGCAGGCACCTGAGGAGACACAGAGAGGTTAGTTCTTGGGGATTCGGGGGTGCAGGTAGAGGGGTCCTCCAGGTGGGAATAGACTGATTTGTCCAAGCCCAAGGTTGTCCTGAGAATCTGTTGAAGGGAAACAACCAGGCAGCCCACTCTCCTTTTAGACTGGGTCAAGTTTGCCACATCTCTAGAGCTTCCATTCCTCAGCTGCCAAGCAGAACACTGCACTCTGGAGGGTGCCTAGACATGGAAAACCCAGGGAACCTACTCAGGCAGCCCGACACAGTGTCTAGGTAAAGGGTGGGCATCCCTGCACTTTATGATTGGGAGGCAAAACCAAGAGTACTGGACACTGCCTGCCTTCTGTCCACTGCGTGGCTCCAGGCACCAACCAGCTGGGCCACCTGAGACTCGTTCATCTAATGCATAGGGAACACACCTGGCCCCCAATGGATTGAACCAGTGGCAAGATCTTTTCCTTTTGGACCCAAGGGTCTCAGGTTTGAATCATGGTCAAGGGCACAGATCTCATTAGCAGGGTCAAAGCCCAGCCCAAGTTGAGGCATGTACTGAGGGCAACCAGTCATATCTCTCTCCCTCTCTCTCCTTTATTCCACTCTCTAAATATCAATGGTCAAATATATCCTCCTTTGACGGTTTAACAAAAAGGGAGAGTAAACCAGAGGGAGATTCCACAACATCAACTGGGGAGACCAGTGTGCAGAGGGGACTTCCATCCCTACATCACCGCAAGTACACATCAAAGAGTGCCTATAAAATTATGTACAGTATGAACTACTCTATTGTAAAGAATGGAAAATCCCAGAGTGCATGGAGGGCCTAGAAAGGCAGAAAGAGAGATTAGAACATGGCAGTAGGAAAATAGAGCGAGTGGCAAAACAAGGTATAGGGTGGTTGGTATAGAAAATAATACAATAATTAAAACTAATAAACAGGAATAAACTCTGCCCCTGACAGTGTCCTCAGTTAGTTTGGTGCCATCCCATTCTCTGACAGGTCTCTGGTTTGATTCCAGGTCAGTGAACATCCCCAAATGGATTTATGGTGAGCAGGAGGCAGCAGATCTATGTTTACATCTCTCTCTCCCTCGAATAAAATTATTTTCTAAAACATTTTTAAGAAAATAATCTCTGTGATTTGCAAACATACAATTGTAAGCCTATTGTTGTCCCACCATGTGTAGGAGTTACCGGTGGTTTATGTCACATGTGACAGCTTCACAGATTTCTCTCTAGAACAGGGCTCACCAAATAGCACACATGAGACAGGTGCACTTTGTTGCATGTCAATTCTCATTTGCTGGGAGGACCAGCCTTGCCTCAGTGGCAGCAAATGTTGTCGAGTAGGAAGATCATTGCGATTGGAACAAACAGCAATGCTGACTGGTTACAAAAAACACATCCTGGGCATGATTCCAGCATTATCCTTCCTCTAGCTTTGATGTCTTGCCTGTTGAGCAACAACCTTGAGATGAACACCCTAAGGGGCCCAGGAAATGCACAAAACCATGAGGTTATTTTGTCTGCTGGTGATGCCACCTACAAGAAATAGTGATGGAGGTCCTCAGAAAGTTCTCAAAGATGATACAAGCCACTGGACATGAAATAATTTGGATTTCTGTCCAAAACAGGCACTTTTTATCCAGCTTAATGGCACTGTCTATCATGAATATGAAAACAATGTCTCTGTCCCATAATAATTCCACCTCAGATTCTTACAACAAATGAAACCTATAAAATCTCATACATCATGACATATGGCCTCTTTGGAGCATGTAAAGTGTAGTTCCCCTAAACATTGCTGGCACTTATATAATACATCCTGTGAACAGAGAATATAATTCATATTGTTCACAGAAGCACAATAAGCCCAACTGTCCAGAGCAACCATTCACCTCTACAATAAAAGAGGCACCAGACAGCAAATTAGAACCACTATGTCATGCACACTTTCTCTCAAGGCCTTGGTTCACAATACAAAAAGGGGTTTCCATTCAGGTAAATGGGGTAAAAGCTTCTCTGGTGGCATTATTCTGAGAGAGAAAGTGAAACATTCCCTAGACGATTAAAGCTTTTCTCCAGTGTGTACTCTCAATGTTGAATGAGAAAAGATTTATAGCAAGACATTTCCCACATTCAATACACTCATGAGGACCTTTTGCATTATAAACTCTGTGGTGTTCAATGAGAGTAGAGCTTCTGCTGAAGGACTTCCCACAGTAACTATACTCATATGCTTTTTTTCCAGTGTGGATGTTCTGGTGGATAAGTATGTGATGCTTTTGCATAAATATTTCCCAAAGAAACTACTCTCCTAAATTTTTCTCTTCTTTGAACTCTGTTGTGTATACTCAGGTGAGAACTTTCATTCAAGGATGTCCCACATTCACTACACTCATAAGGTTTTTCTCCAGTGTGAACTCTGTGGTATCTAGTGATTGAAGGTACCTTTGATTGAACAGCTTCTCACACTCAGTACACAGATGACTTTTCTCTAGTGTGAAGTCTCCTATGTGTATTGTGGTTAATGGTATCTCTGAACACTTTCTCACATGTATTATACTGACATTTCACTTCCCCACAGCAGAAGTCCTGATGTTGAACAAGGTTCTGGTTCTGGCTCTCAGCTTTTTCACATTCATCCCATTGGAGATGCCTTTTTCTATTGAGAAATTCCTCTGAAATCTCACTGCCACTCTGTGGCTCCTTACTGTTGAGAAAGGCCTGGTGCTGGAGAAGCTCTAAGATAGCTGGGAAGTCTTCCCCAACCTCCCTCCTGGTTGAAGGCAACACTGATAAGTAGACCTGCACTTGGATACAAAAGAGGCCCTGTCCACAGCTTCCTTCCAGGGCTTCACTCCACTGGCTTTCCTCTGTTGATGGGGAGAGTTTACTCTGAAACAGAAGTCTCTCATACATGCATTAGTCAAGAAGTTTTTCTGCTGCAAGTATACTGCCTGTGACTCAGTCAGATGCAGAATATCTTTGAACACAGAAACACCTTCCACAGAGATGAGTTCTCTGGGTTGCTAGAGCTGTCTTAGAGGAACTAATCTGTGCCTGTCCCTATACAGATACACTCTGTTCAGAACAGGCCCCTGCCTGCTGCATTTTATGGCAACAACCTGAAAACAAAATGGAGATGACATGAATGACTGTGGTGATAGGTAGATTCTTATTAAAAAAGTAGGTTGCACATAACAGGCTGATAACTTGCAGTTGTCTGACAATAACATATCTGAAGGAAATACGTGAACATCTGGGTCACTGAAGATGGTCATACAGAGATGATCTCTCATAAGAAATATGAAACATGGCAAGCCCCACACAGAACAGAAGCTGGATTGTCTGCTCGTTCATCTGCTAAAGGTACTCAACAGGGCTTGTCAGCTGGTGACAGGGGCCAGCTGTGCAGAAGGCTGCTTACATCTTATTCCACATAAAATTCAACAAATGAGAAACAGGTGTCAAGGTCTCTGGAAGCACGTCTGTGCATCTCATAACACATATGCAGGTCAATATTTGAGAATACTGCAGGAAGGGCAGTTCAGAGAAACAGGTGATAGAAAAGGGAAAAAATGAGAAGGGAGCAAGAAACCAGGAAAGCACACATTAAAAGTTAATTCACGGAAATGTCAAGCATGGGAATGAAAAGTAGAATTCAGGTGTTGCCCGTGATACATCAACCTAAATATGCTGGACATGAGCACGTTGCTGGTATTATCTAAACTCCACCCTTGTGTCATACCTCCCCCCAGTTGCAACTCAGGAGCGCCAGGCAACCATTTAGATCATCCTGCGTGTTTACTCACAGGTGAGTAACTAGCAATAACCCAGAGCAAGACAGGATGCAATAGTATTCAGGGAACAGAATATTTCACACAATGGAAGGAGGTCTTTCAAGAACCACCATGGTTCATGCAACTAAAGACCATAACCTGCGACACTCAGTCACTAAGAGCCTTTTGCTGAAGGAATGGTGCAAAAGTGGAAGCCATGGATGTGGACATAGACACTCTCCCATAAATAGAGAGTGCAAGCATGGACCCATTAAGCTGTTTGCAACAATCCTGACTCCCACACACTTCCTGTCCTATTTGAGGCTATGGATGTGAGGGATATTCATGGAGGCATTTGCTCAGGTCTCTCCAAATTACTCAGCACTCTCAGCCACAGCACATTACACAGAACAATGGGGGGAAACAAAGACCTCCCATGGTTTGGCTATGAGAGCTACATCCAGAGAAGACCGGAAGAGAGGATTTCAGCACAGGACACCAGTAGAGATGTGAAGGTCTTACCTACAGATGAGACCAGTGCAAACACTTCTACCATCATCTTGCTGTGCAGACGTCTCTGAGCCTCATCAAGGAGTCCCCACTCCTCCTCAGAGAATGTGATGGCCATGTCCTCAAAGTTCATATCCTGTTGTTATGGGGACAGTTTAGTCCATGTTGAGTTTCTGTCCTACGATTTTATATTCATAATATTCCCCAACATCCACATCCATCAGCTCCCTTGAGTCCCCACATCAGAAAAGATACCACACCATGGTCCCTTCAAAGTCCTTCTCTTCTTCTATTCCAGTTGATGCTGTGTATTCCCCCAACAATAAGGGCAAATAATCTTGCAGATGATGCCTCTGTTCTGGAACTCACTGTATACCACACCCCTTTTCAATAGTGTGGGTGTCATGAACAGAGGGTGGGAGACATGGTGTGCACAAGGAGACTGTGAGTAATTTGACACTGCTTGCTTGACAGGCAATCATCTTGTTGTCCCCCAACTCAGGGCATCACAAGGTTATGGTATCATTGTTCAACCTTTGGAACCCAAATCTCAGGATGCAGAGACCATCACTTTGCACTATCTGCTGTACATAATTCTTTGAACCAAACTTCTCACACAGCTGCATTCCCAGAAAGACAATATCAAAGGTAACACAAATGTGCCATCATGAGTAGTTTATTTCCTAATCATCATCTTTTCCAAAATTCTCATTCACCACCTCTGTAATATATTTCTTTCTTACCCTTCTCTCATCTCTATGTCAATGGATATTTTCAAACCCAGAAGACACTGATATATGCTATCTCATTACTGTGGATCACTGTAATTGCCCTCAACAACAAAAAGCAGGTGTGCTCATAAATTTCACTGAATCTCTGGACAAGGAATGGACCACCAGAATATACCCTCTTTTCAGAAATAAATCTGACATTCACCATATCATATTTCCAGACATCAACAGAAATGGACTCAAACTCCATTTCCTCTTATGTCAATGTCAGGGCCCTTTAACTATGAAGGCACATGACTACTCCAAGTGTACATCACTCTTTCTCCCACACCCATCTGACACCTGCACACCCACACCCACAGCCCCTATGGTGATCTCCTTGACTTTGTAGTGACTGTTTGGCCCACTCAGAAAGGATTAAGTTCTATAGCAACTCTAGGAGTCCACACTCATTGAAGCAGCATTGAGTTCTGCTATGTAGACCTCCCTCCCTATGTTTTCCTTAAACCTCAATTACTGAGAAGCACATCAGATCTCAGATATCCAGATGCCACCTCCACTGATGCTGCAGCTGATGTCCCTTTAAGAGTTATATCCTTCGGCCCTCATGTACCAACACCTAAGGCCCTATGCTGCAGTTTCATCCTGTTTGACTCACTCTTTGGTCTCCAATTAAAAAGAAAGAAAATGATCCACAACCACACCCTGGTGCTTACATTCCCAACTATATATTAGAGAAGTTTCTATTCTTAACAGCTCCTCAGAATTTCCATTTGCTCATGAACTGCTCCCTAAAATATCAATAATCCTAACATGTAAAATATACAAATATTGGTATCACCAAATAAGACTACACTTCCTAATATGAATATCTGTATCTCAGGTGATGATCCTTCCATAAATCCAGCTGCCAAGTGCAAACCTTCATATCATCCCTCTTACCTTTCTCTCAACCTCCAAATTAGAAATCCAGTTGGCCACATTTAAAACACAAATCCGGAATCCAAAGCTTATGTCGCCACCAAGCCACCATCATGGGCCAGTTTCCATCACACTCACCGAGACTATCATAGAGTCTTCCATCCTATCTGTAATATTCATCATGCTGCAGCCATGGAGAGTCCAATGAGAACTTGGTCACAAGATTTGCCCCTATTGCTCCAAACCTCACATTTCTCCATTCACCTGTAGAACACACTTCCAGATGTCATAAAGCTTCTCTAGACCTGATTCCTTTCCCACTATTACTAGTTACTAATTTGAAGAAAAGACTCCTGGTTCCTGAATGAGCTTAGTTTTCAATCAAAGCCTTTCCATATACAGGATCCTATGCCTGCAAAAAACCTCTCACATCCCATTTCACTGGTTGCCAAAAACAGAAACCACTCATATGACACTAAACCAGAATGTAGAATTCTGGGTTTGGTGTCTCATCAAGGTTGCCAGGTCAAGGTGTAGAAGAGTGGGTAGACAGTCCAGGGTCACCAGACAGGGAGGCCCTGAAATAAGCTCCACAACCTAATCCTTCTGAGTGGTTCAGCATCTGCAGGAAATTGTGAAAAATAAATGTTTGTTGGGAGCCTGCACCCACCGCCAGGATCCAAGGGCTCAGACTTCTCAGGACCCTGGCCTACCCCCAGGGCTGGGTGTTGCCTGCATGATCTCAAGGCTTTCAGAAGATTTCTCCTTTCCTTCCTTATCTGCTATCCTCTCTCTTCTAATACATACTTCCTCAGAAAAGTTTTCAGAAAACTTTAGAAACCTAATTCATATTATGTCACACTTTGGTTCACCGCCATTGATGGCAGGAGCTTCCTGAAAATGAAGTAAAACTCCTCACACAAAACTTTACTTCATCTCTGTTGTTACCTGCAGGCATAAAACAGGCCAAAGTTTCCCCCATCTTCCCTCCTCAATCACACCACCACCAATGTTATAAGGTGGATTTTCAGCCACTCACCCTCTCCCATCCAGTCACACAATATGGCCCCCTCAAGCAACTTACTGTTCCAGCAATGAGACCTGGGCTGCAGGACAGGATAGGCAGCCACACCTGAGGCTGGCAGGTAAATGAAGTGAGGCCGGGTTGACTCTGGAATCAGAAAGTAGTTTGGGAAGCATGGAGGAATCAATCTCAGCCTGTTGTGATTCAAGGAACCTCAGACACACAACTACACTGCGGGGACACTACCTCTGATTCTGTGAACATGCTGCAAAGTTAAATTAACCACCAGGATAAAGACCCTTGAAGTCAAGCTCCAACCAATGAGCACAGGGATAATGCACCTCTCCTGGGCTTTCATTGGATAAACTCAGCCATCCTTAGCACATGGCCCTTTGGGTAATGTAGCAATCTAGCTGCACATGGGGCAATAGGATCCCAGTCACTCATTGACCACAGAGAATATTGTTCTGGGTCATCCAAGTGACACTGGGAACTGATAACTTCATGTTTTAGGGCTGGTCACCGGTTTCTGAAGTGTTGTCTATAAAACTAAACTCTTGTTTGGAAACATTTCAGAATCTGTGATGCCTAGAATGCTCCCTCAGGTGAAAAGTATTATTTCAATTATTTCTGAAGATTACAAATCTAACTGGAAAAATATATGTAAAGGTAGTTTAATTGATTTTACAGAGAGAAGGAGAGAATGGCTGTCTCCTACATTATTCTCTAATGGGATGTAGCCCATAACCACAGCAGGTGCCCTCAAATAAGAGTTGAACCAGGAATCTTTCTGGGCATGGGACTACTCTCAATAAAATGAGCCACTCCATGTTTTTTCTTTTAACATCAAAATATATTATTAAGAGAAAAAGCAGGCTACGAGATCATATAAGTGATCCTACCCTGTTTGTTTAAAAATAAACTTTCAAAGAATACTGAAGCAACACATTGACAGTTCCTACATATTCTGTGGTTCAGTACACGTTGGGACATTAAGAATGTTTACTACAGGTGCCGGGCTCTGGATTCAATGCTTTATCTGCATTATTATTTCATTTAATCATCTTTGCAACCTGAGGTGGTTTAACAATCTATTTTATGGGGAGGAAATCCAGGCTCAGAGACTCAATATAAATGGACTGATTGTGGAGTTAATAAAGGCAGAGCTGGAAGTCAAACCCAGGTGTCTAACAACAGAGCGCTGGCTACTAATGTTAGGCTATGCTGCCTCCTAGAGGGTAGAATAGGGCATGCCTTCCCATTAGGACAGGCTAGATGTTATTGTGGGTTAGAAGCAGCACTAGAGCTTTAGTGGCTTCCAGTAAAGAAGGTATGTTTCTTGTTCACAGCACATGAACATCCTTGTTCTCCTGGAATCAGAATAAGAGAGCTAACGTGAAGGTTTCTTCTGAGTGTTGTCAGAGATGGACATAGAGGGCTGCCTTCCTGGTTCCAGACAATCCTGTTAGAGGTAACAGGCTTGACTCCCACCTCATTTCATTGGCCAAAGCATATCACTGGCTGCAGCCAACATCAGGGTGTCAATAGCAGAGCCAAACCTCCCTGGGCCCCAGTAAGGTGACCACATAGTGCCAGCCACCCTTGGAGGCTGCTCAGGGACAAAGGAGAGGAGTGGGGATTCGAAGGAAATGTCAGTGGAAGTCAGTCAGGATGGTTTGCTTTCTCCTTCTCTACAGAGACTTTGTCCCCAATCTGGCCAAAACCCAAGATTCCTCGCAGTGAACTTCAGAAGAGTTTGGTCAGATGTCAATGGCAGAAAACTCAGAAGCCACTTCTGAATGTGACCGTGGGTAACTCCCTGCTGCCTGGACTCCCCCACTGTGATGGGCGTGAAGAGCATATGTTAAGGGAGTTGACTGGGAAGATTATTGGACCACACACATTCCAGTGTCCCATGTCTTTATATTCACAGCAGACACTACTCTATCTCCAAGCCTCTTTGTGATTTGCATTGCCCAGGTGAGTGCTCCATCAGGTGGGGTTGATTGGAAAAACGCTGACATTAATATCCATGGTGATTCTGTGGTTTCCATTCATCCTGTGCAGGAAACAGCTCTAAATGTGGTCCCTTCATGTTTTCTGCATCACCGCTGCAGAGATCAATGAGCCTATTCTGTCTCCTGGTTCCAGTGTTACCTGGTGACCATGCACATTCAGTAGGTCATTAGAGATCAGAGGTCCGGAAGTGATGCTCAACACAGACACCTTCCTCTATTACTTGTCAGTTGAGATTTCCCATGGGCAAGTGGGTGACTTTTTCTTCAGGGATAAGAACCCAAAGGACTCCCAGTCCTCTCCATGGGTATCCAGTTTCTGATTTGCAAAGGGGACTCAAGAACCCAGCAACCTTTCCTTTCAGCTCTCTCGATGTACCACCCATTCATATCCAGGAAACCAGGATTCTCCCAGTCCCTCTCACAAACCTAGAGTCTTTCCATAACAGCACATCCACATTCTATAAGTCATTTCTGACATCAGAGTCATACCCAAGTCTCCACCTTCCCCTATCCTAGGGTTCTATGACCTAAATCTTCATTTCATCCACCCGTGGTGCCTGAGATGAGATCCCCAGGGGTCACCAGAGGCTGAAGGACTAGGACAGATGGGGATCAGCCTACAGGTCAAGGAAGAACATATTATCCTTACCATCACCCCTCGGGATATTGCCTCTGCAGCTACCTGTTACCGGGGTGCACAGCTACACATACTCACAGGAAAACATACAGAAAACAGAAGCAGGGACATACTCATGTACAGAGCACTCACAGCCTATGTTGGACACTTAGGTCCAGAACTTATGGACAGGCTCACTGGGAACCACGCTGTAGACACCAGTAACACCTTGATGGAAACATACACACAGCCACACACAGATGAGAAAACACAGGGTCTCCCAGCATGTACCACAGGGCATATCCACACACAATCGACACACACATACACACTCCCCTAGAAGACTTATACAGACACAGAACAAAGACACAAAGAGGACACAAAAAGACACAGAAACAATTAGGAAGACTCACAGGGGAAGTAAATTCACACATACAACCAACATACAATATGCAAAACAAACACTCCCCCAAATGCTGAGTGATACTAATTCACTGTCTTGAAGGAATTGATGATAATTTAGGTGCAGCCCTGGCAATATGGCTCAGAAACTTGGGAGCTTTTTTTCATACATCCACTGAAATAAACAAGCAGGTTTGATTCCTGGTGAAGGCACATGCCTAGGTTGGGAATTCCATCCCTGAACGAGTCATTTATGGGAGGCAACCAATCCTTGTTTCCTCTCACATCCATGTTCCTTTTGATCTGTTGCTCTTTTTCTTTCTGAAATCAATGAACCTATCCTCCGATGAGAATTTAAAAAGATAAAAAAAAAACACAATTTAAGGTTTTGAATTTTCAAAAACAGTGTGAACTCTGGAGCCATCTCTGTAGAAGTTATCAGAATATTCTGAACTCAGAAGTCTGTCTTCTTTCCCATAATTGACTAAAAGAATCAGTAGCACGGATCTTAGTAAACACCCCACTCTTCATGTCATAGTCATGATCCCCACCTTACATTTATTTAAGCACTAAAATTCGATGATTTCTGAATAAAGTCTTCTTTTTCTTTTTTGAACCTAAGTTAGTCTTTGAAGATAAACATACCTTTCCCAGGGAAGCAGCTGTTGTTGAGGGATTTCATCAGAGCTTGGGACACTGGAGTGGGTACACACACGGGCAACTAGAAACTGTGCTTTTCTAGAGAAACCACATTTCTAATGTCTAAAAGCATGGCCATCCACCTACCATTTCTTCCTAAAGCAGACACTACCTCCAAGTCCACATAGAGACTGATGTAGGATTTGTAAGGATGATTTTTGGAGACAGATGTAGTGCAAACATCTAAGGCTCCTCATTATCCTATTTAACAAGAGTAATATGCAAACTGACCATCACTCCAAGTCACAAGATGGCTGCCCCATATGGTTAAAGATGGTTGCCAAAAGATGACCTGCAGGGGAGGGCAGTTGTGGGAAGTTAGGGGTGACCACATCAGCAGTTGGGAGAGACCAGGCCAGCAATGGAGGGCAGTTGTTGGGGGGACCCAGGCTTGTAGGGGAGGGCAGTTTTGGGAAATCTGTCAAACAGGGAGGACAGTTAGGGGTGACTGGGCCAGCAGAGAAGAAAAGTTGGGATAGACCAGGGCAGCAGGGGAGAGCAGTTAGGGGGACAAAGACTGCTAGGGAGGGTAGTAGGGGATAACCAGGTCTTCAGGGTAGGGTAGTTGGGCGGGACAGGCCTACAAGGGAGGACAGTTAAGGGTGACCGGGCCTGCACGAGGGCAGTTATGGGTGACTGAGCTAGCAGGGGAGGGCAGTTGTTGGCAACCAGGCCTGCAGGGTAGGGCAGTTATGGGTGATCAGGCTGGCAGGCAGAAGAGGTTAGGGGCAATCAGGCAGAGGGGGGTGAGTGGTTGGGAGACAGCAGTGCTGAATTGGGAACAGAATCCCAGATTGAAGAGGGTGCAGGCTGGGCTGAGGGACACCGACCTCCTCCCCCTCCACCACGCCCCCCCCCCCCCGCCAGGTATATGAATTTCATCCACCAGGCCTCCAGTCTCAAATATTTCATCTAATGCATGTTCTATCCTGTTATTGCCACTTTTGGCAATGTTTTTTAAAATATATTTCAGACAGGAAGGGAGAGGGAGAGAGAAAAATCACTGATGACTGCCTGCTACATGCTCCCAACTGGGGATTGAACCACAATCAGGGCATGTGCTCTTGAGTGGAATCAAACCTGAGACCCTTCAGTCTCCAGGCTGATGGCTGTCTACACTAAGCCATACCAGCTACTGCTGGCAGATATTTGAAGTTCTATGGAAGTTTACCATCATTAATGGCCTCTTGTAAATGTATGTGTCATTTTCTTTGTGGTGATTACCTTACAGATACTCTTTTAATCATAAAGAAGCAGAAATATTTAAGCCACTGGGATCTTTATTTGCATTTAGTACTGTCAATTTCCTGCTGGGCAGTGATATTGCTGAAGGTTCCCCACATAAGATCTTGCAAAGGCAGCCTGGGGTTTAAGATAAACTGGGAGGCCTCCTGAGAGGAAGGGCAAGTCCATTCACAGAGCTTACAGCCCAGCCATGACCCCCTTTCTGATCCAAGTTATCCAAAGCAGCCAAGGTGGCCTCCCAAATGAGCAGTGATGCTCCCCACAGCCTTCCATATGGAGTCTGTCACCCCTTCCCAGACTCCACAGGGAGACCCCACTGCTACCCTTGCCTCACTTTCCCTGAGATCCTGTCAAAGCTACCCTGCCCCCTTATTTGTGGGCTGTACTCCACTAGCACTATCCAGACTGAGTCAAGTTCTCATTACTGGAACTTCCTGCAGCCCTCCCTCTCAATGAAACTGACCCATATGCTGATAGGAAACACCTGCACCAATCCAAGGCCCCTATCAACCACACACACCAGCATCACACTGTCCCCCAGAACCCAGGGTCTCTCATCTCACTACAGTGAAGGAGCCTGCTCTGCGCAAACCATGATTAGGTGGTTAGCGTGCACTTACCAGAATGCATCCTGCAATGTGTTATTATGCTAAGACCAACCCTCTCCTGCTGGGAAGGCTTGTTTTGCAGAATGTTCTCACCAGTGAAAATAAACAGCACCAATTTCCTGGAAAACTCATAAAACCTGCAGGATGGCAGGTAAGTGAGGGTGGAGAGGATGTGTGCTTTATCTTTAATAAAATCCAAGTAGAAAATTACCCACAAAATAAAATTTAAAAAGACTCAAAATACATCAATGGGACTCAGGGGTGTATGTGGTCTGCCTAGAGGCAGACTTTTCTTAAGGTGAACTGATTCGGGGCTCAAAGCTTCAGGGACCTTCTGCCAGAGAAAGTAGATTCAGTTGCAGCAAGCCAGGGGCTTGGGAATGGGGAATGCAGCCTAGAGAGATCTCTGGATGGAACAAAAGAGCTGTGGCCAACTCATCTCAGGTGGACACAGAAACCTAATCTCTCCCACAGAACTGCTTTGAGCTCCTCTCTGCCAGCTCCTGGGCAGGACACAGCGTGCCCAGCTGCAGGGGGAACATCCATGGAAAAGGAAGAAGAGAGTGAGCAAAGGTGGGCAGTGTTGGCAGAGCCCTATCTCAGCGAAGAGTGGATGTTTTTTTTGTTTTGTTTTGTTTTTTGTTTAGAGAGAGAGGGCGAGAGGGAAATGAGAGAAAAAGAGAAACACAATGACTGGATGCCTCCCACAGGTGCCAAAATGGTGAGTTGGGGATCAAACCTGCATAATACAACCACAAATTCATGTGGTCTTTATTTCAAGGCCTTGGGCAATATTGCAAAGAATATTGGACAAAGAGGTATTTTCTGCCATCAAGCTATTCTTTCTAAAACACAGAAAGTTTGAGATCCCCAAAATATCAGTTAACTCTCCATGCTGACACATCACAACTATGCTTTCAAATCAATCCAGACAGTGACTAGAACCAACAGAACTAAAGGTACAAAAGCAAAATCACGATTACAAAAACATCAAAGAGCAGTGTACAGTGATCAGTTTCTACCACTTCATCACAACTGAAGATGAGAGCCACAATGTCCCTAAAAAGTAGCACTTCTTAGCTGAGCATGGGGGCTTTGGACAAATCCTGAGTCAGGTGCATTTCCTAGTCAGAGAGAAGAGAATGAAGATCTGGGCAAGAGCTCAGAGTATTCATAATTCACTTAAACATAAGAGAGAACACGGAATGCCTTTTACCTGAGCACGCAGGGGTGGTGACTTATACACACTCTTCAGGTGAGCCAGGTGTTAAAGGAGGTCACCTCATCCACAAATACTCTCAGTGACATCAATGAGGTAGGAGTCCTCAGCAAGTTAGCAAGTGCAATGCAGCTCCTTCAAGCCTCACTTGTACTGTACCTCAAGCATATGAGGAACTGCACACAGCGTATGTTCATATAAAAGGGGTTTATATTCAGGTAAATGGATTTAAGTCTCCTCCAGTGTTGTAGAGTGAGAAAGATAAAACATCCCCTGAACAGTTAAAGCTTTTCTCCAATATGAATTCTTAGATGTGTAACAAGGCTAATTTTTCTAAAACATTTCCCACATTCACTACACTCATAAGGTTTTTCACCAGTGTGAACTGTGTGGTGTAGAATAAGTGAATTCCTTTGGACATATGACTTTTCACACTCACTACACTCATACAGCTTTTGTCCTTTATGAACTCTGTATGTTGAATGAGGGTAGACTTTCATCTAAAGAACTTACCACAACCACTACATTCAAAAGGTTTTTCTCCAGTGTGAATTCTCCTGTGTTCAGAGAGGAGACACTTTCTCCTGAAAGACTTCCCACAAACAGAACACTCATATCATTTTCTCAAATGTGAACTCTGTGGTGTCGAATGAGGGTAGACTTTTGTCTGAAGAACTTACCACAATCACTACATTGAAAAGGTTTTTCTCCAGTGTGAATTCTCTTGTGTTTAGAGAGGTAACAACCTCTCCAGAAGGACTTCCCACAATCAGTACACTCATAGGGTTGTTCTCCAGTGTGAACTCTTTTTGAGTTTAAGGAGCTCATTATTTCTCCTAAAAGATTTCCTACAATCAGAACACACACCGGGTTTTTCTCTGGTATGAAACTATTGTGTTTAATGAGATCAGAGCTTTGCCTGAGGGACTTTCCACAATCACTACATTCATTTGGCTTTTCCCCAGTGTGAACTCTATGGTGTGAAATGAGGTCGGACCTTTCTCCAAAGAACTTCCCAAAATCACTGCACTCATTGGGCTTTTCTCTAGTGTGAATTCTTCCATGTCGACTGTGGTTAAATATTCGTTTAAAAACTTGTCCATATTTGCTACACTCATATTTCACTTCTCCAGAGCAGTCACCCTGATGCTGAACAACTTTGTCGTTGTGCCTGCCAAATTTATCACAGTTACAAGTCTGGTGAAGACTTTTCCCTCCAAAATATTCCTGTGAAATCTCAATGTCACTGTGTGGGTCCTCAGTTTTGAGAGGGGCTTGTGGCTGGAGAAGGTCTGATAAGGCTGGGAAGTCTTCCCTAACCTTCCTATTGGTTGAAATCAGCCCTATGAAGTAGAAGCTGAACTTGTTCACAAATGAGGCCCTGTCCACAGCTTCGTTCCAGCGTTTCTCTCCACTGGTGTCCCTCTTTTGCTGGTGAGGGTTTGCACTGAAACAAAAGTCTCTTACATATGGGTCACTGAAGGTTTTCTGCTCAAAGTCTGCTGCCTGTGACTCACTCAGCTGTAGAAAATCTTTGAACACTGAAACACACTGCTTACACAGATGGACGGTACTTTGGGATACTGGAGCTGACTTAGAAACCCTGACCTGTGACTTTCCTTGTATAGATATGGTCTTCTCAGGACAGACTTCCTCATCATCCATTTTATGCAAACAACCTGAAAAGAAAAAAATGAGGAGAAACTGAATGTTATGGTGCTGACAGGGCAAGTCCTATTGCTAAAGTGTTTTGCAGATAATACATGGGTTATCTGCAACTGTCTGAAAATAAGAGGCAGCAAAGATTAATAAGAGGTTGTTGTGATGGTCTGGGCCTTTGAAATTAACAAAATAGGAAGAACTCACCAGATACATGACACATAGATGGCAAGGACCACATGAAAGAGAAAATGCATTTCCAGTTCAATCATCTGCTAAGATTGATCAGTAGGGCTTGGTCTGCTGATGACAGGGGCAAGCTGTGCAGAAGGCTGGTTATGTCTTATTCCAAGTAAAATTCAATATGTGATTAGCAGGCATTTGAGGACTACTTAAGCAGTTATGTGAACCTCATAACACATGAGCAGGTCCATGTAGCCAAATATGCAGAGGGAGCAGTTCAAAGGAACGGGTGATGCAAAAAGTGACAAAGGTAAAAGTAGCCAAATGCCAGGAAGTCACAGATAAAATGAAAATCATCAAAGTGTCAAGTATGGGAAAAAAAAGATAGAAATGGGGGGTAGCCAGTGGGACCTATCCCTAAATCATGATGGAAATTAGATGGTCCCTGGTACCATCTGACCATCACCATAATGATATACCTTCCTCTACTTGTCACTGAGCATGACCATATCTCCTCTGACATCATCTTACATGTTCACCCTGTGAGGAAACCAGGTTTTTCCCTAATCTACTCTACCAATGTATTAACCAAAATATTCCAAGTATTAATGAAACACAACGGAGGGGAGTAGCCAGCTCTGGCCCAGAGCATTTTGGCCCACAATAGTCCTCGGCTAAAGTAATATTACAAACAACAACTGAAGAAGGGTCTTGAAAAAATAGCCCATGGATCATGGAAGTGAAGAACATAACCTGGCACAGGGTGTCATAAAGCACCTTTCCCTAGAGCAGCGGTTCTCAACCTGTTGGTCGCGACCCCTTTGGGGGTCGAATGACCCTTTCACAGGGGTCGCACAGACCATCAGAAAACACAAATTTCCCATGGTCTTAGGAACCAACAGACCGCTCCTCGGTGTAGCAAAGTAGTTTACTGTTGTTATAATGAAGACTGTTACCTATGCTACACCATGATTCAAGACAAAAAATTTCACTTATTTGTAATTAGAAATAAATATTTCACAATATATAATTATATATTGTTTTTATGATTAATCACTATGCTTTAATTATGTTCAATTTGTAACAACGAAAATACATCCTGCATATCAGATATTTACATTACAGTTCATAACAGTAGCAAAATTACAGTTATGAAGTAGCAACAGAAATAATTTTATGGTTGGGGGTCACCATCACATGAGGAGCTGTCTTAAAAGGTTGCGGCATTAGGAAGGTTGAGAATCACTGCCCTCGAGGAAGGGGGGAGAAGTGAATAAATTTGAGTATTGTCACCCTCCCAAGGAGAGGAAGAGGAAGATGGGACCCATTAAGTGGCCTATAAGACTCCTGCTTCTTAGACATTTTCGGCACTTTAAGGCAATGGATGTCAGAAATGTTCTTGGAGTCCAATGGACAGGGATCTCCACAAAGCTCAGCAATGGTAGCCACAGTGCATTTGATAAGACAGGGGCAGAAATCAGCAGAACTCATGGTTAGGCTGAGGAAGAGAGAAAGCTGTTTTGAGAAAAAGGAAGAAAGGGCATCACCTCACAAAACTGGGACAATATCAAGATCTTACCTACAGCTGAAACTGGTTTATATCAGTTGATAGAGCATCGGTCTGCAGACTGAAAGGTCCCAAATTTGATTCCGGTCAAGGGCATGTGCCTTGGTTGCGGGCACATCCCCAGTAGGGGGTGTGCAGGAGGCGGCTGATCGATGTCTCTCTCTCATCTATGTTTCTAGCTCTCTATCCCTCTCCCTTCCTCTCTGTAAAAAAAAAAAACACAAAAAAACAAAAAAAATATATTAAAAAAAAAAAAGATCTTACCTACAGATAAGTGCAAACACTTCCAGCATCACATCACAGTACAGAAGTCTCTTGAGCCTCATCAAGAAGCTCCCACTCCTCCTGAGAAAAGGCAATGGCCACGTCCTCAAAGTCCATTTCCTGTTGTAATTGGGACAGTTCAGTCTATAATAAGTTTCTCTCCTGGACTTGTACTTTCGCCATACTTCCCACTCTCCAGTCCATCCACCAGCCACTCTCTCTTTATACTCCTACTGGTATTGTGTCTTCCCACAGCAATAGAGCAGATGCCAGACTGACGGTACCTAACCTTAGGGCCTCAAATTAGAGCCAAAGCAATGGGTGTCACCAACAGAGGGGACAAATAAATGTTGGCCATAAAGAGAGAGGTGAGTGATTTGACACTGGTCTCATGGAGAAATATCCTTGTTGTCTAACAGATTCTCCTTTCAAAACTCCGAAAAACTCATCACAATTTCTATGCCAATCCTAGGGTGCTGAGGCCAACACTTTGTGCTACCTGTCCCACATAATTCTTTGTTGTTGTTTTGCTTTCATTTAAAAACCTCATTTCTTTATTTCAAAGGAAAAGTAAAAGACCTCCCATCCCTTTCAAAAAACAAAACAAAACAAAAAAAAAACCACACACACACAAAGCACCCCATAATATTAACAATTAAAAATCCTATTAGAAACCATAAAGAAGAACTGAGAGTTTGAGTATTACATTCCTCAAGTATGCTGTTCAGGTTCGTTTGTTTTGTTTTTAATTGATGACTATGTATGTTTTTATAAAAATCTTAATAGTGTGGCCATGAGATTTTGCTTAAAATTAAGTATTTGGTGGGCTACTTCAAAATACTGTAATGGGATTATGCAGTGATCCTTTGGGGCATGATGCTCTCACTCTTGTATCCTAGCCTAGGTTAAGTGACCAGGTTCAAAAGCAATCATACCTTCAGCATTAGCATGAGTGGTCAAAATAAAGTGCTAAACGTCCTGTTGCAAGTCTTCGTAAAAGGAACCATGCAATTGGCTACTGTAGAGACAAAGATCTTGGAGATGAAAGTCTGCCATGCCTCCAGAGCCTCCTGGATGTCCCCAGGCCCGATCATAGGACTTACAGGCAATTTTCTCTTCCATGCTGGCCAATTCCTGCTTCAAGTTCAAGATTTCATTCTGATGGAGCTCTGTTAGGTCGTTTAGTTCTTCTTCTATATAGATGGTTCACATCTATATCGCTCTTTCTGGAAAGCCTACATTATTAATGAAAAGTCCCTCTGATAATGTTTGAGGGTCGCAAAGGATTCCTCTAGCCTGGCCTGGGTTTCTCAGATCTCCCATATCTCATGTAATAGTGCATCAAATCCTAATCTCTGCATGTCCAGAGTGTTTGTTTTGGAACGAGATGCTCCTATAGCGATGTCTCAAGTGGTGTTGTTGGCTCCTACTGATCCTGAAGTGGCACTAGAACAATCTTCTCCACTACCATATTTTGGGCTTGACTGAAAGTTTGAACTCTCTCCCAAAGCCTTCCCATCATCCACCTGTCCTTCTTCCAAAGAGTCTTACAGGTTAGGGATGTTGTCACACTGCCAAATTTATTTCAAATTAATGAAGCGATCTCTCTGGGCTTTGAGACCACTACCCCTGCTGCTAAATGAGTTACCTGGAAAAGCTGGAAAGTCCACCTTTGACACTGTCTACCACACTTTCACTGAAGCCAGTCACTTTTGCTCCCACATCCTTCAAACTTCGGTGCATGTCCCTGAAGACACCCTTTGGCTGCCAGGGGATCCCATTCTGCTCCACTTCTCGGAGATCCTGTGGTAGTGCTCCAGCTTCTTTTGTAGCTGGAGGATATTTGGGCAGATTTCTGGTTCTTCTTCTTCTCCGCAAAGACCTGCTTGATGAGGACAGCCTGCTGCTTATCTGCACTGTTGGCAAGCTTCAAGTACTCAGCAACGTTTTCATCCCAGGCTGTTTGTGCAATCTTGATTTCTTCTGTGAGCTTCAGGATCTTCTGCTGCAGGTGAGAGATAGCAGCCTTTGTACTCTGAGGGTCCACAGAGTCTATGTGCATTCTGTCATCAGTGCAGGAGGCCACTGCACTGGAAGTCTGAGCGATGCTGCTGACTTCCAACTGTTCAAACTGCTCTATAGTTGCCTCATCCCCTGGAAGACATGCAGCAGCAGCAGCAGCAGCAGCAGCAGCACAAGCTATTTCCATAACAGAAGGGTTGGTAGGAGCATCAGGAGTGGATGAAGACCTGGGTCGGCCAGGCTACATACAGTTGGCATCTCCTGGCCAGATTTCCTGTTGATTTGGGGCCTTTCCTTTGCAGCCTCTGGCTTTCCCCACCTACGATGCAAGCTCGTCCCTCTCTTCATCTTGGGTGGCACTTGGATCTGATGCAGGACACGGCTCAGAACTGTGGGGTGGGTGGGGACACCATCAAACTCTGCACATGTGTTCTGGCTTTCCAGATCCATTTCAGGTTCAGGATCTGCCTGAATTTGTTGCACATCATGTGGAGACACAGATGAACTCCTGTGCTGGTGCTAGTAGACATGCTTCAAGCCTTGGCCAATCACATTAATGTTCTCCAAAGCACCGTGAGTCATTTTAACGTCTTTGGTTCAGATTCTGTCTGCTTTCTGGTCTCTGAATCTTG
Source organism: Lasiurus cinereus (assembly GCA_011751065.1). Lineage (NCBI taxonomy): Eukaryota > Metazoa > Chordata > Mammalia > Chiroptera > Vespertilionidae > Lasiurus > Lasiurus cinereus. The sequence continues at coordinate 37,160 of JAAGEH010000383.1, forward strand.
AGATTTGCCTCCAGGATCAGGGTACTCATATAAACTGTTCACTGCCCGAAGGTTCCATCAGTAGACTTAATATGCTTATTTGCAAACTCGAAAATTTTAAACACACCAAGACTATTAAATTAGGTAGGCATTTCCTTCAATAGTAACTACACATGCAGCTCTGAGATGAAGGCTTCTTCCTATCTAACACTTCACCATTCTTCCTCAAGCACTTATGAAGTATACAGGAATCTTCTTTGGAATAGTGGCAGGGGGGGGGAGGAGCAAGCGGCATCTCTGGCAGCCCAGTCTCTCCAGTTCAGGCACCAGTTCCTGCCACTGTGGCTGCAGCGCTAGGGCCATCCCTCCCAACAAACCTCCTTCCTCCCTCTTCCCCCATGCCACCTCAGCAGCCTCAGCCACCGCTAGAGCTGCCACTAGCCCCACATAATTCTTTTTATCATACTTCTCTCATACACCTTCTTTTCCAGTCACAAATTCAAAGAAACACATATATGCCATGAAGAGGAGATGTTCCTAATCCCCTTCTTTACAACATTCTAACTCAATGTATTTCTCTCTTACCCTCCTCCCATCCCCAAGCCAACAGAAATTTTCAAGCCCAGGTGACACTGATGTATCCTATCCCATTCCTATTGATCACTGCATTAGCCAACAACAACAGGTAGCGGTGCATCTATATGACACCTAAATTCTGGACTTGGCATGTAATGCCACAACACTCATCTTTTCAGGAAGTACCCTAAATTTCCACATGTTGTAACACTCAGTTATCACCAGAATAGACTCAACCTTCAATCCTTCCATGTCAATATCAGGGACTTGTGGCTATGAATTCACACTCCATCTCCAAGAGCACATCAGTCCTCCTCCCACACCTCTCTCACACCTGCACTCCAGTAGCCCCAGCTCCATAGGCATCTCCTTGGTCTTAATCATTAGTCAGCGTGTGTGTTCCAGAGAATGCATGGCAAGTTCAAACAGTATCAAGTACTAACCTGACTCCCAATGCCCACATCCAAGATACAGCCTTCAATTCTGCTTTGAAGGCCTCCCTCCAAACTTTGTTTCCTTCCACCTCACCGACTGAGAACCACATCAGATCTCAGGTTTCCAGAGCCCACCTCTACTGCTGCTGCACTTGATGTCCCTTCAACACTCACAGCCCTCAGTACTCAACTCCCAATGCCGATGGCTCTGCACCCCACGCCCTGTGAGTCTCACAGATACCCACACTGGCCCATAAGTAAGTCAACCAAACAGGATGCAACACACCAGGCCACACAAAGGGTCACAAGAAATCCTGGTGAGTGATTAAGAAGTAAATACGCACCAGCCACCGTCTCATAGTTTTAAAATTATTCTTCAACCTCCAATAAAATAAAATAAAAAGGTGATCTACAATTCCACCCTGGTCCATACTCTTTACGAATTTTTTAAGTAGTCTTCATCTTGAACTACTCCTCGGAGTTCCAGAATGTCATGAACTGGTCTCTGAAATATCTCATACTCTAATAGGAAAAAAATAGAAGATTTTATATTCCTCATGAACATGACTTGCCCCACTATGAATTTCTCCATGTCACTTGATGGTGCTTTCACACCAGGAGCTAAATCCAAAGCATTACATCTTCTCTGATTCTTACCTCACTCTGTAACCTTCAGAATTAGAAAATCCAGGTGGCCACACCTAAAACAATGATCCATACTGTAACTGCTTCTTCCACATCCACAACCACCACTGTACTCCAGATACCATCACACTCACCAAGGCCATCACAGCAGCTTCCATTGTCGTTTTCCTACCAACTTCCTCACACCCATACTGTGCATCATGCTGCAGTCATGGGGAGTCTAATGAGAACTGGGACAGATCATCTGCTCTACTGCTCCAATTACCCCAATGATCCCACCACCAGCAGAACAGAAACCCAAGTTGTCACAAAGCTCCACTAGACTTGATTCCTGTCCCACTGTTTCCAATCGCTATTTTTAAAAAATGAACCCCTGCTTGACCCTGAATCATGTTAGTCTTCACGTCAAGCCTTTGCAAATTCTGGAACTCATACATGGAAAGACCTATCACCCACAATTCCACTATTTGCCAAAATCAGGTACCTCTCCTATGACCCTTGAACTGGGCTTAGGATTCTGGGCTTGGTGTCCCTTCAAGTTCCTCAGGTCCAAGGTGCCCCGAGAAGACGGTCTGGGTAGTCCCAGGACCCCCCTATCTCAGAGGCCACAAGAGTGTGAGGCCCTGACATCAGCCCACAGACCAGCCCCTCAGGCGCTGCACCCGCAGGAACCTGTGGGAACTGAGGGTCTGTTGAGGGCCCGGCACCCACCGCCAGGACCCAGGGGCTCAGGCTGCTCAGGGCCCTGGCCCAGCCCCGGGGCCGGTGATGCCCGTCTCCCTCGGGGCTCCCTGTCCCTCTGCTGTTCACCCCCACAGCCCGGCTCCCCGAGGAGAGTGAACCTCCTCCCGGGAACCCCTCTCCCTCTGTGTCGCCTTTAGACACAGACCAGGCCTGGCTCCCCGTCCCACTCCGTCCCCCCACGGCCTTCCCCGGCGGCCTCGCAGCCCGCCGCCCTCCTCCCCTCCCCCTGTCCCCCACGGGCTCTCACTGCTCTGGGCGCTGCGACCTGGGCTGCGGGGCCAGAGCGGCGCCGGAACCGAGGTTGGAGGGTCGATGGGTGACGCTGAGGGAGCTCTGTCCGTGGAGAGGAGGCGGGAGGCACGGACACCCCAGTCCCGCCGGTTGGGGGTCACCAACCTCAGACACACCTGCCCGGCGGGATGCCGCCTTCCTCACCTCCTCCTTCTGGTGATAGGCGTGCTGAAGTCAGTGAGTGCATAAACAGTTCCAAAAAGTCAAAATGTCC
>JAAGEH010000384.1:2947-80822 GCA_011751065.1 Lasiurus cinereus
AGAGAGAGAGAGAGAGAGAGAGAGAGAGAGAGAGAGAGAGAGAGAGAGAGGAGGGGGGGTAGCATGGGGGGGGGCGGGGAGGGAGAGATCAAGGAGGAGGAGAGGGGGAGAAAAACAGACTGAGATCCTGAAAGGCCACAGGCCCAGCATCAGGTCGCAGGATGTCCAGCAGGCAGCCTGGAATCGGGTACCTGTTCCCTTAGGGAATTCTCTTACAGAGCGGCCCCCAAATAACCCCACGTGGACATCATGGTGAGCACCTACAGTGCATCTGTGCTAGCTCCTCCGAGGCACACGCAATGCTTGGCCAGGCCCCTGGGTTTTGAGCGGGAACAGATGCCTGGAACCTGAGGCAGGAGAGGTTGGGAAGCAGGAAGGGAAGGGCTTCCCAGGGTCTGTGTGTGCCTGGGGAGATGGAGGCCGCAGGTGGAGGAAGGGCTGGGGCTGGCCTGGGCACATGTGGACAATAGCCTTCTCCACTGCTTGGCCCCCAGGGACCCAACCTGCTCCGCCGACTGGGCGCTGCTGCTGTAAGCGGCTTCTCCAGAGGCTCCTGGTACCACCCCCAACCCCCGCACCCGGCACCCTCACCTCTCGGCCACCGACAGCACCCAGGCGGTGGTGAGCCAGAGGCCTAGCGTGAGGCAGAGCAGCAGGCGGCCGGGGTGCGTGTTCATGTAGAGCTTGGCCACGAACCAGTGGCGGAAGCGGACCTGGTTGAGGGCGCCGATGCTGCGGTAGGACGCGTTGAGCAGGACGCCGCTGCGCAGGAGCACGGCGCGGGGCACCAGGTAGAGGCGCAGCAGCATGGCCAGCGACAGCAGCGCCTCCCCCTGGCTCAGGAAGCCCGGCCAGGACTGCGTCGCGCTGGGCAGCGGGCACGGCGGGCCCCGCACCGGCGCCGGGTGCAGCCCGCACACCGCCAGCTCCACCACGATCTGCGCCGCCTGCCGACCTGTTAGCGCCACGCGCCAGTCGCGGAGGCCGTTGTCCGTCATGAACAGCTGCGGGAGGCACAAACCGGGAAGGAGGGGGGTCACATGAAGGTCAGGCGGCCGGACCCAGCCTGTGCCTGGAGATAAGGGGGCCACGCCCGCCGGGCCAGGGAAGGAGGCAGATAGCGCAGGGGCGTGGGCTGTGTAGGGTGGGCCAGGAGCTGGGCAGCACTTGAGGAGGACGTTTCTCCCACTTCTCCCCTCCTCCTACTTCAGCCCACTTCCAGAACGTTCGTTAGGCCAGGAACGCTTAGTAGGGCCTCTCAGGTGCCTGCCTGAGATTGTTCTATGAATTGATGGGAACAAAAGACAGAAACTCCTGTCTTTCTAGAGCTTACCGTCCACATTCAAGGAGCCACCTCCTAGTCCTGTTTCTGGGACGTGTGTATAGTGAGCGTGGCCGGCATTCCATTAGCTGTGACCACAGCTGACACCCAGGGAGCATTTTGGATGTGCAGGGCACTGCTTACATGTTGTGACTCAGCGAGTGCTCCCAACACGTGGGGGTGAAAGCGTTATTACCCTCATTTTATAGGTGTGGGAGCTGAGGCCCAGGTCCCTCAAGGTCAGCGGTGGCACAGCCAGCTACAAGCTCAGGACACTTCACTGCTCAAACGACTGCTGTTAGCGATAGTGTGTACTTTTTACCAAGCACCTCTTACATACCAGCCCGGCAAGGGCCATTACGGCACATGACCAGTAACCCCATTTTACATGGGGGAAGGGAGGAGGGAACAGGATCTAGGGCTGGGGGTGCATCTGAGGGGGCCAGGGGTGGAGAGACATGACACTGGAGGGAGAAATGGGTGGGAAGGCTCCTGAGTCAGGAGGACACTGGCACAGAGGGGAGCTCAGGAGTAGGGCAGGGCCGTGGGCACACCCCCAGGGTCTCAGGTTGCTTGGGATTGGAATAGGTGGGGACTCAGGGAAGGAGGACAGAGATCTGGGAGGCTGGGCCTGGAGTGAGGCTGCCTAGGGGCAGAGTGGGCAGAGGCCTGGGAACTGGAACTCAGCAGGTAGAGGAAGGGATGGGGCTGCCCCAGGAAGCCCTGTTGGTTTGTCCACCGTTTATCCCATCACAGTGGTGAGGGTGTGGATGGATCTCAGGGCAGAGGAACCTCATTACTCAGCCCAGGAGGAGGAGGAGGATGGAAAGTGTGAGCTGACAGGGCGTGGTGGGGGCTGGCGGCAAAAGGAAGGGTTTGGGGCGGGGCCCACCCTACCTGGACCTCTTTGGCATGAAAGGCCACGATGAAGCAAAGGAGCAAGAAGGTGGAGATGCTGATGGTGCATTTAACCAGGAACAGGTAGAATGCCCACTGTTGGGAGAGAGAGAAAAAGGGGTGAGATTCCAGGCCTCTCCCCGTCCGTCTCCTCTACCTTCCTCCCAAACAGCCTTTTCTTTTCAATTCCCAACTTCCTAAACTCCTTTTCCTACAAGCCACAACCCAGGGCCTCTCGACATCTCAATTCTGAGAAGTCTCAAAACCATCATTGGGTTCCCGTCCTTTCCACCTGGACAGCCCTGGCCGGGTGCTTCCTCCTCAGCTCCTCTAGGACCCACATCCCTTAGGGGAGAACTTGAAATTCACATTCCTTCTTAATTCCTGGCCACTTCCCCATCAAAAATAGCTCCTCAGCCTGGCCATGGTAACTCAGTGGTTGAGCATCACCTATGAACCAGGAGGTCACGGTTCAATTCCTGGTCAGGGTGCATGCCCAGGTTGAGGACTTGATCCCCAGTAGGGGCATGCAGGAGGCAGCCAATCAATGATTCTCATTGATGTTTCTCTCCTTCTCCCTTCCTCTCCAGAAGGGGGCAGAGTGGGGGCAGGAACTCAGCATCCATGATCATGCAAGGGAGAGGGGGCTGCAGGTGGAGGAAGGGATGGGGCTGCTCCAGGCGGCTCTGTTGGTCTGTGTTCCTCAGTGGGTTGTGTGTATGTGGATGTGTGCCTGCACCCTGCCACCACCAGAAAAAAAAAGAAAAGAAGAAAAAAAGAACTGGAGAGCTCCCCACCTCCCTCACCTCCAAAACCCAGAAGCAGACATTTGGTCTCTAAAGAGTGCCCCCTCCCCACCCCTTCCCACCAAGCTGGTCTTGCCCTAGAAAGCAACTTCCAGTCCCACTCCTATGCCCCAATTCTCAAGGAGCCTAGAAACAATCACTCAATCCCCAAGGAATGAATGACACCCTCCCTGGCCCTCATACAGGGGGCTGAGTCCCCAAGGGACTCAGAGAAAGCCTCCCCTCACCCTCGTCCTGTATCCTGCATCTCCTCTCCAGGACTAACGCCCTCTCTCCTGGCTCTAAGCCCAGGCCAGATCTGGCCGGAAGCACATGGCCCCCAGAAACCATGGAGAAGGCTTTTCCCTCTTTGTGCGGCAATACCTTGGAGGAATCCAGGGAAGGACTGAGAGGGGACTGGCACTGCTAGATTCCCTAGGAGGGGCTGGGAGGGTGTCCCTGCCTGAGGGGTGTTGTCAGGGGAATGAGACCAACTGGGCTCCCACCTGTTTCTCCTAAGACACCTGTTTCTCCTAAGATGCTGCCAGCTCCCCTGGAAGGGGAAGAGAGCCAGTTTCCTGCTTCAGGGGGCCTGCCCCCCTCCCCAGCCTGAACAATGGTGCTGTTGTCTACAGCTCCCCCCACCCCTTCATCCCTCTCTGGAACCTCATTCCCTGTCTCTTCCTTTAGTTTGTCCCAAGTGCTGTCCAACTAGATGCAACCCCCTCCCCACACTGCAGTGCACTTCTCCCGAGGTCATGTCTACTCTTTCAGTTCCCAGACACTCTCCCACCCCGTTCTGGAGCCTCTGTCTTGCTCCCCTCTACTTCTGGACCTGGGCACCTACCTCTCCTCCAGCCCCTCGACCCTGGAGAGCAGGTGTCTAGGTCCCTATGCAATAGGTCCATTAGATTGAGCTGGAGGTGGGGAGGGGACATGGCTGGTATGAAGGCAGTCAGAGAAACGGGGCTGTGGAGAACCCCGAGGATCATGTACTTCAGCCCTCACCCAGCTTACAGATGGGAAAACAGGCTCAGAGCCTCGGCAGGTTCTGCAGAGCCTCACTGCTAGAGGCAGAAGCTGGCAGGTGGAAAAGGAAAGGAAGAAATGAAAGAGAGAAGATGGACAGAGTGAGTAGGAGTGACCCCCTTGTCTCTTCATATCTGCCCATGTCCTCACATCCCCTGCTGGGCGGGGTGCTGAAGCGGGAGCAGTGGGTAGGCTCGGCCATGCTTCCTGTTGGCATGGGCTTCAGCTGCCCCACCCCCTCAGTGCCCGCTGCCCTCTTCTTGGCCTCCTGGCCAGAGGAAACCAGTCTGTCCTGATCTTCCATGGGGCTCCTGGTCACTAGAGAGCTTCCTGCCTCCCTCACCCCCAAATCCTAAGCTTGAACCACCATCCCCCAAGAATCCTCCTCCAATCAGTGCCCCCCCCCGACCAGCCCGAGTCCACATCCCTTAACCCAGACTGGTCTCCAACTCCTCCTTTCCTGTTGAGCAATTCTGTTCTGTCCTCAAGCCACTAATCCTGACCCGTGTCCTCCCTGTGCCCCATCTCGGCCCTGCCGACCAGGGCTGGAATGTGCCAAGAGCCTGCTCAGACTTGTCGGGGCCCCACCTGTCCTTTCCCTTTCCAGGCACTATCCTCAGTCAGATCCTTCCCCAAAAGATGCTCTAGACCTCCTCCTTCAGACCGGGAGTCCAGGCCCTCCTCCCTTCATCCCCTGGGACCCGGGAGTCCAGGCTACTATAAGCCTAGTACTCCATTAGTTCACAAATTAAACAGCACATAGATTCTGAGGAAGTTGGGCTTCTTAATGATATAGAAGGGTCAGGGTGCGTGTGTGTGTGTGTGTGTGTGTGTGTGAGAGAGAGAGAGAGAGAGAGAGAGACCATTTTCCACCTCCACCCCAGCCAGTTTTTTCTGGTCTCTACCCTTAGTGCTGAGGTTCTGGATAAACTTTCGGGTTTAGATAAGGACCAAGGAACCACCTGCCTGTTGGAAGAAGTTAGTTTCTCTCCTCACCATCCCTTCACTAAACCAAGGGTTACTGCTCTCCTAATGTGCTCTTGGGGGACTTGAGTATCTAATCAGCCCCCTTCCTCCTGGCTCCAGGGGTCCTGGACCTCCAGCTGTCTGATTGAAATACCTTCAAAGACTGAGACACTGAGACCCCTTGTCCCTTCATTCTGCAGAGAGGACCCCCAGCCTTTGCCTCCCTAGATTCCAAACTCCAGCCCCCAGTCCCCTCTGCCTTCAGACCCAGAGTCTAGGCCCCCTGCCCCTCCTTCCACTGACCCAGGAATCCAGGCCCCCAGGCCCTTCTCTCTCAGACCCAGAGTCCAAGTCTCCAGCCCCTCCTCTCTCAGACCCAGAGTCCAGGTCCCCAGCCCCTCCTCCCTCTGACCCAGAGTCCAGGCCCCCAGCTCCTCCTCCTTCTGACCCCTCTGACCCAGGAGTCCCAGCCCCAGGCCCCTCCTCCCTCTGACCAGGGAGTCTCAGCCCCCAACCTCCAGTGGCCCAGGAGGAGTTCCACTCACCGTGCACCCTCCGAACCACAGCATCTCTGCGTGTAGCACCATGAGCCCGATTCCAATTCCCGCCAGTGTCAGTGCCCAGCAGGCCAGCCACTTCTCCTGCTCCAGCAGGCGCTTTCGCCGCCGAAGGGCTCCCAGGCCAGGCACCAGCTCCCCGCCCATGGCCCCCTGGGTCTTGGGACTCAGCCAGCTTCCTGCCCAGGGTCCCCCACCTCGCAGCACACAAAGGGCAGCCACTGTGGCTTGCAGGTTCTCAGCCTGCTTCGCTCAGTTGCTCTGGGCTCTCGCTTTGAGGCACAGAGAGCCGGTGCCCTCTGGGGGTGGTGTCTGCTGGGCAGGGCAGGGAGGGGCCGGGAGGCCCTTGGGCAGAGGGGAGGCTCCCCAACCCGGCTTCTCAGACTAAGGAGGGGCTGGAGTGTGTCTTGGGCAGAGCAAGGAAGAATCGTGCATCCTCGTGGATAAAGACACACTGACACAATGGTCACACACAACGGTTTGCACTGTGAACACACACCTACGTCTAGCCACGCCCAGGCACCATGTGACACCAGCACACCCAGCATGGTCATAGACAGAACCGAACACACATGGCTACACAACACAACCTACACCAAGTGACTCACAACTCCCAAGTTCTGAAACCCACAGCCACACCCAGACACCACATACATGGTGTGACACACTCTGGTACTCAGCGAGGAGGCAGACAGTGCCCCGTGGCACACACAGCCATCCAAATATTGTCTTCACACAGGCACAAACATTGTGCAAATGGGCACAACATTCCCTGAGACTCACAGCCATACCCAGACACCACATATTGGATGCACATACATAGCTACACAAACACAACATATAGCAAGTGTTCCGCAAACACACAGATTGTATTGACATAGCGGTGCCCAAATGTCACACACACATTAATTTTAACAGTGCACTCTCAGAGTCTCAAGCATCACATACCTGGGGAATAATATCCAACAGTTGCAGACACACAACACTTAGGGACACTCCATAGCAGTCCCCATCACCCAGTACATGGGAAAATGTACATGGCAACTCACATGGGTGCTAGAGGCTGGTTCACAGCACACACACAGTGTGTCCCTGTACACGTGTCATTTGGAGAGTAGTATGAATGAATGCAGGCAGAGACCTACACTGCACAGCTACACACAGAATCCCTAACAGCACGGGCCCAAAGTAAGACATCACAGAGGGCACAACACAGAATCATGCCCCTGGGAAGGGGGCACAGGCTACATGTACCCCAATGCCCAAATGCAATGTGTACATGCACCACCGCCTCTGACAAGCCACCTCCAAGCACCGTGTACAGCAGCTACACATGGCTCTGCACTCCATATGCTCCATGCACGACCACACAAATGCAGCATGTACAGGGAAATACACAAACACACAGCAACACTAAATACATTGATACCACACTGCCCCACACCACCTTTGAAAAACACCACGTGTCACGTGACTAAGCAAAGGGGACCCACGGACACAGCTGATTGGCCTGCAACAACCCCACACACAATACCAGAGGACACCCTGCGGCACAATGCAATACACAACTTCACAAACACAACACACTCTGAGTGTGGACACCCAGGCCATTACCAGCAGGGAAAGGAAAGGCTTCCAACAAGGACATGCACCTTCACATAATACAAACGGTCACCTCACTGAATAATACACAACTTTACACATACTAATTCAAGCACCCAGAGAGAGACACACCACACACTGACACACAGAACAGCACACACAGTGCAGGATGTGACCACATGCAGGAGGCACAAATCAGAAGCCTCCTACAGCAACACGGGGACACACTGGCACAGTGACACACTCACCTCGCACAGTGTCACACACTGATCTCCCGACACACCCGTGGCCCCAGGGACACCACGCTTGGGGGAACACAGAGACATAACCCCTCTCCTCTTTCATGTCCTATGTCATGCAGAAACATGGGCCCGCCAGCCACAGGGAAATGAGACACGCACAGACGTGCCTGGCAACACACTAACACAACCCACACGGACACACCCGGAGATACCAAACCACACACACAGACACTCCCAGTGACAAAAACACAACTCGTGCCGGGGCCCTGCCTTATGGCACACATGGCTTTCACTGGGTGAGACAAACCTGGGCACATTCAGAAGCCACACGCGTGTCTGCTCGGAGAAACTGCTGGTGCTGGGCACTCTTGGGGCTGAGCCTAAGTGCCCCTGGCACCTGCTGCCCTTGGGCCTGGCACCGGTCCCTGTGTGCCTCTCCCCTCTTGGTTCTCAGGGCCTCCCTACAACTCCTCTCCTAGTCTCTCCAGCTCTAGAAACCTCTGGGTTCATTTTTTATTTCTGCCTCCTCTCTTTCTCAGTTGCTGTTTTTTTCTCTTTTTATGCCTTCGTCTCTTTCTATGTCTGTCTCCCTAACTATTTCTGACTCTCTGTCTGTTTGTTCCACTTCTCTCTCTGCTCTTTATCTCTCTATCTCTGCCTCCCTCATCCTCTGTGTCTCTGTGTGTCTCTTAGCATCTCTGTCTCTGTCTTTGTTCCCATGTCCCTCTCTGTTTTTCTTTATTCTCGCTCCATGCCACTGTCTCTCTGCCTCCATGTCCCTCTCTTTGCTTATCGTTGTCTGTGTCTCTGTGTTTGTCTGTTTCCAACTCTGTCTCCACTCTTTTCTGTCTCATTTTCTCTCTGTCTCTGTCTCTTGCTGACTCAAGGTCTCCCTCTGTCCATGTCCATAGCTCTGTTTCTCTCCTGGCCTTTTCCAGTTCCACCCCACCCCACTCAGGGACCAAGGACCAGAGACACAGAGACTGCCGAGAGAGTCAGAGCCAGGAACAGAGACCTCCAGCACCAGCCCCTCCACAGCTGTGCCTCAAGGCAGGCACCAGGGAAACTGACACAGAGGGAGAGACCTTAGTGGTGCAGCCAGGTGTGTGTGTGTGTGTGAGAGAGAGATGAGAGAGAGAGAGAGAGAGAGAGAGAGAGAGAGAGAGAGAGAGAGAGAGAGAGGGAGAGAGAAAGAAAGAAAGAGAAATTGAGAAAGAGGACGGGAGGAGAGTAGGGAGAGAGAATGAATTAAAAACAAAGCAGAGATGGAGAGAGAAGAGACCTAGAGGTAGAGAGCAAAAACCAGAATCAAGACAGGAAGTATTGCAGAGAGATTTTTGTCTTCAAGGAGACCACAAGTGAGAGATAAAAGGAGCAAAGGCTGGATATGGGAGATGCGAGGTGGGCAGCAATGGGGACACAGTGGGAGGGGCACCTGCCTCCAAATTGAAGTTCCAGGCTGTGGAGGTCAGTGTGTAGGATACATGGCTTGAGCCGGCTCCCTCCACTCCAGGGAGGGGCTGAGCTGGGCCGTGGGGGTGACTCAGGGCCCCAGAGCTTCCTGTGACTCAGCTTTGGTCTCAGTCCTGGAGGGGGTGGAGGGGAGGAGGGGTCTCTGTAAAAGAGAGGAAGTAAGGAGCACCAGAGGGCCTCTGAGCCTGGGCTGGCCCCTAGGAGGAGACTGAGGGCTACTACAGGGACTTTGAGGAGAGGAGTGGACTGGGGGTGTGGACTCTGGGGCCCAGACTCCTGAGTCTGAGAAAGGAGGGAGTTAGGGGCCCAGACTACTTCAGAAAAACCAGAATAACTGATTCCAAAGTCCCTGGGACTTTTTGCTGGCCTAGTCCCAGCTGCCCCACCTTCCTCCCAGCCCCATCTCCGGGTCTGGAACAGATCCAGTGCCTTGGGGCCCAGCCGGAAGGGGCTAAGGACAAAGGGTTGTTTAACTGCTCAGGGAGTGAAGAAGAGGGTGTCTCAGGCGGAAAGGTCACTCGTCGCCCTGGGCTGGTGCAGGGACAGGCGGGGCTGAGTAGGGGGTGGGGGTGGAAGGGAAGGGGGGAAGTAAGACATCCTGAAAGTCAGGCTTGTGGCTGTAAATCCTCTAGGGCAGGCAGACTTTTGGAATAGGGCAGTGGGTGGCTTCAGGGCATCGGGCTAATACCACCTAGTGGTGATCTTGGGAACTGCAGGAACTCTGCTTGTCTAGCCCCGTTTCCAGTCAGCATAACACTGAGCACCTAGGGGGCAGGTACTGCTCTAAGCATTGAGAATATAGTAATAACAAACCAGACAAAACCCCTGCCCTCGCGAGCCCCCAAGCTACAGGAAGTCTGGTGGTTTGTCAATCTCGCTCTCTTGTTCTGGCTCTCACTCTGGCTCTGTATTTGCTTCTTTTTCTCTGTGTACCTCATTGGCTTTGCTTCTCAGTTTGTCTCTTTGTCTTTGTCTCCAGTGGCTTGTCTTTTTCCTTTCTCCTTTTTTCTTTCCCTCTGTTTTTGTTTGTTTTAGTCTTTGTATTTTTAAAAAATATGTATATTTTATTGTTTTTTTTACAGAAAAGATGGGTGAGGGATAGAAAGTTAGAAACATTGATCAGCTGCCTTCTGCACACTTCCTATTGGGGATATGCCTGCAACCAAGGTATATGCCCTTGTCCAGAATCGAACCTAGAACCTCTAAGTCTGAAGGCCAACGCTTTATCCACTGAGCCAAATCGGTTAGGCCTTTTCTTTGTATCTTTCTGTTCCACCAATTAACAATGATGTCTATTACTATGTTAAATTAGATATGATAATTATGTATTAATATATAACTATGTATTATGTGTAATTGTGCCTTAATATATAATTATACATATATCAAACTGGGGGTCTAGAGACCTTGGTTCAAACCTTGCTTGAGACAGCCACTGACTTCCTTTTTCTGTGGCCTATAATGCATATACATCCTGGTTTATTTTTTTATTTTTTAAAATACATTTTTATTGACTTTAGAGAGAAAGAAAGGGAGAGAGAGAGATGAAGAGATTGTGCAAAAAACATCAATGTGAGAGAGAAACATTGATCGGCTGCCTCCCACATGCACCCCATCCAAGGGCTGAGCCCACAACCTGGGCATGTGCCCCAACCTGGAATCGAACCAGCAACCTTTAGGTGCAAGGGATGACACTCAACTAACAGCTATACCGGCCACTAACCTGAGTGCATGTGAAGCTCTGCTATTCCTAGCTGGGTGTCCTATGACACCTCTAAAATGGGGATAATAATAATACCAAAATCACAGAGTTGCTTGAGGATTAGGTGAGGTGGACTATCCGGAACCCTGGCATATGTTGGGCACTCGCGATACATAGCCTCCCCTCTGTGTTCTGGCCTGTGGCTTCTCTCACTAAGTGATAGGCTCTATGTCCTTTCTCCTTCAATCTGGTTGGCTTGTGACTTGCTCTCAACCATAGAATGTGGCAGAAATGATGCTGGGCTGGTTCCAGGTCCAGTTCTTAAGAGAACTCAACACTGCTGCTGTTCTCTTAGAACTCTAAGACTGCCAGGCTGGGAGGAAGCCCAGGCTAGTCACGTGGAGAGGCCTTGCAGAGAAGAATCAAGGCACCTGGCCAGAAGCCCCAGTCCAGCCCCAACTAAATGCAGCTGCATAATTAAGCTCTAGAGAAACCAGCAAAAGTGCCCTTTAACTCTTAGCATCATGAGAAATAATGAGAAAAAGCACTTTTTTACATTTAATAAATCTTTATTGTTCAGATTATTATAATTGTTCCTCCCTCCCCATAGTTCCTCTCTACCCAGCTCCCACCCCACCCTCTGCCCTTACCTCCCCCTTTCATTGTCCTCATTCATAGGTGTACAATTTTTGCCCAGTCTCTCCCCCTCACCCTTTTCCCCCTGAGAACTGTCTGTCCACTTTCTATGCCCCTGATTCTATTATATTCACCAATTTATTCTGTTCTTCAAAAAAATTTTTTTAAATATATTTTATTGATTTTTTACAGAGAGAAAGGGAAAGAGATAGAGAGCTAGAAACATCAATCAGCTGCCTCCTGCACACTCCCTACTGGGGATGTGCCCGCAACCAAGGTATGTGCCCTTGACCAGAATCAAACCTGGGACCTTTCAGTCTGCAGGCCGACGCTCTATCCACTGAGCCAAACCGGTTTCAGCTGTTCTTCAGATTTTTAATTCACTTAATTTTTAGATTCACTTGTTGGTAGATATGTATTTGTTGTTTTTAATTTTTTTAAATATATTTTATTGATTTTTTATAGAGAAAAAGAGAGAGGAGTAGAGAGTCAGAAACATCGATGAGAGACATCGATCAGCTGCCTCCTGCACTTCCCCTACTGGAGATGTGCCAACAACCAGGATACATGCCCTTGACTGGAATCAAACCCAGGACCTTTCAGTCTGCAGGCCGACGCTCTATCCATTGAGCCAAACGAGTTTTGACTTTTCTTCTTAATTTTTAACTATACCTTTTTCTTCTTCTTTTTTTAAAATATATTTTATTGATTTTTCACAGAGAGGAAGGGAGAGGGATAGAAAGTTAGAAACATCGATGAGAGAGAGACATCAATCAGCCACCTCCTGCATGCCCCCTACTGGGGATGTGCCCGCAACCAGGATACATGCCCTTGACCGGGATTGAACCTGGGACCTTTCAGTCCACAGGCCAATGCTCTATCCACTGAGCCAAACCAGTTTTGGCTTCTTCCTCTTCTTAAAGAGTACCTTTCAGCATTTCATATAATACTGATTTGGTGTTGTGAACTCCTTTAGTTTTTTCTTATCTGTGAAGCTCTTTGTGTGTGTGTGTGTGTGTGTGTGTTGGCTGTTGTCGTTTTTTAAATTTAATAAATCTTTATTGTTGAGATTATTACATTTGTTTCTCTTTTATTTCTCCATAGCTCTCCTCCACCCGGCTCCCACCCCTCCCTCTACTCTTACCTCCCCCTGCATTGTCCTCATCCATAGGTGTATGATTTTTGTCCAGTCTCTCCCTGCACCTCCCCTCACCTGTTTCCCCCTGAGAATTGTCAGTCCACTCCCCTTCTATGCCCCTGATTCTATTATATTCACCAGTTTATTCTGTTCTTCAGATTTTTAATTCACTTAATTTTTAGATTCACTTGTTGATAGATATGTATTTGTTGTTCATAATTTTTATCTTTATCTTTTTCTTCCTCCTCTTCTTAAAGAATACCTTTTAGCATTACATATAATACTGGTTTGGTGGTGATGAACTAACTCCTTTAGCTTTTTCTTCTCTGTGAAACTCTTTATCTGCCCTTCAATTCTGAATGATAGCTTTGCTGGGTAGAGTATTTTTGGTTGTAGGTTCTTGCTATTCATCATTTTGAATATTTCTTGCCACTCGCATCTGGCCTGCATCGTTTCTGTTGAGAAATCAGCTGACAATCATATGAATGCTCCCTTGCAGGTAATTAACTGTTTTCTCTTACTGCTTTTAATATTCTTTCTTTGTCTTTTGCTCTTGGTATTTTAATTATGATGTGTCTTAGTGTGGTCCTCTTTGGATTCCTTTTGTTTGGGGTTCTGTGTGCTCCCTGGACTTGTAAGTCTATTTCTTTCACCAGGTGGGATAAGTTTTCAGTCATTATTTCTTGCTCTCTCTCTTCTTCTGGCACCCCATAATTCTGATGTTGGTAGGCTTGAAGTTGTCCCAGAGGTTCCTTACACTGTCTTCAAATTTTTAGATTCTTTTTTCGTTTTGCTTTTCCGGTTGAGTGTTTTCTGCTTCTTTGTATTTCAAATCTTTGAATTGATTCTTGCTATCCTCTAGTCTGCTGTTAGGTCTCTGTATAATTTTTTTTATTTCAGTCAGTGTATATTTAATTTCTAGTTGGTCCTTTTTCATCTCCTCTTGGGTCTTGCTAAATTTATCCATCTTTTCTAAGAAATACTTGAAAAACATTATAACTGTGGTTTTTAACTCTATATTCAGTCGTTTGTTTTCCTCTATTTCTTTTGTTTGTGTTCTGTTCCTTTGTCTCCACATTTTCACTATGCCAGGAGAACTTCTGTGTTGGAATCAGCCTTATGATACAAGACTTGTAAAACTGCAAAAGCCTCTCTGTTGAGCTTGGATGGGGTGGAGTCTCAGGGCTTAGCAGACTGCCTTGGCTTCCAGTCAGCCCTGCCCTACATGGCCCCTGGGTCTCAAGTGTCTCTCGGTAATTACTAGAGCCGTCTGTGTGCGCATGCATGCACGTGCCTCTAGACCGCTGCCTTTCCGGCTCCCCTGCTCTTCGAGACCCATATGAGTCTGGATCCCCAGGGTCTTGCCCGAAACTGGGGCTCAGTGCAGTTAGAAGTGGCACAGTTGGGAGGCTCTGTCTCCCACCCACTAAAGAAAGCCAGTGGCACAATCAGCAGTCCATCTTCTGCATGCAGTGGTGTGCACCCCCCACACACACCTCTGCCCTTTTGCAGCTTCCCTAAATTCCTGTGTACTCCTCCCTTTTCACAGTCCAGACTCCCCCCATATGAGTCTCACCTGGACCTGGGGTTCAGTGCCATAGGATAAGGTGTTCAGTGCAGTTGGGAGTCTCTGTCTCCCTCCTGCCAGAGGAAGCCAGCCAGGCACTCAAGCTCCTGCTCTCTCCACGCACGTGTCTCCATACCTCAGCTTTTTGCAGCTCCTCTGAGTCTCTGTGAGCCCCTCTCTCATTGTAGAATTCCCACTCAGCCAACTTTTCTATGGTTCTGGATGATGTCTGTTATGTCTTTTAGCTGTAGTTTTGAAATTGTTGTGCGAGGCAGCAGTTTAGGTGTTCACCTATGCCACCATTTTGGTTTCTCTCGCTCTGTGAAGCTCTTTATATGCCCTTCAATTCTGAATTATAGCTTTGCTGGGTAGAGTAATCTTGGTTGTAGGTTCCCTGAGTTGGTAGCTTTGTGTGCTAGATGTCCTATTTGGCCCAGTAGCTCTGCCTCCCCAGTTACCTGAGGTGGATTCTCTTGGTGCACCTCTTTGTGGACTGTGTGTATAGCCTTTTTGTAGTTAAGTCTTGATTGTTGTTGGTATCACTGAGGGAGATTGACCTCCAAGCCAATTGGTTGTGAGGATCAACTGTGTCTACACTGGGAGAACTTCTGTGTTGGAGTCAGCCTTATGATACAAGACTTGCAAAATTGCAAAAGCCTCTGTGCTCAGCTTGGATGGGGCGGAGTCTCAGGGCTGAGCAGAAAGCCTTGGCTTCCCATCAGCCCTGCCCTATGAGGCCCCTAGGTCTCAGTGTCCCTCGGTAATCACTGCATCCCTCTCTGTGAGCAATGGCATGCGCTCCTCCAGACCTCTGCTTTTCACTGCTTCCCTGAGTGTCTGTGCACTCCTCCCTTTTTCCAACAGTCCAGACTCCTTCCGTATGAGTCTTGCCCAGAACTTGGGTTCAGTCAGTTGGAACTGGGGTTCAGTGTAGTTGGGAGTTTCTGTTTCCCTCCTGCTAGAGCAGTGGTTCTCAACCTTCCTAAGGCCGCGACCCTTGCATACAGTTCCTCAAGTGATGGTGACCCTCAACCATGAAATTTTGCTACTGTTATGCATTGTGATGTAAATATCTGCATTTTTCGATGGTCTTAGGCGACCCCTGTGAAAGGGTCGTTCGACCCCCAAAGGGGTCACGACCCACAGGTTGAGAACCGCTGTGCTAGAAGAAGTCAACCAGGCACTTAGCTGCCTGTCCTCTCCACACGCTCATCACCATGCCTTAGCTTTTTGCAGCTCCTCTGAGTCTCCATGAGCCCCTTTCTTTCCTTCTAGTTGTAGAATTTCCACTCAGCCAGCTTTCCTGTGGTTCTGGATGATGTCCGTTTTGTCCTTTAGCTGTAGTTTTGAAATTGTTGTGCGAGGCAGCAGTTTATTCACCTATGTTGCCATCTTGGTTTCCCTCAGAAAAAGCACTTTTTATGTTAAGACACTGAATTTTGGGCTGGTTTGTTACACAATAACAATACATGTTATGTTTTTCTGTTCACTTTTATGTTTGAAGTTTTCCATAATAAAAGTATACATATGAATAGGTATATACAGGGAGTTCCCCTCCCAAAATGTATACACACTTTATCAGGTGATAGCTCGCTTTTGAAAATAAAATGTATTTTAATAAACACTGCCTTTATAATTATTCAAAGTGTCATATACATTTTTTGAGAAACCCTATATATGAATAGGCAATGGACTAGATCATAAAAACTGCTAGTATTATTTGTGTCTATCTTTTAAAATATATATGTATAATTTTTATACTTATTTCAGAGAGGAAGGGTGTGGTAGAGAGTGATAGAAATATCAATGATGAGAGAGAATCATTGATTGGCTGCCTCCTGCACACTCCACACTGGGGATCGAGCCTGCAACCTGGACATGTGCCCTGACTGTGACCTCCTAGTTCCTAGTTCGACGCTCAACCACTGAGCCAGGCTGGCTGGGCTGCTTCTACCTTTTTGCCTCAGTCTTTTTCATCTCTTTCAACCACTGCTTGTTTTCCATGCTTTCTCGTCTCTCCCATTTTCTCGCTGTGTGTCTACTCCAGTGGTGCCCAAACCCCAGCAACCACTTTCCTCTTCGTTTATTTTGCTCCAGGACATTGAGTTTCTTGCTGATCCTAAAATGTGCCAAGCTTTTTCCTGCCTCGGGGGCTTGTTGCCTGCTTTTCACTCTGTCTGAGTGCTTTTTATCTCCAATCTCCTCATGGACAGCCCTCACCCCCCACTTCATCCAGATCTCTGCTCAATATTGTCTCATCCTTGATCACCCCTTCAACAACAGTGCCCACTGGCACCATAAATCGTCCTGTGTCCTGTTTCATTTTTACCTTCAGCAGGGCACTTTGGACAATCTAAACGGTCCTGTTGGCTCATTTTTCTAGTTGGTTAGGACAGGGATCTTGCCTCCCAGCTTTCAGAACAGTGCCTGCACCTCGGAGATGCTAATGAATGTTTGGTGAAGAAATGGTCTTGTTCAATGGCACTAACTGGCTCCTTGGACTCCACCCTCTCACCCTGTTCCACTCTGTCCTGCAGGTGGGAGGATTCACTGAGTTGCTGTCTGAGGTTCTGAGACCCAATGCTATGTATCTGTCCTTGGTGCTGACCTGGACTCCCACTTAAGCTGCAAGAGCACAGGAATCTTGGGAAAGGGGCAAGATGGTGTATGATCCCAGTAAATGTCATCTGAATCACCGAGAGAAGGTAGATATCTGAATCCTGAAAGGAGGGGGTGCCTGGCTCACTGCTCAGCAAGTATTCATTCATTCTGTCTGTCCTTTTTATTACGGAAACCTTCACCATACAGAAGTGAACAGAACCGTAGAGTAAACCTCTGTGCACCCCTTTAACAAGAACCAACACTTAATTAATTATATTTCATCTGGGCCCCTACCCACTTCCTCACTTCCACTACCATTTTATTTATTTTATTTTATTATTATTTTTTAATATACTTTATTGATTTTTTTTACAGAGAGAAGGGAGAGGGATAGAGAGTTAGAAACATCGATGAGAGAGAGACATCGATCAGCTGCCTCCTGCACGCTCCCCACAGGGGATGTGCCCGCAACCAGGATATATGCCCTTGACCGGAATCGAACCTGGGACCTCTCAGTCCGCAGGCCAACGCACTCTCCACTGAGCCAAACCGGTTTTGGCTCCACTACCATTTTAATGCAAATCCCAGACATAATATCATTTAATTACATGTTGTATTTTTGGGTTTGTTCCTCTCTTTTAAGGTAGACTCACACGTTGTTAAGTTCACAAATCTGAAGTGTACACATAGATGCAGGTCTGCCTGTGTATGGAGCATCTCCACTCACAGCAGGGTCTCTGGCATCCTCTCCCAACTGATGAGGCAGGGGGGCATGAATCTGACCTCTATCCCCAAAGATTAAGGAGCCACACTACGGGAGCCCAAAAACCTGGCCTCTAGCCTTGACTTTGCTTCTGGCATCTTTTTTTGTGTGTGTATGTATGAGACATACCATTCATGCAGAAAGTGCATAAAATATTGAGGTACATTTTGGGCAAATAATTATATAGTGAACCCCCGTGAAGTCATCACACACACATCCAGGGAGAATATTGCCGCTTTATACACAGACCACACCTTGTGCAGAATCTTCCTGACCACAAGGCCTTCCCAACTTCCAGAGGAAACCATTGTCCTTACTCATAAGGAGCTTTATTCCTCCTAACACTCACCCCCTGCCCCCTCCGCCCACTCCACACACACTCTGTGTGCTCAGTCCCTCCTTCTCCCCACAAGCCCTTCCACACTACATGGCCTCTGACCCTGGATACCAAGAATGGGAGACCCCATCACCACTCTCTCATGAGCCTCCCTGTCTCCAGTCTCACCCTCCCTGGTCAGTCCCCTGCCTGGCCGCAGGAGGAGCTTACCACCCCCTGGCTTTGAGCAGGGCTCTCCCCTGCTCTATGCCCTGCCCGAGACCCCCATGAGTGGCAGGGGAAAAGTCAGGAAATTTTACCCTCACCTCAAGGCCCTGCCATCCTCTGCATCCTCAGCTTTCTTTCTCACACTTTATACATCGACCAAGCCTCGGTGTACACTGTCCTTCCTCCCGGGAATGCCCTTGCTTCTGCTCCTTTGCCATTCCTACTTGTCATTTCGGTGTCTTTTCAGAGGTTCATTCCCATCAGAAGCCATCCCTGGTCTTCCTCTTTGGAGCTCCCTTAGGCCCACGTACTTCACGCTTTGCCTGCGTGAGTTTCCCGGTTTGTGATGGTCTCTTTCTAGACCAGAATGTAATGTTGAGTCTTACTCATCACTAAGTCCCTGGCATCACCCCTCTCAGAAGGACAGGTTATACATGTTTGCTGAGGTCCCTTCCTGCAGCTCTGTCTCTTCCTGTCCCTGCTCTATCCTGCGCTCTCTCTCTCTGCCATTTAGCCAAGTTCCCTGAGATCTTGTCATGGACAGGTCCCTCGGCCTGGAATGCTGTTCTCCACTCTGTTAGCCTGGCAACCTCCTACTCATCCCTCAGGACCCAGAACCCACTTCATCCTCCATGAAGTCACCCTCAATGTCCCAGTGTCCCAACCCTCCAGGCTGAGGTTTCTTCTCTACCTTCCAGCGCAAGCACCCTCCTGTTTATGCCTGATCTCTCTCAGGGCTGTATCCATCTGGGCTCCAGTCTCTGTCCCCATCAGACCTAGAATTCCTCACAGGTGAGCTTCTCCACAATCACCCAGCGCAGAAGAATGAATTATGAGTGTCTGTTGAATCTCTAGTGAAATTACTTCTGCCTCTGCCTCTCTGTTTGCATGAGCTAGTCCCTCTGTCTTGAAAGCCGCTCCCTTTTCTTTCTACATGACATACATAGGACCTGTCACCAGGTTCTCTTCCCTTTGGCCCTGGCCCCAATTGTCCCTTGCCCAACACTAGTCCCTCTTGTCCCTGCACATCCCTCCACTATAGTGGCTGTCAGAGCAAGGATGTGCCTTTCTCATCAGACTGAGACTCACCTCTGGACCCCGTTGCCCAGGAACACAGGAGGGTCTCAGTGAATGCTGGACACCAATGTGGATAGACTCATGTTTGGTAATGTTGGTCCCCTATTCCTTTCGCTGCATTTCTGAAGCGGTGCTGTGGGTAAATGGAGGCTTGGGGGTGAAGGGCTCTCTCCCCGGGACTGCTATGTCTTCTCCACCACTGTGTTGCACACAGCATTACTTTTGACCAAGGAACCCATTACAAAGCGAATGACATGTGGCCGCGGGCTCATGCCATAGATTTCACTGGTCTCTCCTCATACCCCCTCGCCCAGAAGGAGCTTTTCTGGTGAAACAATGAATGACTCTGTTATTGTTGCCAGTACCCTCAGAGGTTGGGGTGCGTTTCACAGGATGTGGCACGTGCTTCAGGGCCTGACTCTCCTGTCACCCGAATACATGGGCTCCCGTCACGGTTCCACCCCAGCCCACATGCAGAACTTTTGCCTCCCAGCCCCATGACTTTGAGTGCGGCTGGCTGGGAGGCCCTGGTCCCCAAGGGAGGAATACTTCCACCAGGACATGATGGTTCCCCTGAACTGGAAGGTGAGACTGCCACGTGGCCATTGTGGGCTCCTCATGCCACTAAACTAGCATGCAAGGAAGAGGATTCCTCTCATTGCTGAGTGACTGATGCCAACTACCAAGGGGGAGATTGGGTTACTGCTACACAGCGGGACAGGAAGGCCATGTCTGAGACCCAGGTCCGTGCAAACCAAAGTGGTCCTAGTTTAAACAAAATCAGATTCAACATGTCCAATACCCCACTGTTTTTTTTAATGTTTTTATTGATTGAAAATGTTATTTTATTGATTTTTGAGAGAGAGAGATATCGATCAATTGGCTGCCTCCTGCACACCCCCTACTGGGGACCAAGCCTGAAACCTAGGCATGTGCCCTGACCAGGCAATTGAATCAGTGACCTCTTGGTGCATGGGATGTTGCTCAACCCACTGAGCCACACAGGCCAGGGCCAACACCCTCCTGTTGTTTCTCACTCCTTTTCATCTGTTCTTCTCTTTGCTAAATAGCATCACAATTTATCCTATTCCTCAGGCCAGAACCTTGGAGTTGTCTTATCTTTCCTTCCCCTCACATCCCTCTACCAATGTATCAAGTTCTCTCAGCTCCACCAACAAATCTATCCCATTCCCACCCCTCTCACTACCCCTGTGGCCTCCTCCATCATCACATGCCTGGACTGGTACAGCAGCCACTTGTCAGTTTCTGCTCTGTTCTTGCCATAGGGATCCTTTTAAAATGAAAAGCATGTACACAGGAGCAAAAATGGGCAAACTTCACCTATGACAGAAGTCAGAGCAATGGCTACCTCTGGGGTAGGAAAGTGCCTGGGAGGGGCTAGGAGGGAAGTACTAGGGGGGAAGGGCTAGGAGGGAGGCTTTGGGGTTGGGGCCAGAGAATGTCCTGTATCTTGATCTGGGTGAAGGTTGCTTAGATGTATACACACAGAAACATTGCACTTTATGCATTTACTGTATGTGTTTTATTCCTTGATGAAAAAGTTATATGTAATTATCACATACTAGAGGCCCGGTGCATGAAAATTCATGCACTGAAGCAGGGGGTGAGGGGAGGAGGTCTCTCAGCCCAGCCTGCCCGCTCTCACAGTCTGGGAGCCCTCAGGGTCAGGAGGTGACCCCGTGATCAGGGGAAGGCGACACCCCATCACATCTTTGCTGCTGCCACTGATGGCAGTGCAAGCCTCGGCTAGCCCTGGTTACCTGAGCCTTGGGCGGCCCTGGGTAGCTAGGCAGCCAGCATCTGAGGCTTGCCTGTGCCTTGGGCTGGCCCTGGGTGGCTGGGGGCTGAGGGGACTAGGGGACTCTGGAAGCAGGCACATGGAGTGGCTGGGCCTGCCTGCTAGCTCAGTGGGGCTGAGGGAACTGGGCACTGCCATCTTGTGGCTGTGGGTGCCACCATATTTGAGGGTGTGGCAGTCAATTAGCATATTCCTTCTTTATTAGATAGGGTAAATAGTATATCTACACTAATAAAAGAAAAAGATGCAAATTGACTGTACCTTTGTGCCACCCACCAGCCAATCAGGAGTACGCAAATTAACCAACAAAGATGGGAAGGAAGGCCCATTCTTGTATGAATCTTCATGCATTGGGCCTCTAGTATACTGTATAATATCCAGAATATAATATATATTTACATTGTATATGTAATTATGATTATATATTTATATCAGGGGACTTATAAATCCTCCAATGGATTCTGTATTGAAAAAGTTGAAAATTTATAGGGCAGGCTATCGAAGGACAGGCTGGCATTCTCAGGCATGGGCTGAAGTTGCTCTCCATAGGCAGATTTCTTTTCCAGGAAACCTTATGTCCTGTCACCTGACTGAATGAGGCCCAGTCAAATGATGTAGTATAATCTGCCATATTCAAAGCCACTGACCACGGACTTTTATCACATCTACAAATACCTTTGCAGCAACACTGAGATTAGTGTTTGGATGACTGGCAGACTGTCACCTAGCCAAGTTGACAATCAGACTGGTCATCCCAGCTTCAAACCACATTTGCAATCAAATCCAAGTCAGCTTTCTAATAGAAAGGTCAGCTCCCTGATGGTTGGGATATTTGCCTGTTTTGTTCAGTGTCATATGCCCAGCAAACAGAACAGTGCCTGGCATATAGCAGGTGCTCAGTAAATGTGATGTTGAATGAGTAATGACACCAGCTTCCCGTCTATGTCCACACTCATTTGCTCACCTGTGAGATGTGGAGACATCTGGAATCCTTCTCCTCTTGACCTCACAGGTGTGTGGCAGTGTTTCTGAGATGCCCTTTGCCCATAAGGCTGCCTCTTGAAGGACAGCGAGAAGGTGTGGGGTTCCATCCTTGCTCTGCCACTTATGCCAAAATCACATTCTCCCTCTGTGCCTTGGACAACTTGTCTGCAAAATGGGAGTTCAACTCCCCTTCTTGCTTGCCTCACTGGGTCATTGGGAGGATCAAGTGGGGGAAAGGATGTGAAAGGACCTTGAAAAGCATAAGCACAAGGGGATGAAGTTCATGTGCTCATGTCCTGCACACCCTGGATCTTTATCCAGGCACCCAGATGTCCTTCCTTCTATCTTTTTGCCAACGCCTTTTATCCTGTAGGAGTATGACTAAGTTTTACTTCCTCCAGGACATCTCTGATCTCCACCAGGTTGGACACTTTTGCCTAATTCAGCTTTGCCTCAAGTGTGTTTCTGTCAAAGGAATCAACACCCATGTGCTTGGGAGGTGGGGTTGCCTAGTGGTTCACGAGGCTGGGGATCACACTCCTGACTGTGCATGAGCTACGTGAGCTAAGCAAGTGCTTCCACCTCATTTGCTCACCTGTCACATACGGTTTGTGACAATAGCCCACCTGCATATGGCTGACAGTTATATCCCAGGCACTTCACACTCAGCTCGTTAAATCCCGAACACAACCACTGGGAAGCAGGTTCTGTCATCATCGTAGGTTTTATTTTCAGTTCTGCCTTACAGGTGAGGAAACACAGGTACAAAGAGGTTAAGTAACTTGCCTAAGTTACCCAAAGGCTAAAAGGTAGAGCTGGGACTTGAACCCATTCAGCCTAGCTCCAGAGCCTGGGCTCTGAACTTTTATAACTGCCTTTTGAGCCTCTCCTGATGATAATAAAGACATCATCATAGCTGCCTGCTGGAGCGGCCCTAGGCTGGGGGGAGTGGGGTCACGGGGTGCTGGGCCGCACTGGTGCTCAGCACGTAATATCTGTTGCCAGGTTTGCTCTTCATGCAATGCAGGATGTGGATGTGTTTCCCCACCCTGGGATGTGCTGGGGACCTCACCCCATTTCTTCCTGGCCTGCTGAGCAGGTGAGGGTGGGGCAGCACAGGGAAGTGAGAGGGAGAGAGACAGGAATGAAACTATATTTTTGTCATGTCCCACATTACAGGGCTGAAGCAGTGTGTGGGGGGCGGGGGTTGGGGGGGCGTGCCCTGCCCCCAGCATCCTGCTGATGAAGAGGCCCGAGGGGCTGTCTATGGGGAGAGGCAGAGGGGTGCTCCCAGAGTGCCCACCAGCAGAGGAATTACGAGGAGCAGGGCCCGGAAGTGCGGTGCCAGAGGAGGCGCTGTGGCCGAGGCGATGGTGAAGGGCTGGGTCACCGAGCCCCCGTTGCACAGGGACCCCTCACAGCAGAAGCCCTGGACGTCGATGTCTGTCCAGGGGCTGGTGGTGCCCATGACGGTGCAGGAGGGCCGGTGGCAGGTTCGGATGTACACAGGGACGGAGAAATTGTCTGCGGGAGGCGTGGGGAGGGGGGGGGGGGGACAGGGCAGGGAGGAGGGGTCAGTACTGAAGGAAGCCAGGGCCGCAAGCGGGTCCACACTCATTCCCAGTGTCCTTCCTCCGACCAGGGCCACGCCTCCCTCCTCAGATCCGCCCGCGCCTTCTCCATCCCAGGGACCGCAGCTCTTCCTTAGGGCCCTGACCCCCGCCCCCCAGGTCTGGCTGCGGGCGCCTCGCCCCGGCCTGCCCTGCCTCCAGCCCCTCTCCCCGCCCAGCCGCTCACCCACGCTCATTTCGCCGTTGCCCTGGAAGCAGACGCTTTGGTCCTGGTGGCACTGGACCCGTCGGGACTTCCTCGGGGCGCAGTCCTCCGGGCGGGTCCCCACGCAGGCGTAGCACTCGGTGCCGCTGAGCGAGGGCGGGTTGGGCGCTGGGAGAGAGCGTGGACGCTGCCGAGCTCAGCGGAGGGTTCCCCCGCGGGCGTGCGGGTCGCGCCCCGCACCGGGGCGCCTGCCTCGCCGGCGGCGGAGGCCGGAGGGCCAGGCGGCCGGGAGGGGGCGCCCGCGGGCCCCGCCCCGCCCACCCGCACACCTGGGCTCAGGTTGGGGATGGTGTCGTGGGTCATGAGGTCCGCGTTGCACCAGTCGGTCGTGCAGCCGCGAATCGCCGAGTAGTCGGGCGGCAGCGCGTCCTCGTTGGACTGCATCTGGCCCGCGGACGGGCCGGTCCAGCAGCCCTTCTGTACCAGGGTCACCGAGGCGCGGTACCCTGCGGCGGGAGGGGTGGGTCCGGTGCGCCGCTCCTTCCCGCCTTCCTCCTCCTCTCCCTCCGCTCTTCCCCCGTCCTCCGCCAGTCTCCAGTCTCCTCTGCCTTTCCTTCTTCCTCCTGCCCTTCCATCCCCGCCGCCCGTTCCAACTCCACTTCCCCGGCCGCCACCTCCCTTCACCCCTTCCCTCTCCTGTCCTCATCAACCCTTTCCTCCCCGGCGCCGCCTCTCTCCCCTCCGCTTCCTTTCTGCCCCTCTCCTCCCACCTCCTCCTCCTGGCTCCCTGAACCTCCTCCTCCTTCCCGCACCTCAAGACCTCATCCACGCTTTCCTTCTCCTCCCTTTCCTCCACCTCCCACTCCTTCCTTATCCTGCCCCCTTTCTTCTACACAATTCCTCCAGGCCCCCCCCCGGCCCCTCCCCCCTTCCCTTAGCTCTTACCCTGGTCCTTGCCCCCCACCCCTTTCTCTTCTGCACACCCTTCTCCTTTTTTATTTCTCCCCCTCTTCCTTGCCTCTCACCAGTGTCCAGCGACAAGACAGCCTCCGAGCATCCATAGGGACAGGAGATGTTGGCGAATTTCATGCCACTGAGATCAAAGGGCCCGAAGTAGACATGTTGAAAGCTATAGCATTGCAGGGCTTGGGACACTGAGGGGAGGAGCAGGGGTGGATGAGAGGAGCAAGCCAGGGATGCCCTGTCCCAGGCACTCGGGACTCCATCCTGCACATGATAGCCACCCCCTCAGGCTGTTCTCTGAGGGAGACAGGGTCTGCTGTCACCACTGGTCATAGCTGTTCCACCTAGAGCCAGACTAAAGGCCTGAGACAGCACCTGCCAGTTCCGTCCCCCCCCCCCCCCCCAGGCTCTTCTGGGTGTGGACTCTCCCAGGAACCTCTCTAAGACTTAAACTGGAGGCGATGATTCATTCCTGCTCAGCCTGTCCCTCTCCAACTACACTCGTGATGTTCAGTTGCACTGAAAGGTCACTGATGGAAAACAGATGCTCCAGTACAGGCAGCAGATGTGTGTGATCTTGAACTACACATCCACAGCCAGCCCCAAGAAACGCACACAGAACCCTTAAACACTGACATAAACGCAAAGGAACAAAACTGACAGGCTCTTGCAAACCTCACAGACAGACAGAGTATCCTTAAGGCATCCATTCACCCGCAAAACAACCCTCCCCAGGCCCTCCATAGAAACCCCCCAGGCCAAGGCTCAACACCTCACTCATGCAAAATCCTACTCACTATGGAACCAATAATCCCACAAAGAAACCCAGGAGCACAGGAAGTCATACCAGACACATACGTAGAGAGACCACAATTCTGTAGTTAGAGGTACATGAAAAAGATCCACAAGAACATACACTTTAAAGTCATAGATGCAGGACACATGGAGCCATGAGACAGAGGTACACAGAATGACATATACACATATACACAGAGGAAAATGCAGGCCTGCCGATCACAGAGATGCATCAATACAAAGAGAGATGTACAGAATTATATGTTAAAAAGTGAAGTAAGAGATAAACACACCATAGAAGCATTTGTTCAAACACCCAGGCATCAAAACCTGACACAGAGGAACACACACAAGCTGAGACCCATGGACATGGTGACACACTCACTCATACTGCCTGTCTCCTATGTGCAGACATAGCCTCCTTCCCACCTCTCCAGCTCCTTGTCTTTGTAACCACTCCAGTCCCAATGACTATGGCCCTGTTCTTACCCAAACTGGGGGAGGGGAGTGCTTGAGGGTGAAGCCAAGGTTCCCTGACTGTTTTGTAAAGAGCACCCACAGCTCCCCGGAGTGCCCTGGAGTGGAGTCATCGGCAAGGAGGATGAGAAAGACTGAAGTGGCAGGAAGACAGAGGGAGTAAATGACTGATAGGGGGGAGGAAAAGGAAGGGGACACAGTCTCCAGGACTCTCCATGACCAAGACCCAGGCCCCCAGGCCCCTGGCCCCTCCTCCCTCAGACCCAGGAGTCCAGGCTCCCTTCCCTCCTCCCTCAGACCTAGAAGTCTAGGTCCCCAGCCCCTCCTCCCTCAGATCCAGGAGTCTAAGTCTCCATCCCCCACTCCCTCAGACCCAGGAGTCCAGGTCCCCAGACCCCCCTCCCTCAGACTCAGGAGTCCAGGTCCCCACCAGGCCCTTTTTGTCAGTGGACTCAGAAGTCTGGCTACCTGTCAGGCAGAGAACAGACCCACAGAGGCAGAGCAGGATGGCTCTGGGGACTCCCATTGCCAGGTCGTAGAGCTCAGTGGAGACACCCTGGACAGCTCCTCCTGCTCTGATTTCTGCTGGGCTAGTTCTCCCTGCCTTGCTCCAGGCATCCCAGCTCTCTGGCCTGGCAGGATTCCTCCACCCCCACCCTCCCTCTCCAGGGCTAGTCTCCTCCTAAACGTTCATGATAGGGCCACGATGAAGCGTGGGTACTCTTGTCCTGCACACTTGGGCTCTTGAGGATGTATCAATTGAGGGAGAGAAGGAAGAGCGAGAGGGAGAGGGAAGGGAAGGGGGAGGGGAAAGAGGAGGGGGAGAGATCCAGAGTCACACATGGCATGTAGAAAGACAATGTGAACAGATGTAAAAGTAAAAGAGAGGTGACACCCCGACAAACATGCCCACAGAAGGCATTTAATAAGTGTTTATTAGATTATTAAATGAATGGGTTTTAAAAACTGGATGAGATAGAGACACAGGCAGCCAGCCAGCCTGAGGGACACACTGTCCCCCAAGGACACAGACAGACCCATGTGGACATCAGACATAGGGCTGATGAGGACATGCAGGTGGTGTCCTTGCAGGCAGTCGGACCTGGAGCCCAGGACACCCCCCTCTCTCCTTCAGCCCTCCAGATCTGCCTCTTCTCCCCATTTGGAGGAGCTGCCTGCAGGCATAACACCCACTTGTTCAGGGTGGGCACCAGGCACATGCAGAGACCTAGGGTCACGGGTCCACAGATGAATGGGACAGAGCTGACATAATGGCAGTCCTCCGAGCTTGACTACATTTCACACGGGTTCCTTCCTGACTGTAAGTACAGGTCCCAGACCTTCCTTTTCTTAGAGCATTTACTTCAGAACACTTGTCATTGCAAATGCTTTGTCTGTCCCTTTGAAATGTAGGTAAATTTTCTCCCAGCCTCTTGCCAGGTTTACACACAGGAGTGACTTTTTCAGGAACCTGGGAGCCACCCCTTTGAAATGTCCTCATCAAGGAAGGTAGCACCTCTGTCTCCCAGCTCCGTGGGAGGGCAGGAGCTGAACCTGAAGAAGTGACAATTAGCAAGCACAGATGCCTAACGACAGAGACAAACATCTGACTCAGGAATGACCAGTGTGCTAGCCACACCCGTGGACCAAGCTCCCTCTGCTCATCCTCTAGCAACTTTCCTTCCCTGAGCCCATCCAGGACTGGAAACCCTTCCCACATTTTGTTTCTTGGCTTTGAGCTCAGTCTCTCTCCTTGATTGCCATGGTCTGCATAAAGTCTCCTGGCCTGTTTAACTTCGTTGGGGGTAAGTTTTCTTTGACAGTGGATCCCCAGGAATCACCAGAACTTTAGACTCTCACATGCATAGCCTCTCTCATTCTCATCTTGTGAAATCCCCACTCCTCCCATTAGGCACCACTTCCCCCAAACTATTTTGCATCCAAATTATTATTCCTGTTTCTCCTGTCCCCGCCCCAGGCTCTCTGTCTGGGGCTGGCCACACAGGTGCAGGGTGGAGCCAAGGGCCTCTGGGAGTGGAGGCTGGTGCAAGAAGGAGGCTGGGATCTCAGAAGCCTTAGTGGAAGGTGGAGCTTTGGAGGTGTTCACGGTGGTTCCCTAATCCACAGGTTGAGGCTGGAGGGTCGGCAGAGCAGGTCATTCTTGTGTGAGTTTGTGTGTGTGTGTGTGACTGTGTGTGTGGCTGGGCATGTGTGGTCTTCAATCTGGTAACCTCCAGGTATTTTCAGAGGCTGTGAGATGCCAGAGAGCTCCTCTTTGCAGGTAATCAAGTGGAGACTCAGTGATCTAGTCTAAGATGTGGCAGGGTCCTGGCACCGACAGAGGGCCATATAACAGGAATTCCCAGCTCCTTAGGAGACCAGAGATTAATTTTTGTAGACACTTTGTAGTAATTAAACTTTAGAAATTAAGAGATTGGGGGAAAGTGAGGATGTTTTGTCATAGTCATTAAGGTGCTGTTTTAAGGACTTTTTACTGTAGGTACTTTCAAACACACACAAACATACAGGAAACAGCATACTTCCACTTGGACTCATCTTGTGTTATTCTG
Source organism: Lasiurus cinereus (assembly GCA_011751065.1). Taxonomy (NCBI): domain Eukaryota; kingdom Metazoa; phylum Chordata; class Mammalia; order Chiroptera; family Vespertilionidae; genus Lasiurus; species Lasiurus cinereus. The sequence goes on from JAAGEH010000384.1 coordinate 31,232, forward strand.
TCCTCCTTTGGCGCTCATTAGGGCACTGAATTGGGTTTGTGCATTATTTTGCTCAAAATATTACTTTCATTTGAAACATCATTTAAAAGTAGATGATTTTCGTCTTGGCCGAGTAGCTCAGTTAGTGTTGTCCCATATGCCAAGGTATGATTCCTGGTAAGGCCACATAGAAGAATCAACCAATGAATGCATAAATAAGTGGAGCAACAAATCTCTCTCTCTCTCCCTCTCTCTCTCTCAATAAATGAAAAAAAAATTTAAGAAGTAGATGATTTTCAAAGTGTAAATTTGGCTTATGTTTTAAGATGCAAATCTTTATGAATGCCATGAACAGTTTCTTAAAGGGTGTTCTGCAACCTCAAATGAATTCTTAGCTAACTTTCTCTTTGCATATTGAACAGTTTCAACTTTATTTATTTTTTAAAAATATATTTTATTGATTGTTTACAGAGAGGAAGGGAGAGGATAGAGAGTTAGAAACATCGATGAGAGACATCGATCAGCCGCCTCCTGCACGCCCCCTACTGGGGATGTGCCTGCAACCAAGGTACATGCCCTTGACCGGAATTGAACCTGGGATCTTCCAGTCCACAGGCCGATGCTCTATCCACTGAGCCAAACCGGTCTTGGCTCAACTTTATTTTTAATAGACGTATTTTCGATATATTCCAACATTTATTAGGAGATGAAGAGTAGTTGCAGACTGCTTGAATGATATGCAAACATTCAGTGGCATGGAAAGAAATTTTGGCAGCATTACTCATTATCTGGTTTAATGTGCAGAACAAGGGTTTACTCCTCCAGGAAGAGAGAAGGAGGCAAGTTAAGAGGTTTTGCCTTGAATCTCTTCCCCAGAACCAACCACCTATTGGAGTAGGTCTGGATGTCCTCAACTCCCTGCTGCTTGAGTGTCCAAATGGGACTGTTTGAATGCCTTAGAATTTTCTCAAAGATCTTCTGTTGTATTCCAGAAGCTTCCATTTTTATGAATACCTCACCTCTCAAATGATTTCCTCCACCCAGATTTAGTTTGTGTAATCTGTTTCCTAACTGTGTACATCATCTGTCCCCAATTATATCATCTACTGGACAAATTCCCAGAGTTTATATATAGGAGTAAGTGCAACCTGGAAATCTAGCTACCTCGCAATACTTTTTAACTGATCTGTTAACTACAAACAGGCTTTGGGCCCAAATAATTGAGAAACACTTAGTATACTTCACCTTATGTGAAATAAGTCCATTCATTAGTCAAACATGCAATATTATAATGAGTTGTGGTTTTTATTTTATGTGACCCTCTAGATGATGCGTGACATTGATTGTTGCCAGTCTTTATGTTCTGCACAAACATTCTTCCACACAATGGTGGACTTTTCTTCTGGAACTCTGGTCACTGCCTTGCCAAAACTGAATTGTGTATATTGTGCACCAATATTTTCTTTTGTTATTTTCATATAAACCCTGCCTTTTTCAGATCAAATCTTCAGTTTTTTACAGTTCAGTAGTGTTAAGTATATTCATATTTTTGTGCAACCAATCTCTAGAACTTTTCATCCTGCAAAACTGAAATTGTAGACCTGTTGAAAAACAACTCATACTCCCTCCCCGCAGCCGTTGGCAACCACTATTACTCTCCTTTGTGTTTCTATGAATTTGACTATCCTAGAGACTTAAATGGAATTATACAGTATTTATCTTTTTATGACTGGCTCATTTCATTTAGCATAATGTCTTCAAAGTTCATTCATGCTGCAGCATGGCCGGAATTTCCTTCCTTTTCAAGGTTGGATAATATTCCATTGAATAAATATACCACATTTTGTTTGTCCATGCATCCATTGATGTAACATGCATTGCTCCCACCTCTTGGCTATTGTGAACAATAAGCAATGAATATAGGTGTACAAATGTCTGTTCAAAACTTTGCTTTTTCAGATCCTAACTTTGCTAATATTTGCTAAGATAATGTTAACATTCACACTATTGAGAATGTGTGGAGTGAACGTGGGCAGGGAGATAGGGGAGAGTCAAAAGTAGAGTCACCAGATTGAGCAAATAAAAATACCAGTTACTTAATACAAACTTTAATTTCAGATAAGTAACAAATAATCTTTTATTATATACCATAAAATATTTGAGACATACTTATAGTAAAAACTATCTGTTGTGTTTTGTATTTACTTATTTTTTATTATATTTTATTGATTTTTTTACAGAGAGGAAGGGAGAGGGATAGAGAGTTAGAAACATCCATGAGAGAGAAACATCAACTACCTCCTGCACACCTCCCACTGGGGATGTGCCCGCAACCAAGGCACATGCCTCGACCGGAATCGAACCTGGGACCCTTCAGCTGCAGGCTGACGCTCTATCCACTGAACCAAACTGGTTTTGGCTATATTTTATATTTAAATTAGCATCTTATGTTTTATCTGGCAACCCTATGTGTATGGGGGAGTGGAATGGACCTGGGAAAGAAGGGTTAGGACATGAGGGGGCTGAAGAAGAGAGGCTAAGGGAAAGTGAGGGGAACTGAAAGGAAGCTTGGAAAGTGTTGGAAATTGGGAGAAGCAAAAAGAAAGAAATGGAAGAAAATGGGTGGGTGTGGAAAAATGGTTCTAGAAGGAAAAGAGAAATAGGGGGAAGAAAGATGTGCCAAAGGTGGAGGTAGGGGAGAGCAAAGAGAGAAAACTAGGATGCAAATGTGAGAGAGATGGGAGGGTTGAGAAGGGGCAGGCAATGGAAATCCTTGGAAAAGACAGAAGTTTGGAATGTAGTGGGAACTTGGCGTATTCAAAAAGTTGTGGGTTATGGCCGAGACTGGTTTGGCTCAGTGGATAGAGCGCCGGCTTGCGGACTGAAGGGTCCCAGGTTCGATTCCGGTTGGGGGCATGTACCTTGCTTGCGGGCACATCTCCACTGTGGGGTGTGCAGGAGGCAGCTGATTGATGTCTCTCTCTCATCCTCGTTTCTGACTTTCTATCTCTCTCCCTTTCTCTCTGTAAAAAATCAATAAAATATATTAAAAAAAAAAGTTGTGGGTTATGGGTCAGGAGACTCTCCTGAGTGTTCTTCCGGGCATTTAGCTGAGATCCCAGAGTCCCTCAGCCCCCCAGTGCAGAGGATACACCACTGTGGCCAGAACATGGCCAAGGCTCCTGAAGTTCAGCCATCTCTGCTCCTACAATGATAACCCATGATCCCTGCACTGATCCATCCTGGAGACCCTAGTCTTTAGTTCTCAGAAACCTGGTTGGTCAAAGAGGGAAGGGCTCCCAGAGTGCAGCAACTCCTGCCTCCCTCACACCAAAAAGGTGCAAAGGCGGAGGAGGGGTTCGCTAAAGACACAGTGAATGCAGCGTTTCACAGGTGAGTGAACTGGCTCTCCTGGCCCAGATTTGATGACCTTCCAAAAATATCTGCCACCTTGATTTGTCAACTCTTACCCCAGTCATCCTCAATCCTTGAGATGGTCCTAAAGTCCAATCCTAACTCCCAAGTTCTGCTGCTCCTGGCTGTGGGTCTCTTCCTAGAAGCCTCTGTCTTCTTTGTCATGAGCCAATCCTCCTCCCACATCTGCCCCATCTGTGTGTGGCTTTCCACAGTCACCATGCACAGTTGTTCATGTTGAGCGCTGCACAAACACTATACCTAAGGAGGTGCCAATCACACCACAGGCATTTCTATTATTTTGGAAACAATTAAAAAATGTTTTTGAGTAGTGTGTTACTCTTTGTGTGACTGCAGAGATTTTGTTGTTGTTTTTGAATATTCAAACTACAGAAAGTATAAAAAATAAGTGCATGAAAAGTGTGTAAAAGGAGCACCTTGTGTGTGCTATAGGGCCAGGGTATGTGTACATGGCTGTATGTAACATATTAATTTTATGTGAATATCTGTGTTTGTTGTCAGGGCATATGTCTGTCTCTGGAATTATGTTGACATCTGTTTATAAGTAAGTACCTGTACATAACAGCTCCAGAGTAATGTCTTTGTGACTGTATGTAACAATTATTGCATGCATATGAACATTGGTGTGACTCCACAGATCTGGAGTGGATGATCTCTGTGTTATACACATTGAGTACATGTTGACGTCTGTCTGAATATCATAGCAGAAGTGTGTCTCCTTGTTATCTGCCACTATGTTGTGTGTGTATCTGTGCATATGATAGGGTCTTAATATATGCTTATGACAATCTGAGTGCTAGTGAGACTATGACTGGCATGTGATGTACAGATGTGACAAGATGATTGAATGTTCATTCTTTAGTGTGAGTATGGGTAGTGTAGTGTATACACGCACACACACACACACACACACACACACACACACACACATATATATATACAGTGGTACCTCGAGATACGAGTGCCCTAACATACGAGATTTTTGAGATACGAGCCGTCGAGCAAGTGATTTTTGCTTTGAAATACGAGCAACATTTGAGATAGGAGTAATCTCGCGGATCGGCCGGCTGCACACGACCCACCAGTTTACCGTGACTCAAGCGTCTCATAGTTTCCCACGCCTCAAGGTCACGAAACGAATTAAACTCGTATCTCGAGGTATCACTGTATGTGTATATATATACACATACATATATATATGTGTGTGTGTGTGTGTGTGTGTATATATATATATATATATATATATGTTGATTTCAGAGAAAAAGGGAGAGGGAGAGAGATAGAAACATCAATGATGAGAATCATTGATTGGTTGCCTCCTGCATGCCTCCTAACCATTCCCCTGCCAGCCTGATTGATGCTTAACTGCTCCTGTGCCAGCCTGTTTGCCCCTAACTACCCTTCCCTCCAGGCCTGAGTCCCCCACAATTGCCCTTCCCTGCAGGCCCGGTCACACCCAACTTCCCTCCTCTGCCAACCTGATCACCCCTAATTGCCTTCCTCTGCAGGTATGATCACCCCCCAACTGCCCTCCACTGCTGGCCATCTTGTGGCAGCCATCTTGTGTCCATGTGGGGGCAGCCATCTTTGACCACATGAGGGCAGCCATCTTGTGTGTTGGAGTGATGGTTAATTTGCATATTTTCTTTTATTAGATGGGATTAGATAGGATAGAGGCCTGGTGCACCGGTGGGAGCTGGCTGGTATGTCCTGAAGTGTGTCCCAGATCAGGGTGAGAGTTCCCTTGGGGCGTGGGATGGTCTGGGTAAGGGGCCTGTGGTGGTTTGCAGACTGGCCATGCCCTACAGCGACCCAAGTGGAGACCCTGGTATCTGGGATTTACTTATCTTCTATAATTGAAATTTTGTAGCCTTGGGGAGCCAAGCCTCCTGCTTGCTCTGTGGCTGCAGCCATTTTTGTTGGGATTTATTTATCTTCTATAATTGAAACTTTGTAGCCTTAAGCAGCAGGCCAGGCCAGGCAGAAAGCTTGGCTTCATCCATTGCCAGGGAAACCCAACCAAGATGGCTACAGCCACAGAGAGAGCAGGCTGGCAGGCAGAAGCAGTTAGGGGCAATCAGGAAGGCAGGTAGGTGAGCAATTGGGAGCCAGTAGTCCTGGATTGTGAGAGGGATGTCCGACTGCCCGTTTAGGCCCAATCCCTCAAGGGGTTCCAGATTAGAGAGGGTGCAGGCTGGGCTGAGGGACACACATCCCTGTGCATGAATTTCATGTACCAGGCCTCTAGTGACGAATAACAGACATGAAAATACGATAAAAATGAAATGTCATTATTGGTCTAGAGCAGTGGTCAGCAAACTCATTAGTCAACAGAGCCAAATATCAACAGTACAACAATTGAAATTGCTTTTAAGAGCCAAATTTTTAAAACTTAAACTTCTTCTAATGCTACTTCTTCAAAATAGACTCACCCAGGCCGTGGTATTTTGAGTAAGAGCCACACTCAAGAGGCTAAAGAGCCACATGTGGCTCACGAGCCACAGTTTGTAGACCCGGGTCTAAGGGTTGGGAAAGATGAAAAAAGATAATATCTAATATTGAGGTTTTAAGGAAATATTCATAATCAATTCTAGTGGGAGATAATTTACAACCTCTCTGAGAGTTACTTTATATAAGCTAATACAAGCCTCTCTTATCCAGTAATTCATTTGTAGAAATATACTTCATGAGAATTATTGAAACATAATAAAAGGTACATAAAATATTCTCTATGAAAATATTCACATTAGTTAAAATTGAGAATAACCTAAAGATTAAAAATGCAGGTATATTAAATTTGATAGTCCATAAAGTAAATAACCAGGAGTCATTAAAATGATAATGTAGAATTACCCTGCCTGATATGGAAAGATATGCATAAGATATTAATAAAATGAAAAACACTGGTTGTATGAGAGTATGCAAGGTGCAACTACAGTTTAGGGGGAAAAAATAAACATGGATAAACATCGACATTTTAAGTATTTTAGAAGTTATATTCTAAAACTAAAGTCTGGCTAACTTTAGTACATTAAAAAAATAACCATCTTTCAACTTATCCTATATAATAAAACAGTAATATAGGTTTCATCACCATTAAATAGAATAATAACTCCTACCATCCAGACTTTTAAATTTTATTATTATTTTACTAGAGCCCCGATGCATGAAAATTCATGCACTGAGGGGGCGTCCCTCAGCTTAGCCTACCCCCTCTCACAGTCCCGAAGCCTTCAGCGGTGGGAGGCAACCTGATGATTGGGGGAAGGCAATGCCCCATCACACCTCTGCTGCTGCCACTGCCTGCAGTGCAAGCCTCAGCCAGTCCTGGTTACCTGAGCCTTGGTGGCCCTGGGTGGTTGGACAGCCACCATCTGAGGCTTGTCTGCACCTCGAGCCAGCCCTGGACAGCTGGAGGGCTGAAGGGACTGGGGGTCTCCAGAGGCAGGCACACATAGTGGGTAGGCTTGCCTGGAGGCAGGAGTGGTCTTGCTGTGTGCCTGCCGCCTCAGTGGGACTGAGGGGACCGTCACCACCATTTTGTGGTTGTGGGCACTGCCATCTTTGAGGCTGGGCAGTCAATTAGCATATTACCTCCTTATTAGATAGGATTTTTCCCCATCACCATTTATCCCCTCTATGCCCTCTTCAACCTCCATCCCCGCCTCGCACCACAATCATACTGTTTTCCATGTTCATGAGTTCTCTTTTTTCTTTTTTGCTCAATACCTCCTCACCATGGCTGCCTGTCTGTTCTCTATCTCTATTTTGCTTGGTAGTTCAGTTTGTTCGTTAAATTCCACATATGAGTGAAATAATATGGTGCTTGTCTTTCTCTGGTTGGCTTATTTCACTTAGCATAATGTTCTCCAGGTCCATCCATGATGTCGCAAAGGGTAAAATTTTCTTTCTTTTTATGGCAGAATAGTATGTCTTTGTGTAAATGTACCACAGATTCCTTTTAATCCATTCATCTGCTGATGGACACTGGCTGCTTCAGAATCTTGGCTATTGTAAATAATGCTGCAAGGAACATAGGGGCACATATATTCTTTAGAATTATGTTTGTGGTTCCTTTGGATAAATTCCCAGAAGTAGAATCCCTGTTTTTAATTTTTTTGAGTTAAGTACATACTGCTTTCCACAGTGGCTGTACCAATCTGTATTCTTACCAATAGCACACAAGGGTTCCCTTTTCTCCATATCCTTGCCAGCACTTGTTGATTTATTGATGATTTATTTATTCATTTTGACAGGTGTGAGGTGATATCTCCTCCTGGTTTTAATTTGCATCTCTCTTATAATTACTGATGTTGAGCATCTTTTCATATGTCTATTGGCCATTTGTATGTCCTCTGGAGAAGATCCAGACTTTTACTTATTTATTTACTGGTTTGAGAAAGAAACATCAACTTGTTGTTCCACTTATTTATGGATTCATTGGTTGCTTCTTGTGCCCTGACAGGGGATCAAATCTGAAACGTTGGTGTATCTGGATGTTACTCTAACCAACTGAGCTACCTAAGACTTTATAGAAGAGTCCCAAGACACTGAAACACAACCATCTAAGGTCAGATCCTTGTCTCACCATTTTAATAGCTGGAGATCATGAGCAAGTTTTTAAATTTTGAGTATCCTTCATCTATTCTCATTGGCATAATCCTAGAGAATATTGCCACGTGCAGGGTGATCTTTTTTTTAATTAATATGAGTCATGTGTTAATGAATCTGATACTTTTAAGCACTCATCTAATTTTCTTTTCTTTTTTAAAAAATCCTCACCCAAGGATATTTTCCCACTGATATTTGTTTGCTTGTTTGTTTTCATTGATTTCAAAGTGAAAAGGAGAGGAAGAGATAGAAACATTAATGATGGGATAGAATCCTCTATCAGCTGCCTCTTGCATGCCCCCTACTAGGTATCAAGCCCAAAACCCAGGCATATGTCCTGAATTGAACCATGATCTCCTGGTTCATAGGTAGACACTCAGCCACTGAGCCACTCGGGCCCTGGAATCCCACTGTCAAGATCTAGCTGGCAATCAAGGTACACACCCTTGACTGGAATTGAACCTGGGACTCTTCAGTCAGCAGGCCAACACTCCATCCACCAAGCCAAACTGACTAGAACATTCATATTATTTTCTTAGCCCAGTCATGATTCATCTTCTTTGTCCCTGGGCTGCTGGATCAAAACTGCCATTCTGAGAAACCAAGATGGCGGCATAGGTGTACACCTAAGCTGCTGCCTCACACAACAATTTCAAAACTACAACTAAAGCCAAAACCGGTTTGGCTCAATGGATAGAGAGTGTTGGCCTGCAGACTGAAAGGTCCCAGGTTTGATTCCGGTCAAGGGCATGTACCTTGGTTGTGGGCACATCCCCAGTAGGGGGTGTGCAGGAGGCGGCTGATTGATGACTCTCATCAATGTTTCTAACTCTCTATCCCTCTCCCTTCCTCTCTGTAACAAATCAATAAAATATATTTAAAAAACACACACACAAAAAAAACTACAACTAAAAGACAGAACTGACACCATCCAGAACCACAGGAAAGCTGGCTGAGTGAAAAGTCTACAACTAGAAGGGAAGAGAGGAGCACACAGAGATTCAGAGGAGCTGTAAAAAGCTGAGGTACAGAGACACACTCGTGGAGAGGACAGGTGGAGAAGGGTCTGGCTGGCTTCCTCTAGTGGTAAAATTCCAACTGCACTGAACCCCAACTTCAGGCTCATATGGGGGAGTCTGGACTGTTGTGAAAAGGAAGGAGTGCATGGAAACTTAGGAAAGCCACAAAAGACAGAAGTCTGGGGGCTCACAAAAGTACACACACAGAGTGCTGACTGCTGATTGTGCCTGGCTTCCTCTAGTGCAGCGGTTCTCAACCTGTGGGTTGCGACCCCTTTGGGGGTCGAATGACCCTTTCACAGGGGTCGCCTAAGATCATTGGAAAATGCAGATATTTACATCACAATGCATAACAGTAGCAAAATTTCATGGTTGGGGGTCACCACCACATGAAGAACTGTATGCAAGGGTCACGGCCTTAGGAAGGTTGAGAACCACTGCTTTAGTGGGAGGAAAACAGAACTTCACAACAGCACTGAAATCCAGATCCCACTGCACTGAACCCCAGTTTCAGGCAAGACCCTGGGGACCCAGATTCATACTGGTCCCTAGAGAGCACGGAAACTCAGGGGAATCGAAAGGCAGAGTTCCAGAAGCCCACGCGTGCATGTGTGTGCAAAAGGCAGAGGTCTGGAGATAAGCCCGTATATGCAGACACAGCTGATCCTCACAACCAATTGGCTTGGAGATCAATCCTCCACAGTGATACCAACAACAAACAAGAATTAACTACAACAAGACTGACTGTACACACAGTTCACAAAGTGATGCACCAAGAGTGTCCACCTCAGGTAACTGGGGAGGCAGATCTACTGGGCCACATAGGACAGCTAGCACACAAAGCTACTCTACCAACTCAGGGAAGTAGCGAAATATGCCGAGACTAAAGAATAGATAACAAACGAAAGAAATGGAGGAAAACAAATGACTGGATATAGAGTTCAAAATCACGGTTACAAGGTTTTTTAAGAATTTCCTAGAAAAAATGGATAAATTTAGCAAGACCCAAGAGGAGATGAAAAAGAACCAACTAGAAATTAAACATACACTGACTGAAATAAAAAATATTATACAGAAACCTAACAGCAGACTAGAGAAATGCAAGAATCAAGTCAAAGATTTGAAATACAAAGAAGCAAAAAACACTCAACTGGAAAAGCAAAAAGCAAAAAAAATCCAAAAATGTGAAGATAGTGTAAGGAGCCTATGGGACAACTTCAAGCCTACCAACATCAGAATTATGGGGGTGCCAGAAGAAGAGAGAGAGCAAGATACTAAAAACCTATTTGAAGAAATAATGACTGAAAACTTCCCCCACCTGGTGAAAGAAATAGACTTACAAGTCCAGGAAGCACACAGAACCCCAAACAAAAGGAATCCAAAGAGGACCACACCAAGACACATCATAATTAAAATACCAAGAGCAAAAGACAAAGAGAGAATATTAAAAGAAGCAAGAGAAAAACAGTTAATTACCTACAGGGGAGCACCCATTCGACTGTCAGCTGATTTCTTTACAGAAACTATGTAGGTCAGATGGGAGTGGCAAGAAATATTCAAAGAGATGAATAGCAAGAACCTACAACCAAGATTACTCTACCCAGCAAAGCTATCATTCAGAATTGAAGGGCAGATAAAGAGCTTCACAGATAAAAAAAAACTAAAGGAGTTCATCAACACCAAACCAGTATTATATGAAATGCCGAAAGGTATTCTTTAAGAAGAGGAAGAAGAAAATGGTAATGGTAAAAATTATGAACAACAAATACATATCTATCAACAAGTAAATCTGAAAATCAAGTGAATTGAAAATCTGATGAACAGAATAAACTGGTGAATATAATAGAATAAGGGGCATAGAAAGGGGGTGGACTGATAATCTCAGGGGAAAAGAGGTGAGGAGGGTGCAGGGAAAGACTGGACAAAAATTATACACCTATGGATGAGGACAATTTTGGGGGGGAGGGTGGGAGAGGTAAGGGCACAGGATGGAGTGAGAACCAGGTGGAGGGGAGATATGGGGGAAAAAAGAGGAACAATTGTAGTAATCTGAACAATAAAAATTTATTAAAATTTAAAAAAAACTGCCCTTCTGTCATCAAAGAAGAAGGAGATGGCTATTGGGCGAGACACCTGTGTCTGCCACACTGGGCAAAATATTCTTTACGTGTCAAGAAAAAATAAAGACAATTGAAGACTTGCAGGGGCTCAACAATTATGCCAACTACTTCAACCAGCCAAAAAAAAACTCATAGGGGAGGAGATCCAGCTGAATGACATTGAAATCAAAACTAAGTTTTCATGGAGAGATGAGGTGAACATCTGGCAGTAATGCTCCTAAACCTTTGACCCTCTTTCAGTTACTCTCAAAGTCTCCAAGTTGCTTCCCTTCTAGGGGATTTCACAATGCCAGGAATTTCCTCATCCCTGTCTTTGCCTAAGGATTCATTCTCAGTCTTTCAAACTATAGCGTAATAATTAACTTCTCCTACAGGTTTTCCTTATATCCATATTTTAATCATGATCACCCATCACTGGTTCCCCAAAACCCCTCTTTTTCTTCTTATCTCATCATATTGTATACTTTTAAGTTTTTTTTTAAATATATATTTTATTGATTTTTTACAGAGAGGAAGGGAGAAGGGTAGAGAATGAGAAACATCGATGAGAGAGAAACATTGATCAGCTGCCTCCTGCACACCTCTTACTGGGGATGTGCCCCTGACCAGAATCAAACCTGGGACCTTTCAGTTTGCAGGCCAATGCTCCAAACCAGTTTTGGCTTAAGTTTTTTATATATAAACTAGAGGCCTCAAATTTCATGCATGGACAGGCCCCTCAGCCCAGCCTGCACCCTCTCCAATCTGGGACCCCTTGGGGGATGTCTGACTGCCGATTTAGGCCTTATCCCTAAACCAGCAGTCAGACATCCCTCTCCAAACCAGGACCACTGGCTCCTAACTGCTCACCTGCCCACCTGCCTGATAACCCCTAACTGCCCCCCCCACCAGTCTAGTTGCCCCCAACTGCCCCTCCCCACTGGCCTGGTCACCCCCAACTATAACCCCCCTGCTGGCCTGGTTGCCCCTTACTGCCCCCCATGCCAGCCTGTTCACCCCCAACTGTCCCCCCCTGTCCCCCGTGGTTCTGGTTGCCCCACGCAGCGTGCTACTCAGTTATTTGGTCACCCCTCACTAACCCCACTGCCAGCCTGCTCAACCCACTCAGCCTGCTGCTTGGTCATTTTGGTCACCCCCTCACTAACCTCCCTGCTGGCCCGGTCATCTCACACAGCCTGTTCAGTTGTCCATTCGATTGTGATGGTTGCTTAGGCTTTTATATATCTAGACTAGAGGCCCGATGCACAAAATCAATGCAAGAGTAGGCCTTCCTTCCCCTGGCTGCCAGCACCAGCTTCCCTCTGGTACCCAGGACCCAGGCTGGCTTCCTCTGGAAGGATGTCCAGTCTAATTAGTATATTACCTTTTTATTATTATGGATTATCCTATATCTGTGTCCCCTGGTAGAACAAAATGTTCATTGGACCAAGAATTTTGACTCTTAGATTGTTCGTTGATAGCAGGGATTGAAAAACTATAGTACATTGGCCCAATCTGGTCCACTGCAAGTTTTGTAAGGCAAATGAGCTAAAAGTAAGAATGGTTTTTACATTTTTAAGTGGTTGACAAAAGAAAGATGAACATTCACTGTCCATAAAGTTTTATTGGAATATAGCTACACTGGAATGTTTACATATTGTCTGTGGCTGCTGGTTCATTGCAATGGCAGAGTTCAGTAGTTGCAACAGAGATTCTGTGTAAAGTACTTATTATCTGGCCATTTTCAGGGAAAGTGTGCCAACTTCTGCTCTATATTGACTACAGAGACCAATGCCTAGCAGATGATGACATCTAGTGGCCCAAGTTCAGTGTGTCACTAAGACATCAGACATTTACTTAAAGAACTGGACTTTTAAAAAGCAATCAGGTCCTAGCTGGTTTATCTCATGGATAGAGTGTCAACCTGTGGACAGACTGGTCCCAGGTTCAATTCTGGGTAAGGGCACATGCCCAAGTTGCAGGCTTGATCTCCAGGATGGGGCGTGCAGGAGGCAGCCGATCAATGATTCTCTCATCATTGATGTTTCCATCTTTCTCTCCCTTTCCCTTCTTCTCTGAAATCAATAAAAATATTTTTTTAAAAAATCACTTTCTCCCAGCAATGGCGAAACAAGAGGCCGTTGTGGGGCTAATAGGCAAACAGAATCCTGAAAAGCCAAATTTGCATCAGTTCGTCAGGCAGGGAATCGAAACTGGTGCAATCACAGGGGTGAGGTGAATAGATTGTGGAGTCAGAAGGAGAGAAGGTGGCAAAGGAAATGTCAGCACAGGCACATGGGAGTGAGCCACTGATGCTGTTCTTCCATGGGTCCTGCACACGAGCCATGCAAGTTCCCTCTGCTCCACTCAAGACATGTCATGCCACAGGGAAGTTTCTCTACAAAGTACATTGGTCTCTTTGGAATTTTTCATCAAAGGCTAGTCATTGCTCATGTTATTATTATTAATTATTATCATTACTAGAGGCCCGGTGCACAAAATTCATGCACAGGTGCAGGGAGGTTCCTCAGCCAGAACTACACCCTCTCCCGATCTGGGACACCTCGGGGGATGTCCGATTGCCAGTTTAGGCTGGATTTGGGATTGGGCCTAAACTGGCAATGGGACATCTCTCTTGCAACCCAGGACTGCTGGATCCTAACCACTGGCCTGCCCGCCTGTCTGATTGCCCCCAACCATCTCTGCCTGCCTGCCTAATTGCCCCTAATCACTTACTTGCCTGCCTGATTGCCCCTAACCACCTCTGCCTCGGCCCCTGCCACTACAGCTTCGTCTAGAAGGATGTCGGAATAACATTTGGCTGTCCAGTCTAATTAGCATATTATGCTTTTATTATGATAGATTTTTAACCTGGGCCAACAGTTTCTCAGAGATATTGTTTCCCCTGCAGACACTGTCATTGCTACCAGTGACATTATAATGACTGCTCTGGTAAGAAATAGGATCATGGTTTCCCCAAACTATAACTCGATTTGGAGCTTTCTCACTCCCACAGGCATGAACCTTGGCAACGACAGGCTCACCATCCAGGTATTAGAGTTCTACTTGGTATGATTTTTTTTCTCCTATTAGGAAGTTTCAGAAAAAGTAACTTTTGGTATTGGGGCTTTATCTTGAAATCCTAGTATGTTTTTTTACTTGGGGAGGGAAGGTGCCATATTAACTCTGAAGCTTATAGAGAAATCTGTCACCATTATTATTTTTGGGTATTTAGTTATCATCTCTCCCCTTCTTTTTCTTCTTGTTCTTGGCTTCCTGAGACCTCCTGCTCATCATTTCTCACTATTAGACTTGCTAGAATTCTATTCCTTTCCCTTCTAACCTCTTAAACATTTCCTTTAAAGTTGGGGGCGATAGCACCTCTAGTTTAAGAATATTATAAGGAATAAATAAAATCATATACCTGTCTGGTTTTCAGCATGGACATAGAAAATGGGGATTCATTTTTTTATTGTTTTCTCTGTGGTCAAGATTGGCTTTGGAAAAACATTCATAAAGAGCTATTCCTTGGATGATGTGAGGAGAAAGCATAGCCCTCTTCTCCTCAGGTTCTTCTTCAGTCACAGGAAAGAGATGTAATTGTTGACTCTGAGTCTTTTAAGGTAAGACATTTTCCTTAATTTATTTCCCAGAATTAATAAAGGATATAAAGACATCCACTGACCAGAGCTGAGCCTGAGTCATAAAATAGCCATGGCGCCCTGGCCAGTTTGGCTTAGTGGATAGAGCATTAGCCTGCAGACCAAAGGGTCCCGGGTTTGATTCCGGGCAAGGGCATGTATCTTGGTTGCAGGCTCCTCCCCAACCCAGGACCTGGTCAGGGCTCCTGCAAGAGGCAACCAATCAATGGGTTGCTCTCACATTGATGTTTCTCTCTGTTTTCCCCTCTCTCTTCCAATCTCTTTAAAAATCAATGGAAAAATACCCTTGGGTGAGGATTAAAAAAACAAACAACAATAAAAAAAAAATAAAGGTGATTAAATGTTTTTTTAAAAAATAGGCCATGGCATTAAGAGAGGAAATCCTGAGTTTAGGGCTCTAATTCTGGAAGGGTCCCTCTCAGATGCTCAGGTCTGACCCATCCTGCCCTTGGTGCTAGAGAAGAAATGAAACACACCAGTGAACAGATATGCCACGCCAGGGCAGGGCCCACAAAGAGCCATTGAATATAGGGTTATTTTTAACATTAGGAACCACATGAAAGCTGCCACCTTGTTTCTCCCTACCTGGCTGAGGGAGGCCCAATTCCTAAGGAAAGGAAAACCTAATTTCATAAACTTCCTTACTTTGGGACTTCCTTTTCTGCCTCAGTACCTGACTTCCTGCTATTGCCTCTTCAATGACTGACTATTTCTTCTTTCTCACCCTTATTTTTGTGCGTTTTTTGGTAAAGGAAACCTGGCTCCAAAATATCTGTATTTCTATGTTCTGATTCCACATTGTAGTTCTCATGATCTCATGGCTGGTATTCTCTCTCCCTACTGTACTTTTTTCTAATGATCGGTGCTAATTTACCACAACACATGTAGGCTCTGTGGGCTGATCACAGTCTGCCTTGGGGTCCATGACTCTGAACTCCTGGCTTTTCTTCCGCCCTCCTCCTTTTTGTTACCATAACTATGGTTAAAATGGAATTAAATTTTTTTCAATTGCTATTTACATTCAATGTTAATTTCAGGTGTGCAGCACAGTGGTTACTCAATCATATACCTTACAAAGCATATCCCCTAAAATGGAGTTTTAAAAAATAAATCTTTGTTCAGTTTATTACAGATGCTCCTTTCCCCCCAACCCCATAGGTCCCCTCCACCTGATTTAAAATATATATATATATTTTAAAAATATATATTTTATTGATTTTTTTACAGAGAGGAAGGGGGAGGGAGAGAGAGTTAGAAACATCAATGAAATAGAAACATCAGTCAGCTACACACACACACACACACACACACACACACACCCGCCTCAATGGATATGTGCCCCCAACCAAGGTACATGTCCTTGACCGGAATTGAACCTGGGACCCTTGAGCCCACAAGCCAATACTCCACTGACTGGCCAAGGGTGTGGCTGGAGGGTGGCCAGTTCTACTCAGGTCTTGGGGGGCAGGGCAGCCCTTCAAGGGTCCCTCTGCTCCTCCCACACCCTGCCCTGCCTCCTTGCAGTGAGAGAATGGGCCACCAAGTAAGGGGCCAGAAGGCAGATGGACAGGGCTGGAAGTGACCTCTAGCAACCACAAATGGCAATGGAGACAGTGGGCCCAGAGGAGGTGGGAGACCCAGAGAGAGGATGGGGCAGCCAGGAGTTGACAGAGGCAGCGGAGTAAAGATGCAGCGTAGCCAGAAGGCTGTGAGCAGAGAGTAATCCCGAGACACCGGAGCCCTGAGACACAAGGTCCAAGAGAACCAGGGACTAAGGCACAAAGGGATGGATCCCTGCAGTGAGTGAAGGCCCACAGAAGACCTGAAGCCCAAAGAAATGGTGGAGGCAGATGCCTAAGGAGGTGGGGGGGGGGTGGGCAGGGACCTAGAGATGGAGGTGCAGAGAAGAGATGGGAGTTGGGGACGGGGGGATAAGACATGAGGCAGTGAAAGACTGCAGCCCCAAAAGGGAGAGGCCAGGGCATGCAAGGGGAGGGGGGAGGAAGAAGGAGGAACTTCAAGGGGAGCCAAGCTTTGTCTGTGCTCATCTGGGTTCCCAGCTGCTGCAGCGGGGGACCAGGTGCCCTGGCTGGCTGGGGACAAGGCTACAGAGACCCCAGCCAGGGCTGTTGGACTGAGGGAGGATCGCGAGACTCACTTCTTACTTTTGACTGTAAATACAGTCTTAAATAACCAAGGCGAGGGGGAGGGGAGGGAGACCTGAAAAAAAGAACAAGGGAAATTATAAAGTACTTTGAGATGAATAAAAACCTAAACACAACATACTAAAACTTATGGGATGGGAGACACTTATAGCTGTAAATGCCTACATTTAAAAAAAGAAGAGCTTGAATCCATAACCTAACCTTCTACCTTAAGAAACTGGAAAAGGAAGAGCAAGCTGAAGTCAAAGCAAGCAGAAGAAAGGAAATACTAAAGATTAGAGCAGAAATAAATGAAATAGAAAAAAGAAATAAAAGGCACCTAAATTGAAAAAGAAAAAGTAGACTATCTCTGTTTGTGAATAACAAACTTATATATAGAAAATCCTAAGAAGTTTTCCCCCCAAAACCTCTATTTGATCTAATAAACAAATTCAGCAATATGGCAGGGTACAAGATCAATGAAAAGTATTTAAATAAAAATATTTTGCTGTTCACTGAAAACAACTCAATAGCAATAAATACCCCTACGCTCAGCCAGAGCTTTAAATACTACTTTTCACTAAAAGGAATTTTAAAGAAATGTCTGAATCCAGATTTGTGACAAGAGATTTATAAAACACCCCCTGAAATGTCTTGCAAAACCAGAGTGAAGGAGCTGTATAAAACACTACTTTGCTCATATAAAACAACAGCAACCAAAAATAAAACAAAACCCATGAATCACCTTAAAGAGGCTTTCACTCTAAAGGCAGAGCAATTTGAGTATCAATAAGGATAATGATGGTGATAATTAAAACATATCAACTAAATACCAGAGTATGATTCTAAAAAACCTAATTCAGTGCAATTGAAGGATGTTATAAACCAAATCATTATGTTGGAAATTGGCAAATAAAATGAGAAAAACATCAATAATTTACTCTACCTTTCCTGTGTAGCGCTGGCTAATCAAATAGTTGAGAGAATGTTTCTTTTAATGAAAAAGTTAAAACTCGTAAATGTGGGAGAAATGAAAATGTAATATCACTTGTCAACTCCTACTGAATCAGTAGATGTGGGAATTGATCAACAACAACCAGGAATCTCACAATAAGAGAGACAACCCATCTTTGTGTGTTTCCTAGTGGAATAACATAACTCCATCCAGGAAGTGGTCTTGCCAAAATATTGAATCTCAATCTAGATAAGGTCTCCATACCCAACTACCAATTTATAGGAAATATAAGAAGACAGGTATATTATGTCAGAATATCATCAGCAAAATCTGGATTGTGAGAAATTCTACTAGGAAGACAATTAATTTCTTGATCAAATAATAGTTTAGAAATGAAGAGATGCAGTGAGAACCTAACGTGTCAAATCTACCAATTACAATGTGTGGACCTTCTTTTAATTCTGATTTGAACAAACTGTAAAAAATAACTCTTATGACACACCAGAAATTTAAAAGCTACTGAATTATTTTAAAATTTTCCCGTTGATTTTTAAAGAGTGTAGAAGGGAGGGAGGGAAGGAGGGGGAGAGACAGAGAGAAAAATCAATGGTAAAGAGACACCAATTGGCTATTTCCCCTATACACTACGACTAGAAGTCAAACCCTCAACCCTTCATCTTCTAATACGTATAAATGTAAATAACAGATGTATTTCACACGTTTAAAAAACTTTAACATTGTTTATTTCTCAGTTTCCCCTCTGTACATACATTCACAAGCTCCAAATTTAAATTTCATCATAAATATTTATAAGAAATATATTATAAAAGTACACAATTGTATAAATACATGAATTAATTTTAAATCCTTTTGCAAACTCATCTCTCCATCTTTCCTCCTTCCTGAAGATACCACATTTCTGAGTTTTATTCACCTTTTTATTTCATTATGTAACATTTATATACAAAATATCATTTTGCATCTTCAAAATTTTATGAATGGGCCAAGACCGGTTTGGCTCAGTGGATAGATCGTCGGCCTGCGGACTGAAAGGTTCCAGGTTTGATTCCGGTCGGGGGCATGTACCTTGCTTGCGGGCACATCTCCAGTGTGGGGCGTGCAGGAGGCGGCTGATCGATGTCTCCTTCTCTCATTGATGTTTCTGACTTTCTGTCCCTCTCCTTTCCTCTCTGTAAAAAATCAATAAAATATATTTAAAAAAATTTTTATGAATGGAATCATACTGCATGTATATTTCTATGACTATTTGCTCATCATATTTGCTCATTAGATTCAGTAATTTTCACTGCTGGGTGCTATTCCAGTATATAGGTACTCCACACTATTTATCCATGCTACCTTTGATGGGCATGTTTCATTTCCAGATTTATTTGTTACTGCAATGATATTAAGTAAAAGCAATGTTATTGAATTTGATGACAAAGTGTTTTAATAAAGTGTAGCTCTGATGAAGCCAGTTTTGGGTGAAGCTAAAGAAACTTCTGGAGGAGAAACAAACAAAAGAGGTCAGAAAAAAAATCCCATTTATCCCCCACAAACATTTAGGACTTTCTTCTGAAATTGTAATACAAAAGAAAAGGAATTTTATCTTCTTCCCTAATATCGCATTCATGAACTGTTCTCTATTTTTATCTGCCATTTCAGGTCAGAAAAATTGTTGGTTAGAAGAAACTACAGATTTTAGTTTCAAAACTACCAACTTCAACAAATGATTCAGATCCTGCCTAGGAAATGGAAGCTCGGTTTTGTATATTTAGAATATAAGAAATAGCCCAGTGGATAGAGTGTTGGCCTGCTGACTGAAGGGTCCCAGGTTTGGTCGGGGGCATGTACCTTGCTTTGCGGGCACATCTCCAGTGAGGGGCATGCTGGAGGCAGCTGATCAATGTCTCTCTCTCATCGATGTTTCTAGCTTTCTATCTCTCTCCCTTCCTGTCTGTAGAAAATCAATAAGTATATATATATAAAGAATATAAGAAATAAAATGAGTACTTTTGGAAATAAAACAAGTAGTTTTCCTATGGACTGATAATGTAATCTCAAACACGTTCCTTGCCTTGCCTAACTTGTCGCCTGGGACATCTGAGCCTCTAATTCTGGAATCTGATCTAATCTACCTGCCTCTACATGTGGGAACTTAATCTAAGGCTTCCTAAGTTATCTGCACTAGCCCCCTTAACATCACAGAAAAGTGGAAGCCTATCTCAGACTGGATTTCTTTTTAAAATATATTTAGATTGATTTCAGAGAGGAAGGGAGAGAGAAGCAATGATGAGAATCATTTATTGGCTGCCTCCTGCGCGCTCCCTACTGGGCATATGCCTTTGACTGGAATGGAACCTGGGACCCTTCAGTAGGCAGGCCAGCACTTTAGCCAGTGGGCAACCGGTTAGGGCTCTTTTTTTTCTTCTTCTTTTTTTAAATTTAAAATCTTTATTGTTTAAAGTATTACATATGTCTCCTTTTCCCCTCCATTGACTTCTCCCATTCCCCATGTTTTTCTTTTTAAAAGTTATGCTAAGCCCTAGCTGGTTTGGCCCAATGGACAGAGCATCGCCCCACAGACTGAAAGGTCATGGTTTTGATTCCAGTCAAGGACACAGACATCAATGTTTGTCTGTATTTCCTCCTCCTTTTCATTCTTTCTAAGAATCAATGGAAAAAATATCCTCAGGTGAGGATTAACAAAACAAACAGAAAAACCCACAAAAAAGTTATGCTGATTTGCATTCTTCCCCATAAAACATCTTTGATTCATTATAAACTATCTAAATTTTTTTGGCAGATAAGTTGCAAATCTTTTTCTGCATCTTAAATTTGATGCCCCAAGAAGACATAATAACACTATTTTGTCGGTAAGGAAACTGTGAATTATTACCACTTATTATCAAATAGTCGCTGGTGGTCAGATAAACTAACACATATCAAGTTAGACAACACTGTACTGTTTTTTCAATCCCAACTGGACAGTGACCCACTTTCATAATTACCATGGCATGCACACAAAAGAAATGCCTATCAAAAAAATCTTACAAATATTACTCATCTCCAGTTACTGATATTAATAGAACCACACAGTGTGACAGACCTCCTCACCTCCCTCAGTCCTACAGAGAACTTCGCATAAATCCCCATGGTCACAATATCCGTTCACGACCACTTACAGTTGCTTTCCAACAGGGGCATAAATCTCTTACCCAAAACTACCTTACACTTAAAGGAAATATTCACAATGGCAGAAACTATACCATGAACATAAATAACGTCACGCAGGGTCTCAGACAACGAATTGGACCCACAAATACACCCAAAACAAACAAGACAAGCCATCCGTTCAAATACCACACCCTGCTCCAGTCGCTGGTACCCAAGTAAGCTCATGGCCCGCTCAGGGTTATTCCCGTGGGCTTTACCAGGGATGCCCGCTCACTTGAGGGCTAAGTCCCTAATCATCCTGCACTCCTATTTTTGCCTTCGCTGAGAACCTTTTTTTTTTTTTTAAAGTATATTTTATTTATTTTTCACAGAGAGGAAGGGAAAGGGATAGAAAGCCAGAAACATCGATGAAAGAGAGAGGTCGATCAGCCGCCTCCTGCACACCCACTACAGGGGATTGTGCCCGCAACCAAGGTACATGCCTGGACCGGAATCGAACCTGGGATCTTCCAGTCTCCAGGCCGATGCTCTATCCACCGAGCCAAACCGGTTTCGGCCGCTGAGAACCTTTTAATTCACCCTAGGCCTCACTAAAGACACCAGGGCCGAGGCTCGCCCCAGCCGGGACGGCTCCCTACAGCAAAGACTAGCTCTCTAAGTGGGCTTCGGAAAAACACCTCGGACAGCGGGCCGAGTTGCATCCTGGGAGCCTTCTGGAGGATCCAGTTTCCGGGAATTCACCCGCTGTGGACTACATTTCCCAGACGTCTCTGGGCACAGGCCTTTTCAGGACGAGGCGCGTGTGGCTGTGGAGAACGTTTGGGACAGCCAGGCTCCCTTAAGCTTTTGGGCCCAAACTAGCCTCGGTCTCCGCGTTCTTTTCCGTGGTCCCAAAGTTCCTGGGCTCTGCGCGGCGAGTTGGGCCCGTGCCAGATAGTGGTCAGCGCCGGCCGAGGGCGGGGGGCTCAGCAGACTTCATGGAAGCGGGACTGGAACCGGCAGCGACGGTTGGGTGACGCCGGGAGCCGGTTGAGGTGAGCAGGCACCTCGCGCGCCCGGCCTGAGTGTGCCTGCGAGCGGCCGAGAAGGACGGCGGGCGACCGGCGGCGGTACAGGGCGCGGCTGTCTGGGTAACAGGGTGATGGGGTGCGTGGCCTTCATCTGTAGGTGCGGTTCGCTTTGGCTGTGTGCTCGTAAATTCCCTCTAGTCAAGATGTTATGCCCAGATTTCAGGATCCCCAAAAACCCACCAGGAAGGAGCCGAGCCCGATGCAAAAGCAAGAGAACCTTTATTCAAGCTGGAAAGAGCGGGGGGTGGGGTGGGGGTTGGGGGAGTGGGGTGGGGGTTGGGGGAGTGGGGTGGGGGTTGGGGGGGTGGGGTGGGGGTTGGGGGGGTGGGGTGGGGAGGTCTGGTTACGCAGAGGTACTGTGCAGTTTGCCTAATTCCACTTCTCTGCATTCCTATTGGCAGGTCTGTGCAGCTTACATTCCCGCGGTTTACAGGGCGGGGCAGCAGGGAGAGTCGCAGAAGGCGGGTACGGAACCAAGGAAACATGACAGGAACCAAAAGAACTTCTCGGAGTCAGTCTAATTTAGCTCTGTCAAAGCATGTCAAACTCAAGAGGCTAACATAATCAGGTGTAAGTTTTACGTGGGCCGCAAAAAGACGAAAGTTCCGATTTCCAATAAACGTAGGTTTATTTTTAATACAAAGGGCTGAAATAAATGAGTCATCGTTAACATAAAATAATAGAACATTTTCATAAAAATTAGTATTTTTTTTATTGAACATGAACTTACCAGACACGAAATAGCTGCACAAATTAATAAGCATGACACAAATAGACCTATTTTTCTTATTCTCCGGAAGCGAAATATTTCCTGTTGCACACACGACACAAGTCAGTGTAAGACTAATAATGTGGCAGTTGGCTGCGAAAATATTTGCTTGCTAGTGTTAGGGGAGAGAAATGGTGTGCTTGCTTGTAAGGCACGTAAGGAAAATAAATGCAACGTGATTATAGTAATCAGCCATTAGTGAACATTGTGATTTGTTATTAACTAGAGGCCTGAATTTCGTGTGAGGGGTGGGGGGAAAGGTGTTCCCTCTGCCCAGTCTGCATCCTCTCCAATGTGGGACCCTTTGGGGTTGTCCAACTGCCGGTTTAGGCCCAATCCCGATCCCGGGGATGGGGCCTAAACCAGTTGTTGGACATTCCTCTCACAATCTTGGACCACTGGCTCCTAATCGCTCACCTGCCTGCCTGCCTGGTTGCCCCTAACTGTCCTCCCTCCCCCTGCCATCCTGATCGTTCCTCACTGCCTCTGCATGCTGGCCTGGGCATCCCTAACTGCCCCCCTGCCGGCTTGGTCACTCCCAACTGCCCTCCCACTGGCCTGGTAACCCCTTAAGGCCTCCCCATCAGCCTGGTCACCCCATGCAGCCTGCTGTTCAGTTTGGTCGTCCCTCACTAACCTCCCTGCCAGCCTGGTCAGAGGTAGCCATCTTGTGAGGGTGTGAGGATTAATTTGTATATTACTCTGATTATATAGGATTATGTATAACAGGATATTGTAAAACTTAAGCTATGAATTTTTTAAAAATATATATTTTATTGATTTTTTTTTACAGAGAGAAATGGAGAGAGATAGAAAGTCAGAAACATCGATGAGAGAGACATTGATCAGCTGCCTCCTGCACGCTCCACAGTGGAGATGTGCCCGCAAGCAAGGTACATGCCCCCAACCGGAATCGAACCTGGGATCTCTGAGTCCGCAAGCCAACGCTCTATCCACTGAGCCAAACCGGTCTTGGCAGTTATGAAATTTTTATTAAAACGTTTCTTACATACCGTTATATTGGCTGGGCCACAAAAATATTCGTTGTGGTTGCATGTGAGTTTGACATGCTCGCTCTAGACTCTCAGGTCCTGAAAAAAATGACCCCTGTACTAAGCCTTAGCCCGAACGTAGACTTGGGACAAGTACTTCACATCTGGAGGTGTCTTCGTTACAGGCTCCTAGGAATATGCGAGGGGGGAGGGGTGCCCCAGGTAGGGTTCCTAGAAGAGGCACCCCTTGTTGCTCCTTGGGGCCAGCAACCTATGGGTTGTGACCCCTTTGGGTGTCAAACGACCCTTTCACAGGGTCGCCTAAGACATCCTGCATATCAGATAGTTACATTATGATTCTTAACAGTAGCAAAATTACAGTTATGAAGTAGCAAAGAAAATAATTTTATAGTTATTAAATTTTATCGTTACTTCACCACAACATGAGAAACTGTATTAAAGGGTCGCAGCAGCCAAAACCGGTTTGGCTCAATGGATAGAGTGTCGGCCTACGGACTGAAGTGTCCTGGGTTCCATTTTGGTCAAGGGCATGTACCTTGGTTGCGGGCACATCCCCAGTAGGGGGCGTGCAAGAGGCGGCTGATTGATGTTTCTCTCTCATCAATGTTTCTAACTCTCTATCCTCCCTTTCTCTCTGTAAAAATCAATAAAAATATATTAAGAATAAATAAATAAAGGGTCGCAGCATTAGGAAGGTTGAGAACCACTGCCCTAGGGATGTTTTGGTTCTGTGTTTTCTTTTTTATTTAACTCTGTCTGCTCCAAGAAATAAATGCTGGTGTCAAATGATTCCTCTTCCCCCCCCACTGCTGTCAGGTTTCTAAGAAGGACCCTGAGGAGAAGGAAAGAATAGTTGAATATTTCGAAATTGAAGGTCAGGTGAATTTGTGTTTCTTTTATAGTCATACAATTATTTTTGTTTTTAGATCACAAGAATATTTGCTTTCCTTGGCCTGAAATATCTTGACTGGTAGGGTCTCTCATGGGTCTTCCTTCTGGTGAGGGACCCACCATGCTGATGCATCCCCCTTCCCAGTGGTCCCATAATGTCCATTTTATTCAGTTAGTGGCCATCTGTTCACATGGTGAATTGTTCAAATCCTTCAGTGCATTCTCCCTTTCTAAGTGTTCTGATGGTATCGAAATACACCTAATGGAGCCCTAGCTGGTTTTGCTCGGTGGACAGAGTGTGGGCCCTCGGACTGAAGGGTCCCAGTTTGATTCCAGTTAATGGTTCGTACCTCGGCTGCAGACTTAATCTCCAGCCCTATCCGGGCACTTGTGAGAGGCAACCAATTGACCATCCATCACTCTCACACTGATGTTTTTCTCTTCTCTGTCTCTCTCTCTCCCTCCCACTCTTTCCAAAAATCAATGGAAAAGTATCCTTGGGTAAGGATTAACAACAAAACAAAGGAACAAACAAAAAAGAAATATACCTCATGGAGATAATTATTAGAGCTTTATTTTAGTTTATGATTACATGGAGAGGTTAATATTCATGTAGATAAACTATTTTTTATCTTTTCCACAGTCATGATTTTCAAAGGTCAAGGCAGGGGAAGAGGGAATTGTTAGTTTCAGCTAATAAATTCCAATGTTGTACACCACAGCCAGTGTTGCTCAGTGGTTGAGGATGGGCTTATGAACCAGGAGGTCACAGTTCAAATCCCTATCAGGGACATGCCCACATTGTGGGCTTGATCCTCTCTTATCATTGATATTTCTCTCTCTCCTTTTCCCTTCCTCTCTGAAATCAATAAAAATATATATATTTTAAAATTTCTATGTTGTAATGCCTTTAGGAGAAGTGATGTGCTTTGAGTGTGAGGCATAGGGCTTTGCAGTGTGTACCAAGAAGGGCAGATACTTTCAGGTAATCTTTTAGTAGAAATCTGTAACATTGCTAAGCATAAGTTGTTTCAGGTCCAACTTAGTGTAGGTTGTGAGGCAGGCAGTACTGTGTGGTTAAGAGTAAGGCTCTGGATCTAGAGCACTTAGATTCAAATCGTGGCTCTGCTGTTCCTCGCTGTGTGAGCTTAGGCAAATGATTATGTGCCACATTGACAAAATCAGGACCAAAAAATACCTGCCTTATTGGGGGAGTAATGATGTGAAGTGAGCTAATATGTGTAAAACTCCTTAGTGCCTGGCCCATGATACAGGCTTAGTAAATATTGAGTTGCTTTTATGTGGTGATTCTGGATCTTTCCCAATCAGCTCCTTGTAGATCAACATATGAAGAGAAATATGAAGATGATTGTGGTGGCTACTTGCAAGTTTAAAAATGTGACCAGATGCTCAAATGGTAAGGTAATAGAAGGAGGAAAGAGCAGGTCTTTATTGCAGGTCTTCTTATTCCAGATGACCACAAACCACTTGAAATTGAGACAGAATTTTGGCAAATATTTGTAAATTTTTAAAAGTGGGCACAATGTCTATAATTTAATGAAGTTATCCAGTGCACATGACTTACAAAATATCTAATTTTGTCTGGAATAAAAAGATGTAAGAACTGGGAAGGAACTTATAGAAAATTAGTGTCCAGTGATAATGGAAACAGGTAAATTTCAATATTTCTTGTGGTAGAATAATATTCACCTAATAAAAATCCTATATAATAAAGAAGTAATATACAAATTGATCATCACTCCAACATATAAGATGGCTGCCCCCATGTAGACACAAGATGGCCACCATAAGATGGCCAGCAGGAGAGGGCAGTTGGGAGGGACCAGGCCTGCAAAGGAGGGCAGTTGGGGGTGATCAGGCCTGCAGGGGAGAGTAGTTGAGGGAGACCAGACCTGCAGGAGAGAGCAGTTAGAGATGACCAGTCCTACAGGGGAGGACAGTTAGGGGCAACCAGGCTGGCAAGAGAGGGTAGTTAAGGGACAATTGGGCTGGCAGGGGAGCAGTTAGGCATTGGTCAGGCTGCCAGGGGCGTGGTTAGGAGTGATCAGGCTGGCAGGCAGAAGCAGTTAGGGGCAGTTAGGGAGGTAGGTAGGCGAGCAGTTGGGAACCAGCAGTCCTGGATTGTGAGAGGGATCCCAAATTGGAAAGGATACAGGCTGGGCTGAGGAACACACACACCCTCCCCTACTCCCCCCCCTTGACAAATTTTGTGCACTGGGCCTCTAGTTATGTTTGTAAAGAATCAAAAGAAGGAAAAATATAAATGATAATATTAAGCAAAAGTTATAGTTATGAACAAAAGTACTCAAGAATATTAGGAGCATTATATGAATTCCATTAGAAAATACAGGATTTTGAAAGACATTTTTCCTTTTCTAAAAATATATTTTATTGATTTTTTACAGAGAGGAAGGGAGAGGGATAGAGAGTTAGAAACATCGATGAGAGAGACATTGATCAGCCGCCTCCTGCACGCCCCCTGCTGGAGATGTGTCTGCAACCAAGATACATGCCTTTGACCGGAATCGAACC
This sequence comes from Lasiurus cinereus, assembly GCA_011751065.1. Taxonomy (NCBI): domain Eukaryota; kingdom Metazoa; phylum Chordata; class Mammalia; order Chiroptera; family Vespertilionidae; genus Lasiurus; species Lasiurus cinereus. The sequence goes on from JAAGEH010000384.1 coordinate 58,609, forward strand.
TGGGGCCTTTCAGTCCATAGGCTGACGCTCTATCCACTGAGCCAAACCGGTTTCGGCTAAAAGACATCTTTTAAAGATCATATTTAAAATGTTTTCATCGTGAATTCAGTGAAGAAGTTAGGTGTAGCCACACTTGTCCAGCATCCACTTTGTACCAAATAGGTATGTTTTTGTTGTGTTTCTGTTTATGTGTATATATTTTCTTCCTCAGACTTTGAAGGTGACTTATATAATTCGTGTTCATTGATGGAAGAAACTTGACAGTGAAAGTGTCTCATTGTAGTGATGAACAACAGCCCTGGGATGTTCAGGAGCTGGTAGGTGTTATATGTTTCAGGTCCACTGATTTTCAGTGTTGAGCTGTTTAATTTTCTTAATGACTGTAATTTATCCCTTCCCTGTCACTCAATATTTTACATTTGGAAATAAGCTTTATAGCTTCGATTACGGAATTAATACAGGTTTGTGGCAAAACAATTTATTAATCTGGGAAACATACAGAAAATGAGGTAAAAAATTATATCCTGCTACTCATTCTTAGTATTCCAATGTGTGTGTGCTTTGCTTGTTTGTTTTCCTACAAGCCTATGTGTCTGGTTTTGTTTCTGCAGAATAAACTCACATTAAGTGATACAATTGAATTGAAGACTCTCTAGCTTTTAGTTGGAAATGAAATAAAAGTGGGGTAAGAAGTGTAACAGGTAGTTACACTGAAGATTAAGTAAGAAAGACTATTGAAAATGATGTACAATAATTGCTTAAAATACATTTTAGCCATTAAATAAACCCCAGACATGACTTTTATTTTAATCTTTATTTAATCTTGAGTCTGTAGATAGAAGAGGGAAGTGCCAGTGATTCTTTCCTTATTTGAAAATTTTCAAGTATTTACAACTTTTAGGAATATAGAAATGCTATTTAGAAATTGATTACCAGGGCAATGAAAATGAATCGAAAGATTACTTCTATAGAGAATAGCAATAATCTCTAAAGTCTTACAAAAATCTATTTTACAAATAATATTTCCAAGGACAGATATTAGTACCAGGAGATTGAAGAGTGAGGTTATAGTTTTAAGTATTCAAATAAGCCACCAATTTTTACAGAACAACCCGATTGAGCCTCTGGTTAATGTTCCCAGATTGACACCTCATTGTATTATATTTTCTGAGCCAACTTTGCAGTGCCTAATTTTATCTCTTCGTCTGCAGCTTCTGGAAGGAGGCAATATTTTTTTCTGTACCTTTTTAAGAGCCTGCTTTGCTCACCTTGTTATTTAGGAAGAATAGCAGGCTTAGGGCTAGGCTGTGAAATTTAGAATTGTAAGAAAGCAGGCCTTAGAAGCACGGATTTTATCAAGAGAAAAATTACAAGAATGGCATTTAACTTTCTTTATTAACTTTCTCACATTATTACAAGGTGTAATAAGGGATAAATAATCTTTTTCATTTTCACTAGTAATGGCTACAACTTATATTAAGCAATTATTATACAGTATTTTATGTGGTCTTTCTTATTTAATCTTCAATGCAGCCATCCATTTATCCCTCTTTCATTGAATTTCTCAACAGAGGTGAGAAATTCCATCAAGTTCAAGTCTGACATCAGAGTCTTTATCTTAATTTCACATACACTTCACACATTATGTATCTTTTTAAAAACCTGCTTGCCTCACTAAGAAATTGACTATGTATGTTTTTCTTCATCAATTAATGTGTCCCATTACCTTCATAACTATGAAGGTAGAATGGGCCATAATTTATTAAGCCCTTTGCCCAGTATTACATAGTTTCTAATTCTTGGTTATCATAAATTATTTTTGATTGAATATTCTTATGTATACATCTTGTATATTTCCCTAGCTATTTAAGGATACATTTCTAACTGGAATTTTGGATAAAAATGTGTCCCAAATGTAAGACCCTGAGTTAGTAATATTTGGGCGGTAATATAATGACTAAAAGACATAGTTGTTACCTTTAGGATAAGAAAGACAAAATATGTTTAGGAATAAGTAGGGCAGTCAGCAACAAAGGCCAATATGCAATTCAGATAACCTGAGGAGCTCATAGTAAGGTAATTGTAAGCAATACTATTTAGTCATACCAACTTTGTGGAAACAAATGGAATATAGCCTGTGAGTTTCATACTATATAGTTTTTATCCTGCTAATTAATATTAGTTGCAAAATAAGGCTACAGGACCAGGTGATTCAGCAGTTCCCTGGAGGGTATCATGCCTAAAAAGATGAGTTCAGAAACAAATTAAACCCATTTGTCAGAAGACATGAAAAGCAGCAGGATCAAGACTTCTCAATAGCCGAAACCGGTTTAGCTCAGTGGATAGAGCTTCGGTCTGCGGACTGAAAGGTCCCAGGTTCAATTCCAGTCAAGGGCATGTACCTTGGTTGCGGGCACATCCCCAGTAGGGGGCGTGCAAGAGGCAGCTGACCATGTCTCTCTTATCGATGTTTCTAACTCTCTTACCTCTCCCTTCCTCTCTGTAAAAAAAATCAATCAATATATATATATACACACACATACACAGTGGTACCTTGAGATACGAGTGCCCTAATATATGAGATTTTTGCTTTGAAATACGAGCAACATTTGAGATAGGAGTAATTGCGCGGATCAGCTGGCTGCACACGACCTACCAGTTTACCGCAACTCGAATGTCTCATAGTTTCCAATGCCTCAAGGTTACGGAATGAATTAAACTCGTATCTCGAGGTACCACTATATATATATATATAAAACTTCTCAGTATACCCTTGAGATTTCTTTGTGAATTTCAGCTATTTTTTTCTACGGAGAGAAATCATATAGTTATTATAATGCACGGCCATCATTATAGTAATTATGCAGAATACCTAAACCAAAAGATCATCATGGTCATACTATATTATTATATAGCTATATAACTTTCCAAACATTTTTTCATCTATTGATGTCTGACCATCAGTCTTTCTGTATTGATATATACATATTTAAAAATGTAGTTATACTACATATATCATGTAACCTATTTTTTTTTTTCTATTGATAATAGGTCTTGATTATTTTCTCCAACTTAGCATAGTTTCAAAGTGTTCATTGCATGGATGTTCTGAATGCATTAAGTCATATTTCTGGGCACAGGCAATTACCTGAGCAATTGTTTATATATCCTGTCTGCTCATATGTCTTGACCAATTTTCTAAAGTCCTAAGCCCATGAAGTATGGACCATGTTGGCCATTGTCAGCCCTGATAAGTGGGACTGGAGGGCAGAAAATCTGATCTGGGGATGACTGAGTGGTCCAATCTCAGGCTCATAGCAGCACTCCCAGAATTGGGCTGTGAAAGAAACCTTTCTGTTGAAGGCCCTGGGGATTTTAGGTGAGAGTTTAAATTCCACATATGGTGTGTGGGGTGTGGATTTGTTTGAGTCATGATGGATCAGTTAAGCACACCTGGTCTAAAGCTTCCTTTTCCTTCCCCAGCTCTGACTTTTTTGGACTCTGTGCTTCGCCAATAGAGGAACCCCATGGAGCACTAAATTAGTTCTTGCAATTATAGAACCATGACTGATGTAAGTTGATATTTCTCTTGACTTAGAATGCAGTGATTTTTAGTTCATGCGAACCTTTTCCTTACTTATACTAGAGCCTTCTACCTAACAGAACCTCACCCCTGAACCCACTTCTCAGTTCCTCCTATTCCAGTGAAGGATGGTACCAAATACCCTAGCTCCCTCCCTAGGTGCCTTTTCCAGTCAGCCATTACACTCATTCAACATCTCCTGCATGCTCAGTCAGTCTTCTGTCAAGAAAGTAAAGTACTTTTGTGGAAAATACTTGAGCTTCTGTCAAGGAATAGCTCTTTTACTTTTATACAAGGAGAAACCAAAAGTAGATGGATTTTATCTATCAAAGCACAGATGGGATTTATATAAGAGAAGGAGGAAAGAGGAGAGAATGAAAGACAGTAGACATTTTGGAAATGACAGTTTTTCCTTTTCAGCTAAGATGCTGATAGGCAAGAGCTAGGAAGGAAGCCAGTCAGGATACTATTCCCATAGACAGCTGGACGGCCACCATGAAGGCAGTTTTGGTGGCACGTCCTCTGGAAGAGCTTTGGTGTGTGTCCCTGTGGCATGTCCATGGCAGGCTGTCTCGGTGGTGCCCTTTGTTATCACCTCCACCTTCCTGCACCAGGCCTGCACCATTTCCCTTATCAGAATCTCTCATTCCCTTGTCAAGTCTGTGGTATGATGAATTAGTGAGGAAGGTCCCAGTGGACCACACAGGAAAGCTTGGAACTTCTTCACAGACCTGAGTTTTCTAGAAGGTTCAGGTAGGATTTGGGATTTCTTGGTCTCAACTTAAGTTTATGTGCTATCATATGCTTTGCAAGGCTTTCAGGATTAGAGGGGGAGTGAGTGGTTCTTTCCAGGGATTCCCTAATTGATGAACACCAGTATCAAAGTCCATTTTTTCATTGACCAGGACATGTAAGTCTTGGGCAACATCTGTTAGGCATAGTATCCTCCAACTCAGGAACAAGGAAGATGTTAAGCGCTGGGTGGTTAATGATAACAAGATGATGATCCAGCCCCTCAGGTATGGCTCAGAGATTGAGTGCCAACCTGTGAACCAGGAGGTCACCATTGGGATTCCTGGGCAGGGCACATGCTCGGATTGTGGGGTCAGTCCCCAGTAGAGGACTTGCAGGAAACAGCTGATCAGTGATTCTCTGTCATCATTGTGTTTCTATCTCTCCCTCTCTCTTGCTCTATGAAATCCATTTTAAAAAATATTTCCCAAAGAAAAGATGATCCAGATTTTTAAGTATGATTCCAAGAATTAAGAAAATCTTTAGAAATTTTCTTTAACCTAAATATGTAAACATAATAAAGTTATTAATCTCTTATGCCCAAGTGATGAACTGAATTGTAGCTAATAACCCATTTTATGTATTCATCATAGTAAGAAACAATTCTTCTGATGAAATCTAACAGTGATTTATTTGAGGCTTAATGATAATTTTTAATAGAAATCATATTTCTGAAATAGAGACTTTATAGTGCGTTTTTTGGGGGGAAAATTTCATGTTTCTCCCCCACCTTCCCCTTCCCCCCAAATTTCTTAAAGGGACAAGATGATATGATAGTTCACATTTGTAAAGAATTTACGAGGCAGGCACATAACAGGATATGTGTATGTATACTCATAAGGCTCCCTTTTTTAAAAAAATTTTTATTGTGTTACATGTATACATATCTCCCCATTACCCGCCCCCCCCAGGTATACTCGAACCCCCCAGTGTCTGTGTTCATTGGTTATGCTTATATGCATGCATACAAGTCCTTTGGTTGATCTCTTATCTACCCCACCTCTCATTAAACTTCCTGCTGTAATTTGACAGTCTGTTTGATGCTTTACTGCTTCTGTGTCTATCCTTTTGTTCATCAGTTTATAATGTTCTTTATTATCCACAAATGAGTGAGATTATGTGGTGTTTCTCCTTCATTGACTGACTTATTTTACTTAACATAATGCTCTTCAATTCCATCCAGGTTGCTGCAAATGGTAAGAATTCCTTCTTTTTAATGGCAGCATAGAATCCCATTGTATAGATGTACCATAGTTTTCTGATCCACTCATCTGCTGATGGGCACCTAGGCTGTTTCCAAATTGTAGCTATTGTAAATTGTGCTGCTATGAACATAGGGGTGTATAAATCCTTTCTGTTTGGTGTTTGTAATTTCTTAGGATAAATTCCTAAGAGTGGGATTGCTGGGTCAAATGGGAGATCCATTTTTATTTTTTTGAGGAATCTCCATATTGTTCTCCACAGTGGCTGCATCAGTCTGCATTCCCACCAATAGTGCACAAGGGTTCCTTTTTCTCCGCATCCTTACCAACACTTGTCGTTTGTTGATTTGTTGATGATTGCCATTCTGACAGGTGTAAGATGGTATCACATTGTCGTTTTGATTTGCATCTCTCAGATAATTGGTGACTTGAACATGTTTTCATGTGTCTCTAGGCCTTCTGTTGTCTTTCGAAAAGGTTCTATTTAGGTCCATTGCCCATTTTTTTATTGGATCATTTATCTTCCTTTTATTAAGTTGTATACGTTGGCTGTAGATGTTGATTAAACCTTTATCAGTGATAACATTTGCAAATATATTCTCCCATACAGTGGTCTTTCTTGTTGTTTTGTTGATGGTTTCTTTTGCTGTACAAAAGCTTTTTATTTTGATGTAGTCCCATTTGTTTATTTTTTCTTTAGCTTCCATTGCCTTTGGAGCAGTATCAGTTAAGAAGTTCTTTCAGCATATGTCTGAGATTGTGCTGCCTGTGGATTCCTCTAGTATTTTTATGGTTTCCCATCTAATGTTTAAGTCCTGTATCCATTTTGAGTTTATTTTTGTATTTGGTGTAAGTTGGTGGTCTAGTTTCATTTTTTTTAATGTATCTGTCCAATTTTCCCAACACCATTTATTGAAGAGGCTATCTTGGCTCCATTGTATGTTCTTGCCTCCTTTGTCAAATATTAATTGAGCATAGTGTTTTGGGTGGATATCTGGATTCTCTATTTTATTCCATTGGTCTATATGTCTGTTCTTGTGCCAGTACCAGGCTGTTTTGAGAACAGTTGCTTTGTAATATAGCTTGAAATCTGGTATTGAGATTCCACCTACTTTATTCTTCTTTCTCAGGATTGCTGTGGCTATTCGTGGTCTTTTTTTGTTCCAGATGAATCTTTGAAAAATTCTTTCTAGGTCTGTGAAATATGCTATTGGTATTTTAATGGGTAGTGCATTGAATCTATAGATTGCTTTGGATAGTATGGACGTTTTAATAATGTTGATTCTCCCAATCCATGAGCATGGTATGCTCTTCCATCTGTTAACATCTTCCTCTATCTCTTTTTTCAGTGTCCTGTAGTTTTCTACATATAGGTCTTTTACCTCCTTAGTTAGGTTTATTCCTAGGTATCTTAATTTTTTTGGAGCGATGGTAAATGTGATTGCTTTTTTAGTCTCTCTTTCTGTAATTTCACCATTAGTGTATAGAAATGCCACAGATTTCTTGGCATTAATTTTGTATCCTGCTACATTGCCGAATTCATTTATTAAGTCATTTAATTTTGGGATGGAGTCCTTTGGGTTTTTTATGTACAGTATCATGTCATCTGCAAATAAGGACAGCTTTACTTCTTCTTTTCCAATTTGGATGCCTTTTATTTCTTCTTCTTGTCTAATTGCAATGGCTAATACTTCCAGTACTATGTCAAACAGGAGAGGTGAGAGTGGACATCCCTGTCTTGTTCCTGTTCTTAGGGGAAATGGTTTTAGTTTTTGCCCATTGAGTATGATGTTAGCGGTGGGTTTATCATATATGGCTTTTATGATGTTGAAGTATGGTCCTTCTATTCCCACTTTGCTGAGAGTTATAAGGCTCCCTTTCTTCCCTCCACTATTTTTCTTGAATAGAAGAGAAACTGGGATTTTTAAATATATCATCAGACAGGCCTGGAGAACTGAGTTATCTCACAGTATCCAGGAAGTTTTTTCTGCACTATCAGGATTCTTCTAAAACATGTAGACACACGGCTTTAGTCATACTAATTTCCTTACTTTTTCCTACCGGTATGTATCACAGGCTTCAAGCCTCCTTCATTGTCATATTTTTTCTCTTCTTGTAGTTTATCCTTCACAATCTTTTTTTTTTCCCCTCTTGGAAATACTTTCCTAAATTCTTTTAATTTCATAAGTAACATGTGGATTTTTGGTTTTAGGAGTTGGTGACTTTCAGTGATGTGGCCATCGACTTCTCTCAGGAAGAGTGGGAGTGCCTGAACCCTGCTCAGAGGGATTTATACATGGATGTGATGTTGGAGAACTATAGTAACTTGGTTTCACTGGGTAAGGTCATCTGCCTGAAATAATCTAGAATCTCCTGTCTGCAACATCAGCTTTCTTCACTGGGAATTCCAGGGCTATCTCTGAAGAAACCAGATGAATTTTTTCTTCCTGTTCTCAAAGGAATGGTTTGGTATTTGTTGGGTTAGAAATGGGTTCATTGAGCACCTTGATCTTCCCACCCCTCAGTGAGCTTCATACCTTCCTCTGACCCTTCCTGCAATGAATGATCTCTCCTCTTTAATGACTAAGGAGCTGGATTTGTGTTAAGGGGCATTTGTTTCATAACCATTGTCGGAAAAACCAGGTTTTATACTGTGTTTAACTTCACATTCCTGTAAATGATCTGTGTCCTTGCTACTCAAAGTGTGGTTCTTTTGTTTGAGGAACCATAAGAAAGATAGAGCAAAGTAGTGAAGGAGAAAGTATAGAGTATCAGTCATTAGTGAGGAAGACAGGCAGGGCCCCGATGATACGCAGCTTCGTTAGTTTAGGAGAGGGGCGGGGATGTATATCGTTTTCTCAGTGACTTGGTTTACATGGGGTTTTAACTTTTTGTATATATATATATTTTATTGATGTTTACTGGGAGGAAGGGAGAGGGATAGAGAGTTAGAAACATTGATCAGCTACCTCCTATACACCCCCTACTGGGGCTGTGCCTGCAACTAAGGTACATGTCCTTGACCGGAATTGAACCTGGGGCCCTTCAGTCCTTAGGCTGACTTTCTGTCCACTGAGCCAAACCGGTTAGGGCTATTTTAACTTTTTTATTGTTAAGTGTTACACAAAGAAGTAATATGAGCTTCTTCTGGGCTGGTTAGAAATGCAGCTTGTCAGGTCCTGCCCCAGACCTGCAGGACAGAATCACCACTTACAAGATCCCTCGGTGATTTTTTTCTTTTTTTAAATTTGATTACGTTTTTTTATAAAGTGGAAGAGAGATGGATAGTTAGAAACATTAATGAGAGAGAAATATTGATCAGCTGCCTCCTACACACCCCCTACTGGGGATATGCTTACAACCAAGATTCATATCCTTGACCGGAATCGAACCTGGGACCCTTCAGTCTTCAGGCTGACGCTCTATCCACTGAGCAAAACCAATTAGGTCTCTTCGATGATTTTTACACACATTAAAGAAGCACTGCTCTGTTTTCTTTTCTCACCCACATGGAGGTCATACAGCTAGCAGCAGGATCCTGATACACTCTGGCTTTCAAAAGAGCCTCTTCATTTTAGCTAGGGCTGGTTTGAATGAACAGAATTCATTTCTTACTAAGCAAATGCATTTCTTTACTTAACAACAAATTTAGACTAAAAAGTTACAATCTGAGCTAACTCCTAAAAATATCTCATGAAACTTCTTGTTTTCCTCTTAGCAAAATAACAACAACAATAATAATATTAACAACACTGTACTTACTATAAACTAGAATACATATATTAACTTAACTTTCACAATGTCTCCATGAGGTAGGTACCGTTTTATTTTAAATATGTTTTTATTGATTTTTTAGAAAGAAAAGAAAGGATAAGGAGAGGGAAGGAGAGAGAGAGAAACATCAATGTGAGAAAAACATAAATTAATTATCTCCTGTGCACACCCCAACAGGTATCAAACCCGAAACCTGGACATGTGCCCTGATCAGGAATCGAACTGACGACCTTTCGGTGCATGGCACAACACTCAACCAATTGAGCTATACTAACCGGGGCACAGGTGTGTACTGTTTTTATCTGAGGCACATATAGTTTAAGTGATTTTCTAAGGTCATACAGGTGGGGGGAGGCAGGGGCAGCAATTGAACATAGGAAGTCTGGCTCCAGGGACTATTATTTTATTTGTTTTAGGGATGGAGCCTGATTATTTTCCTATCTATGTGATGTCATGGTCTTTATTCCCATCATCCTTCTCTTCTCTGAGATCTTTTTCAACATTATTTTTACCTTTACTTTATTGACAGTTAACCAAATATTTTAGCTTAGAGTAGGCATATGTGGTGACATTATTAGAGCAAGGAGGAGAGTCCTGGATGGTTGTGAGAAGGCCAAGAAGTTTTAACCCAGGAAGACAAAGACAGGAGGGAACCAACATTGCAGGAAACAACCTCACATGTTACAGAAGAGGAGAAGCAGGAACATCTGGGGTGATGTTTGGAAAGGTCCCAATAAAGGATCAAGACCTGTAGAGTGAAGGCCCATCACCTGGGAGGAAACTGAAGTCTTAGTTTGAGCTACCAAGGAACTTTATCTTGATCTCATTCCCACCCTCCTTGTTTTTTTTCTTATATTTCCCTTCGATTTCAGTGAGGAGGGTTTTATTTTATTTTTTTCCAGTATAACCATTTTGTTTATATGTTGGATATATCACCATTCCAGCTCTTTTGTGTTTGCAAGCAAATATATGCATTCATTCATGAAGTCTGCAATTTTTTTATTTTTATTTAAAAATATATATTTTATTGATTTTTTACACAGAGGAAGGGAGAAGGATAGTTAGAAACATCGATGAGAGACACCGATTCAGCTGCCTCCAGCACACCTATTGGGGATGTGCCCGCAACCAAGGTACATGCCCTTGACCGGAATTGAACCTGGGACTTTCAGTCCGCAGGCTGACGTTCTATCCACTGAGCCAAACCAGTGAGGGCTTTTTTAATTTTTAAAAAATATATTTTGCCAAAACCATTTTGGCTCAGTGGATAGAGTATTGGCTTGTAGACTGAAAGGTCTCACGTTCGATTTCGGTCAAGGGCATGTATCTTGGTTGCTGGCACATCCCCAGTAAGAGGCATGTAGGAAGTGGCTTGATCGATGACCCTCTCTCATCGATGTTTCTAACTATCCCTCTCCCTTCCTCTCTGTAAAAAATCAATAAAATATATTTAAATATATATATATTGCATATATGTATATATATGTGTGTGTATGTGTGTGTAATTGATTTTTTACAGAGAGGAAGGGAGAGAGATAGAGAGCTGGAAACATCAATGAGAGAGAAACATTGATCTTACTGCCTCCTGCACACTCCCAACTGGGGATATGCCTGAAACCAAGGTACATGCTCTTGACGGAATCAAACCTGGGACCCTTCTTTCCACATCAACTGAGCCAAACCAGTTAGGGCAAGTCTGCAATATTTTGTTTGTTTTGTTAGTCCTCACCCAAGGATATTTTTTTCCATTGATTTTTATTTTTATTTTTTTAATTTAATAAATCTTTATTGTTGAGATTATTACAGTTGTTCCTCTTCCCCCCCTCCCCATAGCTCCATAGCTCCCCTCCACCTGGTTCCCACCCCACCCTCTGCCTTTACTTCCCCCACATTGTCTTCATCCATAGGTGTATGATTTTTGTCCAGTCTCTTCCCACACTCCCCTCACCGCTTTCCGCTGAGAATTGTCAGTCCACTCCATTTCTATGCCCCTGTTTCTGTTATATTCACCAGTTTATTCTGTTCATTAGATTTTTAATTCACTTGACTTTTAAATTCATTTCTTGGTAGATATGTATTTGTTGTTCATAATTTTTATCTTTATCTTTTTCTTTTTCTTCCTCTTCTTTTTTTTTAAAATATATTTTATTGATTTTTTATAGAGAAGAAGGGAGAGGGATAGATGTTAGAAACATCGATGAGAGAGAAACATCGATCAGCTGCTGCTTGCATGCTCCCTACTGGGGATGTGCCCCAACTAAGGTATATGCCCTTGACCGGAATCGAACCTGGGACCTTTCAGTCCGCAGGCTGACGCTCTTATCCACTGAGTCAAACCAGTTTCATCTTCTTCCTCTTCTTAAAGAGTACGTTTCAGCATTTCATATAATACTGGTTTGGTGTTGATGAACTCCTTTAGTTTTTTTTTATCTGTGAAGCTCTTTATCTGCCCTTCAGTTCTGAATGATAGCTTTGCTGGGTAGAGTACTCTGGGTTGTAGGTTCTTGCTATTCATTATTTCGAATATTTCTTGCCACTCCCGTCTGGCCTGCATCGTTTCTGTTGAGAAATCAGCTGACAATTGAATTGGTGCTTCCTTGTAGGTAATTAACCATTTTTCTCTTGCTGCTTTTAATATTCTCTCTTTATCTTTTGATCTTGGTATTTTAATTATGATGTGTCTTAATGTAGTCCTCTTTGGATTCCTTTTGTTTGGGGTTCTGTGTGCTTCCTGGACTTCTAAGTCTATTTCTTTCACTAGCTGGGGGAAGTTTTCAGTGATTATTTCTTCAAATAAGTTTTCAGTATCTTGCTCTCTCTCTTCTTCTGGGCACTCCCATAATTCTGATGTTGGTACGCTTGAAGTTGTCCCAGAGGATCCTTATACTATCTTCACATTTTTGGATTCTTTTTTCTTTTCCAGTTGAATGTTTTCTGCTTCTTTGTATTTCAAATCTTTGACTTGATTCTTGCGTTCCTCTAATCTGCTGTTAGGTTTTTGTATAATATTTTTTATTTCAGTCAGTGTATGTTTAATTTCTAATAGGTCCCTTTTTATATCCTTGAGGGCTCATTAAATTTATCGACTTTTTCTAGGAAATTCTTGAAAAACCTTACAACCATGGTTTTGAACTCTATATCCATTCGTTTGTTTTCCTCCATTTCTTTTGTTTTTGATCTGTTCCTTTGTCTCCATATTTTCACTGCTTCCCTGAGTTGGTAGAGTACCTTTGTGTGCTAGGTGTCCTATATGGCCCAGTAGCTTCGCCTTCCCAGTTACCTGAGGTGGACACTCTTGGTACACCCCTTTGTGGATTGTGTGTACAGCCTTGTTGTAGTTAAGTCTTTTTTTTTTTTTATAAATATATTTCATTTATTTTTTACAAAGAGGAAGGGAGAGGGATAGAGAGTTAGACACATTGATGAGAGAGAGACATCGATCAGCCACCTCCTGCACGCCCCCACTGGGGATGTGCCCACAACCAGGATACATGCCTTTGACTGGAATTAAACCTGGGACCTTTCAGTTCACAGGCCGACACTATCCACTGAGCCAAATCGGTTTTGGCATGTAGTTAAGTCTTGATTGTTGTTGGTATCACTGGGGGGAATTGACCTCTAGGCCAGTTGGCTGTGAGGATCAGCTTTGTCTACACCGGGAGAACTTCTGTGCTGGAGTCAGCCTTATGAGATAATACTTGCAAAGTTGCAAAAGCCTCTGTGCTGGGCTTGGATGGGGCGGAATCTCAGGGCTGAACAGACAACCTTGGCTTTGTCAGCCCTGCCTTATGAGGCCCCTGGGTGTCCCTTGGTAATCACTGCAGTACTCTCTGCATACACTTGCGTGCGTTCCTCCAGATCTCTGCCTTTCACAGCTTCCCTGAGTTTCCGTGCGCTCTTGGGTCCCATGTGAGTCTGGGTCCCAGGGTCTTGCCCGAAATGGATTCAGTGCAGTCAGAACTGAAGTTCAGTGCAGTTGGGAGGTTCTGTCTTCCTCCCGCTAGAGCAGTGGTTCTCAACCTGTGGGGTCACGACCCCTTTGGGAGTCGAACAACCCTTTCACAGGGGTCGCCTAAGACTATTGGAAAACACCTATTTCCCATGGTCTTAGGAAACAACAGACTGCTCCTCAGTGTAGCAAAATGTAGTAATGTAGTTTACTGTTGTCATATTAAGACTGTTACCCATGCTACACCACGATTCAAGACAAAATTTCATTTATTTGTAATTAGAAATAAGTATTTCACAATATATAATTACATATTATTTTTGTGATTAATCACTATGCTTTAATTATGTTCAATTTATAACAATGAAAATACATCCTGCATATCAGATATTTACATTACAGTTCATAATAGTAGCAAAATTATAGCTATGAAGTAGCAATTCAAATAATTTTATGGTTGGGGGTCACCACAACATGAGGAGCTGTCTTAAAGGGTCGCGGCATTAGGAAGGTTGAGAACCACTGCACTAGAGAAAGCGGTACAATCAGCAGTCAGTCCTTTGTGTGTGCACTCGCAATCATGCGCCTCCAGACCTCTGCCTTTCTCAGCTCTTCTCCCTTTTCACGACAGTCCAGACTCCCCCCTGTATGAGTCTCGCCCGGAACTGGGGTTCAGTGCAGTTGGGAGTTTCTGTCTCCCTCCCTCTAGAGCAGTGGTTCTCAACCTTTCTAATGCCACGACCCTTTAATACAGTTGCTCACGTTGTGGTGACCCCCAACCATAAAATTATTTTCGTTGCTACTTCATAACTGTAATCTTGCTACTGTTATGAACTATAATGTAAATATCGGATATGCAGGATGTATTTTCATTGTTACAAATTGAACATAATTAAAGCATAGTGATTAATCACAAAAACAATATGTAATTATATATTGTGAAATATTTATTTCTAATTACAAATAAATGAAATTTTGTCTTGAATCATGGTGTAGCATGGGCAACAGTCTTCATATAACAACAGTAAACTACATTGCTACATTTTGCTACACCAAGGAGCGGTGTGTTGGTTCCTAAGACCATGGGAAATATGTGTTTTCTGATGGTCTTAGTCAACCCCCAAAGGGGTCGCGACCCACAGATTGAGAACTGCTGCTCTAGAGGAAACCAGCCAGGCACTCTGCCACCAGTTCTCTCCTCGTTTGTGTCTTTGTACCTCAGCTTTTGCAGCTCCTCTGAGTCTGTGTGAGCCCCTCTCTTTCCTTTAGTTGTAGAATTTCCACTCAGCTAGCTTTCCTGTGGTTCTGGATTATGTGCCGTTCTGTCTTTACCTATAGTTTTGAAATTGTTGTGCAAGGCAGCAGTTTAGTTGTTCAACTATGCCAGCATCTTCGTTTCTCTCCTACCGATGCTGAATCTTTCCATTGATTTTTAGAGAGTAGGAAGGAGGAAAAGCAGAGAGAGAGAGAGAAAGAAAAACATCAATGTGACAGAGACACATTGATTGGTTGCCACCCGCATGCTCCTGTACTGGGGCCAGGGATCGAATCTGCAACCCAAGTACATGCTCTTGATCAAAAATAGAATCCACAATACTTTTTTGCTCAGGCCATCACTAACTCCTAGGAACACCAACCTGGGCTGTAAATAATTTGAGTATCTACTCCCAGCCAGGCATTGCACCCTCATGAACAAGAGAACTATCATTCTCATGCAATTTATGAAGTCAGGGAGAAATAAAAAGTAGTAAGTAAATATATAAATACATGTATAAATACAATTTTATAATATAACATGTTTTTTCAGGAAAGGTAAATGACACAAGAGAATTGAAAACGATGGGTATTCATAAGGCTAATTCAGATAAGATGGTTAGGGAACATTTTCTTGAATAGACACATGAAGCCTGGAATCAAATTATATTGTCTATATGGGGGAGGACTATACCAGTCACAGTCAACAGCAAATGCAAAGGCCCTGCGATTGGAAAGGAACTTTATTGGAGGACCTGTAAGGCCAGAGCAGAATTAGCAGTGGAGTATGTACTAAGAAATTAGTCAGGAGATAGGCAGGGGTCAGATAATACAGTCTACCAACATCAGAATTATGGGGGTGGCCTTCTCTAGGAAATTCTTGAAAAACCTTACAACCGTGGTTTTGAACTCTATATTTAGTCATTTGTTTTCCTCCATTTCTTTAATTTGTGATCTGTTCCTTTGTCTCTGCATTTTCGCTGCTTCCCTGAGTTGATAGAGTAGCTTTGTGTGCGAGGTATCCTACAGGGCCCAGTAGCTCCGCCTCCCTAGTTACCTGAGGTGGACTCTCTTGGTGCACCCCTTTGTGGACTGTGTATACAGTCTTGTTGTAGTTAAGTCTTGATTGTTGTTGGTATCACTGTGGGGAATTGACCTCCAAGCCAATTGCTTGTGAGGATCAGCTGTGTCTACGCCAGGAGAACTTTTGTGCTGGAGTCAGCCTTATGATAACAAGACTTGCAAAATTGCAAAAGTCTCTGTGCTGGGCTTGGATGGGGTGGAACCTCAGGGCTGAGCAGACAACCTTGGCTTTCTGTGAGCCCTGCCTTATGAGGCCCCTGGGTGTCCCTTGGTAATCACTGTAGTCCTCCCTGTTCGCACTCGCGTGCCTCCAGACCTCTGCCTTTAGGGGCTCCCCTGAGTTTCCATGTGCTCCGGGGTCCCATATGAGTCTGGGCTCCCAGGGTCTCATCCAAAACTGGGGTTCAGTGCAGTTGCAAGTGGAGTTCAGCACAGTTGGGGGGTTCTGTCTTGCTCCTGCTAGAGAAAGCTAGTGGCACAATCAGCAATCGGTCCTCTCTGCACACATTGGCGTGTGCTCCTCCAGACCTCTGCCTTTTGCAGCTCCCCTAAGTTTCTGTGCACTCCTCCCTTTTCACAACAGTTCAGACTCCCCCCGTATGAGTCTCTCTTGGAACTGGGGTTCAGTGCCGTTGAGAGTTTCTGTCTCCCTCCTAGGAAGCCAACCAGGCACTTCGCCTCCCATCCTCTCATGTGTGTTTCTATACCTTCACTTTTTGTAGTTCTGAGTCTGCGTGAGCCCCTCTCTTTCCTTCTAGTTGTAGATTTTCCACTAAGCCAGTTTCCTGTGGTTCTGATGGTATCCATTTTGTCTTTTAGCTATAGTTTTGAAATTGTTGTGCAAGGCAGCAGTTTAGGTTTTCACCTATGCCGCCATCTTGATTTCTCCCTATTATTTATTTTGAAACTCAAAATATTTGAGCTTGTTCCAGATTTGACCACTGGGAACCCTGTCATGAGGCTTTTGTGTCCTCTGGCATATCTCCATCACTCTAAACCAGTGGTTCTCAACGTTCCTAATGCCGTGACCCTTTAAGACAACTCCTCATGAGGTGGTGACCCCCAACCATAAAATTATTTCCGTTGTTACTTCATCACTGTAATTTTGCTACTGTCATGAACTATAATGTAAATATCTGATATGCAGGATGTATTTTCATTGTTACAAATTGAACATAATTAAAGCATAGTGATTAATCACAAAAACAATATGTAATTATATATTGTGAAATATTTATTTCTAATTACAAATAAATGAAATTTTGTCTTGAATTGTGGTGTAGCATGGGTAACAGTCTTGATATAACAATAGTAAACTACATTGCTACACTTTGCTACACTGAGGAGCAGTCTGTTGTTTCCTAAGACCATGGGAAATAGGTGTTTTCCAATAGTCTTAGGCAACCCCTGTGAAAGGGTCATTCAACCCCCAAAGGGGTCGCAACCCACAGGTTGAGAACCGCTGCTCTAAACACTTCCTTATTTCTGACAAAACACCTTTTAGGCTTATTTTGTACTTTCTCTGTTTCAGCTTTAATATCAACAACCTGTTTCAGGTGGTTCCTTTTAGTCCAGAGTGGTATTTAGAAGCCACAATCTGGGTATTAGGTTTGCTCATTGCTGCTGAGGGATGGCTGCCCCCCAGCCCCCTCAGTGGACAGGACTAAAGAATATATTTATATTGCCGAAACCGGTTTGGCTCAGTGGATAGAGCGTCGGCCTGGGGACTGAAAGGTCCTGGGTTCAATTCCGGTCAAGGGCATGTACATTGGTTTTGGGCACATCCCCAGTAGGGGGCGTGCAGGAGGCAGCTGATTGATGTCTCGCTCTCATCGATGTTTCTGGCTTTCTATCCCTTTCCCTTCCTCTCTGTGAAAAATCAATAAAAATATATTTTAAAAAAAGAATATACTTATATATTTCATATATACATACATGCACACACATTTACTTCTATATATTGAAAATCTTGAGTTCACACAGATATCTCTAATTCCAATTCAACATTACGGGTTTCATTTTAACTTATTCCCTTTTCGCACTTTCAACTCCCTTCTCTAACAGTGAAAAACCTGGCTTCCATTATCCTTAGTATATTTACTTACTTGATCAAACTCTCTGTATGTAACCAGCCTTCCATTACCACCACCACCTTAATCATATGATTGCCATTCTCATCCAATTTGGGCTATGGCAAGCCATGCCAGGTCACACACAGACACTTATCTTTCTCCTGCTTGCATTTTTACTTTCTACATAGGACAATTCTTTTTATATTGGAACCCCCCTCACATTGACATTCAGTACACTACTATGAGTTTTATTTCATTACATCTTCACCGTGGAGTGTACATTAAGAAAATACTTTGTGACGAAACCGGTTTGGCTCAATGGATAGAGCCTCGGTCTGAGGACTGAAAGGTCCCAGGTTCGATTCTGTTCAAGGGCATGTACCTTGGTTGCTGGCACATCCCCAGTGGGGGGCGTGCAGGAGGCAGCTGATCGATGTTTCTCTCTCATCGATGTTTCTAGCTCTCTATCTCTCTCCCTTCCTCTCTGTAAAAAATCAATAAAATATATATTTAAGAAAAAAAGAAAATACTTTGTGTGATAAAATAGGAAATATTTGTTAAGCTTCTCTGTTGCAAAACAAAGCATGATGGTGGTCTTGAGGAAAACGACTTGTGCAATTGTATGAATTGTGAGTTAAACTCGCCATTTTTTTTTTGGAGCGCCATTTTTTTTTCTTGAAAGACTGACTAAAACACACTATGGTTATCCAGACTTACATAGTTGGAAAAATTTTCTTGCAAGTGAACCTGTCATTTCAAGAACAACTGTTTGTTGCCAATAATAGAATTCAAACTTTCAAGTAAAAAATTATAATTGTATGAAACTTATATCCACCATTTTGAGCTTTACAGCTTTTTAGTATGTATTTTTTTCCTAATGAGATAGGCAGTAAAATTACTGTGTGATTGTTTTGATAGTGTGTAGTGAAATATATCAGATTCTCAAAGATCTGCACAATGCAGTGAACCAGTTTTTCGAATGACCAGTGTATGATATTGCAAAATTATGTGTGGATAAAAGGTCATTCAAATTGTAATGGATTTTTAAAAAAAAATATTTTTATTGATTTCAAAGAGGAAGGAATAGAGAGAGATAGAAACATCAATGATGAGAGAGAATCATTGATTGGCTGCCTCCTGAACACCCCACACTGGGGATCAAGCCCATAATCCAGGGTTGCCCTTGGCCGGAATCAGACCCCGGACCCTTCAATACACAGGCAGATGCTATACTCACTGAGCAAAACCAATAGCGTGGGTTTTAATGTAACATAGTATGAAAAATTTCTGGGTATAGTTGCATATTCCACATTGTAGTTAACATTTAAGGAACTACCACTTCTCAAGATTTATTGTAATATCAAAGAAACACATCCACAATTATCTGAACAGGCTTATAAAATACGAGAGGCATATAAAATAAAGTAAAGAAATACTAGAGGCCTGATGCACAAAATTCATGCACGGGTGGCAGAGGGGTGTGCATCAGCCCGGCCTGGACCCTATTGCAACCTGGGACCCCTCAGGTAGGGTCCCTAGGCCTGGCTGATGATAAGGGCCTATTGGGGTTTTCCTTCCCCAGGCTGCCATCATCTAGCCTCACCCCCACTGCTGCCACTGCTTGCCATCTGTGTAGCACTGCCCCCTTCCCCTTGCCACCAGTCACCTCCCTCTGCGGGTGACAGGTGTGGGATGCAATCGCTTGGTTGGCCTGAGCCTCCCTCTGTGGGGCGGTCACTGGGTCGCCCCAGACACCCGCCACAGCATCACTGGCCGGTGGCCGGTGGCCTGGGCCTTCCTCTGCGGGATGATCATGGAGCAATGGCAGGGCCCCCTGACCAATCGCATCGCACTTGCCTTGACTGGCCTGGCACCAGTGCATGTCATAGCATGGTCATCCGGAAGGTCCTCCAGATGGCCATTATGCTGTATGGTCATTTGGTCAATTTGCTTATTATGCTTTTATTATTATAGATTATTCTATTTTACAACTGCATATCTGTGGAAGATTGGATTCTTAATATTCTTCAACCAAAATAGCATTGCCATAGATTAAATGCAGAAGCAGAGATGAGAATCCACTTGTTTTATTTTGGAAAATGTAATTATTTTTCATAAAATCTGTTAACATTCAATGATTTATTGTAAAAACATATAAACAAAAGTGCTTTTAGGTTCTCAATTTTTTAAAAAAACATCCAACAAGCCAAAATTGGTTTGGCTCAGTGGATAGAGTGTCGACCTGCAGACTGAAGGGTCCCAGGTTCGATTCCCATCAAGGGTATGTATCTTGATTGTGGGTACATCCCCAGTGGGGTGCGTGCAGGAGGCAGCTGATTGATGTTTCTCTCTCATCGATGTTTCTAACTCTCTATCCCTCTTCCTTCCTTCTGTAAAAAAATCAATAAAATATATTTTTAAAAATCCAACAAGTTAAACCTATATTAATTTATAAACTCTGTTAAGCCTTACAAAAAACATTCAAGTACCAAGTAATTATAATGCAAGCCCTTATCTGGCAATTCAAACTTAATTGAACTATTTGTTGATGCTAAGTTGTACAAAACTGCATTCCAAGCCTGGAGCTGAGCTGGGACTGGATGATAACTTTCATTAGTTTTAGTTTATTTCTTGTTTCTAGATTTTAAACATCTTTCTTTGTTCTTAACTTCCCATATGACCACTGATAGCTAATTTCTCCTAGTGTATCAGGATTTGAGCTGAGTGGTTGTATTACAGCTGTAGTTAGTTTCATTTCACTTCTTATTTGGAAATCCATTAGAGCCTTGGAACTTAATAACTGCTCAGACTGTAAGGTTTTGTCTGGTTTCTAGCCTAACATCAACCACTCAGTAAAATTCCTATGAGGGAGAATTATCTAGCTTAATGAAATTGTTTTTAAATGTGAAGATTTTCTAGAATCCAGTTAATCATGCCAGCCTATACACAGTCATTAAAAGTTCAGCTGGAATTACACCTATGCACAGAAGTGCTTGACTGATGCACATGTTGGTTTAAGGAATCATCTACATAGGGAGAAGGACTTGTTAAAGTAATTTTTGTCAAATTCTCCAGAAAACTGTCAAATCAGAATATTAAGATTACAAGAGCTGAAAAATCAAAATTGAATTTGATGAGAAGAGCCTTGATGCTTAGAAGTTTAGTAAGTCTACTAATCCAGTTCACTTGTAGGTATTATTTTCAATTCATCTTTTATTTTTATTGTAGAGGGCATTTTTCTGATAGAAGAAATAAAATGTATGGTTTTCCTGTTTTCTTTCAGATTTGAAATCAACATATGAGACCAAAAATAGCTTTTCAGAAAAGAACATTTCTGAAATAAGTTTTTCCCAATGGGCAGTAAAGGAAAGAAATAAAACTCTTGATCTTGAGGAATCCATTTTTAAAAATAATTGGAAGTGCAAAAGCAAATTTGACAGACTACAGGTACATCAAGAGGAATACTTCAGTCAAATGATAATCAGTTATGAAAAAATGCCCACTTACCAAAAAAGTAAATCTCTTACTGCACATCAAAGACTTATTCCAGAGAAACCCGACATTTGTAAGGAATGTGGGAAGACTTGTAGCCATGGTTCAAAACTTGTTCAACAGGAGAGAACTCATACAGCTGAAAAACACTTTGAATGTAAAGAATGTGGTAAAGACTTTTTTAATGCCTATCAGCTCACTGTGCACCAGAGATTTCATACTGGTGAGAAACCCTACAAATGTAAGGAATGTGGGAAGACTTTTAGTTGGGGATCAAGTCTTGTTAAACATGAGAGAATCCATAGTGGTGAGAAGCCTTATGAATGTAAAGAATGTGGAAAGGCCTTTAGTCGTGGCTATCACCTTACTCAACATCAGAAAATTCATATTGGGGTGAAATCTTATGAATGTAAGGAATGTGGAAAGGCCTTTTTTTGGGGCTCAAGCCTTGCTAAACATGAGATAATTCATTCAGGTGAGAAACCTTATAAATGTAAAGAATGTGGGAAAGCATTCAGTCGTGGCTATCAACTTACTCAGCATCAGAAAATCCATACTGGAAAGAAACCTTATGAGTGTAAAGTATGTGGAAAGGCTTTTTGTTGGGGTTATCAGCTTACTCGACATCACATATTTCATACTGGCGAGAAACCCTATGAGTGTAAAGAATGTGGGAAGAGCTTTAATTGTGGTTCAAGTCTTGTTCAACATGAGAGAATTCATACAGGTGAGAAACCCTATGAATGCAAAGATTGTGGAAAGGCTTTTAGTCGTGGCTATCACCTTGCTCAACATCAGAAAATTCATACTGGTGAGAAACCTTTTGAATGTAAAAAATGTGGGAAATCTTTTAGCTGGGGTTCAAGCCTTGTTAAACATGAGAGAGTCCATACTGGTGAGAAATCCTTTGAATGTAAAGACTGTGGGAAAGTGTTTGGTAATGGGTATCAACTTGCTCGACACCAGATATTTCATACTGGAGAGAAACCCTATAAATGTAAGGAATGTGGGAA